>MCFH01000008.1:0-297500 GCA_002104945.1 Piromyces finnis | reverse complement strand
TCCAGAAGAGGACACACTCTCTTGTGAAACTTCATTCTTATTTTGTTCTACTGATGAAATTGAAGGTGAATTGGTAATAGAAGAAATTTCCTCTTTTTCACCGGCCTCTAATTTATATTGATTAGCTTTCATATAATTATCATATAAATTAGTAGGTGTGGTACTTTTTAATTTTCTAGTTGGAGTTAATATTTTTCTATGTTTTAAACTTTCTTTATCAAGGTAATTATCATTGTTAATGTTGACATTTTGACTTGATATAGTATATGGGATATAGGTCATAGTTGTGGCTGGGGTAGTTCCTAAAACCATAGCTGTTGGATTTCCATTTTGTGGAAATGATGGAGTTTGAGCAGTGCTAATGATAGGGCGGCAATAAGTTTCCATTGGACATACACTTTCCATGGTGACCATCTTTGGTGGTGAAGGCATTGGATTAAATAATGGGGTAGTAGTAGTATTTGAAGCAATAGTTGTATTTATATAACCTTGTGAAGGTACTTGTATTTGAGATGGAACAGTTTGAAGTGTATCATTTGAATGAACTATTGTAGGTGGAGTAATCATTTTTGAAGATTCTTCTTCAATAGTTAAAAGTTTGGTAGAGTTTAATGGTGAATTTACTAATTGTGGCACTGTATTTTGGTAGGGTACAGTGGTTGAATAATATACATTAGTTGTATTATTATTAAAGTTTGGATTAAATTGAAAAGAAGGGATAGGTCCAGCAACACCAACGGTTGAATTATTATAAGGTAAATTGAAATGGAATGGCTCAGTGGCTGTAGCAGTGGTAGTATTTGTACTCATTAAATCTCCTTCATTAATTTTGGAAGGACTAGCATATGGAGTACTTTCATTTTGTGAAGGAACAGGTGAACTTATTAAAGAGGGGAGATAACCATTTCCATCATTATTCATTATTAAATCTGGATTATAGAGGGTAGGAGTAACTATTTCATCATTTTCTAACATCAAGTTGACGTTAAAATCAACATTGTTATAAGAATTTGATAATTTTCTATATTTTGGGATTGAGTAAATATTATTATAATGATTATTCACACTAGGATAATATTCTTCAGTGAAATCATTAACATTTGGATAAAAATCTAAATTTTGAAAATTAACTCTTGGAACATCAAGAGTTTGATTTTCTGGTAATATAGCATTTGAATCTAATAAACCCAATTTATTAATATCTGGTGAAGAAATATATTCATTTGGGTGAATAAAGTCTTCTTTAAAAGAAGTTAATGGATAACCATTTAATGCTTGAAATTCATACTTTGAATTTGCGTTTTTGTACACATTTATATTAACATTTGAATTTGGTATTTTTGAATTTTTTAAAAAGATATCAGTAATGCTATCACCTTCAGAAATAAAATTCATATCGATAGGAAAGTCTGTTCTTTGGGTATTAACACCCAACATTATATTGTTATTCATTGACATTTCATCCATAACATCCATTATTTAAATTGTTTTGATTTTTGTTTTATATACTACTTTTTTAATACTTTTTTTATTTTTATTTTCTATACTACTTTTATTTAATATTTTTTTATTTTTATTTATTATTATTATTATATTATTATTATTATTATTTTATTTTTATATATTTTTTGACAAATATTCTATTAATTATAAACTTAGTATTCTAATCAAAATAACTAACTAATTTTATAATTTAATTAAAAAACATTTTCTTTTTCTTTTCTTTTTTTAAAAAAAAGTATTTGAAATTTATTTTTTTTTTTTTTATAAATTTTTACTTGGTTTATAAGAAGAAAAAAAAAAAGTACTGAATTATTCTAAAAAAATAAAATATAAATTCTATTTCGATAATAATAAAGTGTAATCTATAAAAAAAAAAAAAAAAAATGTTTTTAAAATTTTATTTATAGAAATTCCTGTGTGTCTAAATTTTATTTTAATTTTATTTTATTAATTTAAATTTATTTTTTTTTTGTTTTTGTTTTTGTATTTGGTTTATAGTTTATAGTTATAAACTATTGGATGTAAAATGAAAGAATGTTTTATTTTTACAGTTTTTTTTTTTTTTCTAATTATTCATTGGTTATAAATTTATTTATTTCTTTTATTTATTTTTAGTTTAAATTTTGGTTTTTAATGTTTTATTTTTAAATGTTTGATTTTATATAAAAGTAGTATTATTTTTTTTTATTTTTTTTTAAAGAGTAATTTTAAAAGGTTATATTAATGTTTATATATAGTTTTTAAAAAAGAAATTGATTAAATTTTCAATATATTAATTATATATCCATAATACATTATAATACATTTATTATTACTTATTAAATATATTATTTATAACTATAAGTTTAAATCATAAAGTATCACAATAATTATTGTCATACAAATGAATAAAATATTATTAGTTTTAATATATTCAATAAATAATTAAATGTATTATATATTACACAAGTTTTATATAAAATTCTACAACAGAATAAAATGTAATATATATAAATAATACATACAATGATATATAATTTTTAATTAATTTATTTTTATTGGTTAAATATAAATTTAATTAGTTTTTATTATAATGGTTACACAAATTAATTAAATTTTATTTAAATAAAACATTTTTTATATTAATTCAGAAATCATAACAATATTAAATTTTCGAAAAAATTATTATTTAATTAATTGTTTTAATATTTTATTTTATTAATTAGACTTGAAATAAAATAGAAATATATATTATAAGTATACTTTATTATATTTGATATTGACATAAAAGGAAAGTATTAAATTAATGTTGAATCAACTTTAATTAATAAATAATTGTCTCATATATATAAATTTTCTATTATTTAACCTTCATCTTTTTTATTAGTTTTCTGAATTATTGCAAAACAGGTAAATCATATTATTCATTCTATCCATATATTAATATATAAAAAGTTATTTAATTTATTTTATGGATAATTCAATTAATTAGTATTAATTAATATATTTTACCGTATAATAAACCATACTCTTTTTTTAATGATTTGGTTTATTCATCAATTTTAGTATTAATTAATTTAGTAGTAGGTGTAAAGATAAACGATCGATTTTTTTACCAATAATTTAAGCTTACCTTAAATTTCTTTTGCCATAAAAAAATAATCAGAAAAAAAGTCAATTTTATTAATAAAAAGTATATAATTATTACTTGATTTTTCTATTTATTTTCCTATTGAAATTGTTAAAATCTCTTTTTAATTAGTTAAAAAAGGTATATTCTATAATTGAGAAAAAATATTTAATATAAAAATGGTTTGTCTTGAATTTGTAGATACACAATGTACAATGGAAATTAAAATTTATTTAAAAGTCCAGAATATTTTTTTTGTGGTGGTGGGTAGCACATACATTTATCAACTTAACAAATAAAATTTTGTCCTACGATTAGGTTTAGGAAAATTATTAAATAAAGCTTAAAATAATTTTCCATTAATAATTTAAAATTGATGAGGATGCTATTCATAGGATATTCATAGTATACAAAATATATACGTGCGTTTATTATTTATTATTTTTTTTTTGATAGTAATAGACCTATTGTTATATTAAAAAATATTAATAATGCTGTCATTATTGATAATATATATGATCATCCTTTAATTATGCAGGTTTTTTAATAGTCAAATTAAACTATTTATAAATGAAACTATATTTTCAATGCAATGACTAAATATATACTAATTAAAAATTAATTTTAAATAGTAATTAGATTTCGGTCACTTTAATAAATAACAAGTCAGGAGGTTTTCAATAGGCAAAATAGAAAAACCAAAAAGTATATATATCATCATGAATGGCATAATAAAAGGTAGTATATATAAGAAAAAGTATTATAAAGTATATATATATATATATATAAAGAGAAAGTATAAATATATAAAAAGTATAGATATAAAATAAATGGCATAAATATATAAAATAGTATTATATCCGTATATATAGTATGTATATTTATATATATTAGTTTATACAATGATTATAATATTGAAATTCATCTAGCATCAATTTAATAAAGAATACCATTAAAATTCTAGATCAAAAGAGAAAAAGAAAAAATACCTATTATCATATTAATCTTTATTGTCTATTCATTAATTTGATTTTATTTATTGTATTTATAATTTATGTTAATTTATCAAAAGAAATTAGTCTATTTTCCCTATAATATAAAACTACTCTCCAGTATATTTAACATTTATTATTAAAATGAAAAGCTCTTTGCTTAACAGGAAAGCTAGTAAAGAAACGATTTCTTCAAGAATTTCAAATGATGCTTTAGAGTGACACTTTTGACACTTTTTGCTGTTTTTTGATTCCAAACTTTTTTTATTCAAATTTAGAAAAAATTAATTATTATAGTAATATATTATGAATACTATTTGAATATATATTAATCTATATTCATTATGCGTTTTGATAGTTGCTAAATATAGAATATGTTACACGAACAAAATAATTATTTTCTGTATATATAATTAAATTTTTTTAATTATATATAATTATAACAAATATAATATTTAAATAATATGTAATATCTGATCCATAATTATTATTATTATTATTATATTTTTTACGAATATTATAAGAAAAAAAAAAGAGTTTTATTTTATATAATTTTGTATGAATGATGAAAAAAAAAATTACATTTATATTTTATTGCATGAATAATAGTTATTCATTTTATTCATTTCATTTATCTTAGGTAAGGAAAGATAGGTTTAATTTATTTTTCATATTTCAACAATTATTAAAGGTAGTACAAATTGAACCAAAGAAAAGCAAAACAAAACATAATGATTATATTATTAAAGCCACATACATGTAGATGACCAAAACGAGCATTATTTTAAATTATTCTTTTGGATACAAATACATATGAAAATTAGAATAATTGCCACATTAAAATATTTTATAAAAAAAGCTTAGTAACAGTAATAGTAATAATTAGAGTAATAATAAACATAATAATAATAATAATAATAATAATAAACATAATAATAATAATAATAATAATAAACATAATAATAATAATAATAATAAACATAATAATAATAAACATAATAATAATAATAATAATAATAATAATAATAATAATAATAATAATAATAATAATAATAATGTATTTTTATTTTTTTAAATTTCTGATTTATATTTTAATAACAATAACAATATAAAATAAATAGAAAATTCTAAAATTATTTAAAAATCAATAATAAAGATTAAGTATATTGTAAATGTATTGTACAAAAAACACATTATATTAGAATGTTTAGTATAAATAATATAAATATTGAAATATTGAAAATTAAAGGAAATACTATTGAATTCATTCCTTGAGCTGAATATAATTGAGTGTTTTTATATAAAAATAATAATTATTAAAAGTAACATTGTAAAAGAAATTAATGTTTTAATGCTTCATAGAATTCAATTGCCATACCGTCTGGACTTGAAGTTTAAATTTAGAAATATGTATGATTAAATATGTGTTGAAAGTATTTCTCAACCCAATTCATCAATGAATGAGAAAATATAAAAATTTACAATAATAATTAGTAATATGTAAAAAAGAAATACTTATTATTTCATTTTTTTTAATTTTATTAGTGAAATAATAATTAAGAAAAGTATATATAAAAAAAATATTTATATTGAAGAGCATTCCATCATTTATATAAAATATATAATTAATAAAGAAAAAATATTATGTATCCCTTTCTTCAATTCATTCATTAAATGATATACTAAAAAATAAATCAAGCTTAATTTTTAAAAAATTAACTTAATTACCATTAAATTGATATGTTTTAAAAAAAAATATGTGTTTATTAGTTAGATTTTTATAGAATTATTATTTTTTTATGCTTCTATTATTATAAATGCTTTATATATACATTGAAAATGAAATAATTATATATTACAATAAATTGATATATGATATATATATATATATGTATAGTGATAAGAATGATGAAAAATATAATAGTAGTTATGAAAATCTTATTAAAGTATGGAGTAAAGAAATTTGAATAAAATAATATTTCCTTTTAAATACATGTATATATTGTATATATATTGTAAGTATATGCATTTCTATAGCCATTTTTCAAATCCTTTCTTTTTAAATGTATGTATATATTGTATGGATATATATTCTAATGTATTCTGTAGTTGTTTCTCAAATTATTTCTTTTTTTCTACATCACCGTCACCTGCTAACACCATATTGTAATATTCTCCTTTTTGCTTCATAAGATCTTCATGATTACCCATTTCAATAATACGACCATCCTTAAATACGCAAATTTGTGCAGCATCTTTAATGGTAGATAGACGATGAGCAATGGTAATGGTGGTGCGACCTTCAGATGCTTCTTCTAACGCTTTTTGTACAATTAATTCGGATTCGGCATCTAAAGCAGAGGTAGCTTCATCTAATAATAAAATCTTTGGATTACGAATCATAGCACGAGCAATAGCAATACGTTGCTTTTGACCACCACTCATTTGTGAAGTACCAAGACCACCAACTAAGGTATCATACTTTTCTGGAAGAGACATAATAAAGTCATGAATGTTTGCCTTTTTACAAGCTTCATAAATTTCTTCATCGGTAGCATCCAATTTACCATATTTAATATTTTCCTTAATAGAAATGTTGAAAAGACATGGTTCCTGATTAACAATACCAATTTGTTGACGAAGCCATTTAATGTTATATTCTTTATTTTCAACATCATCCACCTTAACTGATCCTTCGGTAACATCATACCAACGTGGAAGTAAACCAATAATTGTACTTTTTCCACATCCAGAACCCCCTACAAAGGCACACATTTTACCTGTTGGAATTTTAATTTGTTTATCACCCATTTGTAATACGGTAACATTTGGACGAGACGGATAGCTAAAGAATATATTTTTAAATTCAAGGTCTCCGTTTAATCCGTCTTCTTCTTTTTTAATACCATGTTCGTCTTCAGCATTAATTCTTGATTTTCTCTCTATAATTTCTAAAATGTGTATGAAGGCTTCAATCGCTTTATTGGCTTCTGGTGCAATGCTACTACTTTGTCCTACCGCCATGGCAGTTAAAATAATAGCCATAACTACTTTGAACATGTTATTAAATTCCATATATCCCTTTTCAATAAATACAGCACCAATCCAATAACCTACCATATAGGCAAAAAAAGCTATGGCATTACTAAAACCAGTACCAATAGCACTAATATAGGCACGACGTTCAAGACGTTTAGTGGGTTCATCCAACTTTTGATAATACAAGTTTTCAAAGTAATCTTCTAAATTTAAAGCAGCTACTGTCTTAATACTAATAATTGCTTCACAGGCTACTTTGGAACTACTTTCAAAGACATTACGATTTTCTTGACTACGATTTTTAATGGATTGCATACGTACATAGGAACCTATAAAAAGGAATGGAACCAAGATCAATAAAATCAACGTTAACTTCCAACCATAGATAAAGGCAATACAAAATCCACCAATTACGGTTACTAATTGTTGGAAAATGGTTCCAATGTTTAAATTTAATCCAATAACTAAACTTGCTTCAGTGGCTAATTTTGCGGTTAAGGTACCAGTACTTGCGGTATTATTATTGGGACCCGATGATTTTTCTGAACCATCTCCAATATCATTTGTATCGAAAAATCCGACTTCTTGTCGAATCATGGAGTTATACATACGACGTCGAAGTTCATAGGATAAATGCTCTCCAGCAATGAAAAATCCTCCAAGATTACAATAGAAGAAGATGAAATTACACACCCCTAAAAGAATAAACATTAATCCCCAAAATTCTCCTCCCTTAATTAGATCATCACCATGTTTGGTAAATGTATTCAGTGCAGATGAAAAAATAAATGCAAATGCTGGTTGAATAGCGCCATTACAAGCGGATCCAAAAAATCCTAAAATATTGGGTAACCAATAGGGTTTATTGATATTGATATATTTTTTCCATGGCATATCTTTAAAACCATAAGATTTTTCTCGACGTTCTTCAATAATATATTGATTTTTGGTTCCATTTGAGAGACTGTTCAATGAAAGGGTTAGGTTGGATGAAATTCTACCTACAATAGGATTCTCCATGGTATAGTCGTCATAACTATTTAGATTTTGGGATAGGGATTTTGATTGACTTCGTGATGAAATATTTTGATTCCTATCAATTTCATTCAAATTACTTTCTTGACTCTTGTTAATATCGGTGGTACTATATTCGTTTTCGTTTTCATTTTCGTTTTCCATCTCAATTTCATCTTTAATTTTTTCTTCTTCAACTTTAATTTCTTGATTTTTAACTAAATTATAATAGTATTGCTTTAGAGCCATTAATTCATCGTGTGTACCAGATTCAATAATTGAACCTTTTTCTAGAACAATAATTAAATCAGCGTTTTTTACGGTGGAGAGACGGTGAGCAATAACTAATGTAGTTCTACCTGAAGCTGCAGATTCTAATGCTGATTGAACAATCTTTTCGGATTGATTGTCCAAGGCAGAGGTAGCTTCATCTAACAATAATATTTTGGGATTTTTCATGAGAGCACGTGCAATGCAAATACGTTGTTTTTGACCACCACTTAATTGTAAACCTCGTTCACCAGTACTAGTATCATAACCGTTGGAAAGTTTCATAATAAAATCATGAGCATTAGCAAGTTTAGCGGCCTCTTCTACTTGTTCTTTGGAAGCATCAGGTGTATTTATAGAAATATTTTTAGTGACTGAAGCGTCAAACAAGGTTGGTTCTTGAGATACCAAACCAATTTGAGAACGAATCCATTTAATATTATATTCTTCAATATCTTTACCATCAATTAAAATTCTACCACTCTTTTTATTGTAAAATCGTTCGAGTAATTGTACTGTAGTAGACTTACCAGAACCGGAAGCACCAACTAGTGCTACTGTTTGACCAGGTAAACATTTGAAAGAAATACCTTTTAAGATTTCTACATCTGGACGAGAGGGATAATTAAAATGAACATCTTGGAATTCAATATGACCTTGAGTAGGTTCATCTGGAATATACCCTGTATTTGTATTTATTAATGGTTTTCTTTCAATAATATCATAAATAATTGTTGCAGCACCGATAGCTTCACTGAAAGCACTTAAAGTGGCACCGACACCTGAAAGTGTCATTGCACCCATCATAATTCCCATAAAAACATTAAGAACATTACCGTATGACATTTCATTATCTCTAATAAAACGAGTTCCTTTGATGAAAGCGATAGCAAATGAAGAATAAATAATACAAAATACAAGACCTAAACATATACCCAAGGTATGGCCTTTAATTATACCATATCTTCTAGTTGGTTTTAATTTTTCTACATAACGATCAATTTCTTTTTGTTCCGTACCAAATGATACAATAGTTCTTATTTGAGAAAAGGCTTCCTGAGCAATACCACCTAATTCGGCATATCCATCTTGACTTTTTTTTGTATAAATTTTTAATATAATACTCATAATCACTTAAAAGTATTAATAAAAAGATAATAAATAAATATATATAAATAAATAGCATTAATTAATTATGAAATAAAAAAAAAATTCATATGAATATATTTTAGTTTTCATTGTAATACTAACTAACGATAATAAAAATTATTGGAATGATAATAGACATCATTAAAGATAATTTCCATCCTGAAATATAAGCTAAAATGAAGCATCCAATAAATGTAACTACACTTTGTATAACACTTCCTAGTTTAAAACCCATACCATCTTCAATTAACATTGTGTCACTAATAATTCTGGAAGCCAATTCACCAGGACTAGTTTTTTCATGCCAAGCAATTTCTTGTTTAATAATGGCTGTTTATCATTAATTAACAATCCACAGAATTAAATTTTTATGTATATAAAAAAAAATTAAAGGATATTATTTTAATAAATATATATATTATTATATTATTATTATGGATAAAAAATTATTAAATTAATATATTCTATTTTCTTAATGATTTTTTTTTTTTAATATTTTTTGATAAAGTATTATTAATGTTTTTAAATTGAAAACTAGTATTATTGATTTATATTTAAAATATGATTAATGCAATAAAAAAAAAGTTTATACATTTAAAAGTTAATCCTCTAATTCTTGTTGTTTGACGAGTAGATGTTATAGTTAAAAAGGCGTCCATTAAGAATGTTGCTATAAATGCCATAATTCCAATTAATCCAAAATATAACATATATATATGAAATTCATGCCAAAATTCATCTTTCTACAATTATAAATTAATATATAATAGAATAGATAAATAAAATAATTTCTATTTATTGAATCGAGATATTAATTAATTCTGTTTTTTTAATTACAGTCATAAATAAAGCTGCTAATGATGGATCTAATCCTGGAATACTACCAATTTTTATTGCTTGTTTTAATGCTATATCCTTTTTTTTTTTTTTTAAAAAAAAAAAAAAAAGAGAGAATATTTAATATTAAATTTTTAAAATATTAATATAAATTAAATATGAATCTGTATATTTTAAAAATATAATTTAATATGAATTTATGTTTTTTTTTTTTTATCTATATACATCAAGTCCAGTTTCTTTTCTTAATGTTACTAGCATAACAAGCGACATAAAAAGTTCTATAATATCACCCATTACCTGAATCCTAAGCAATATATATAAATGTATTTAAATTTTTAAATCATTTAGAAATTAAAAAAAAATTATTTTCTAATAATCAATTTAATAATTTAAATTCTATTATCATTGATATTATTGTATATATAAGTTTATGAATACATTAATGGTAAGGTAGCACCTTGACAAATAGCACCAAGTAATCCAATAAAAATCATAATTTTTTCTAATTTTGTCGAATATCTAAATAAACCAAAAAACGAAACTTTCTTTTTTCCATTATTTTGATCTTTTATGGATTCTTCATCATTTTCATCATCTACATATATTTCATCTTGTATAACTACTTTTTTTCCTTTTTTTTTATTTAATTCTATACAATAATGTATTATATATGAAATGAAAGGCAATTAAAAAATTGGATTAATTTTAATAAATTTTAATATAATAATTTATTATCTTGTTTTTCTCTTGGAGATATTAACCTTGTAAGTTTTCATTCGAGCTATTTTCCACAAGGGTATCAGGATTTGATGTTATTTGATTAATATTACTTTCATAACTTTTATTATTACAGTCATTTTCATTGATAATATTATCATTTAATTTGAAATTATCATTACTTCCATTAGAAATATTAATATTTTCATCATTATTGACATTTGAAGAATTGGTACTTTTATCCGGGATATTTAACTCGGAATTATTTTTGCTATCGTTTACAACATTGATTTTACTATCATTATTATTTTTATTGTCATCAATGGTATTACTTTCTTTATTTATATCATTTTCATTTGTTGATATATTAATACTGTTATTTGACATTTTCTTTTTTTTTTATTCAATTTTTTATTTTACAATGTATAAAATAATTATTTTATATAGCTTTGGTTGATATTCATATTATTATTTCATTATTAATTATTATTTTTATATTAAAAAAGAAAAAAGTGAATATATATATAATTCTTTTATTCTAAATTCTATTTGTTCTAAAAAGAAAGAAAGTGGCGTGATAATAAATAATAGACTTTCTTTGTTTTTATCTATTTTTTTTTCTTTGAATACTATTTATTATACTTTCTATATAAATGTTGAAAAGTATAAAATATTTAATATAACATTAATAATAAAAAACAAAATTTTTAAAGTTAAATTTTTTAAAAAAAAAAATAAAATCTTAATAATTAAAAGATTAATAAAACCCAAAATATGAGATGTCTCTTTGCTACTGTGACAGCAACACAAATTATAAAATATTAAAAGATACTACTAATTAAATATGGTTATATATATATATTTTCTTTTTTTTTTTTTTTTTTATTTTTTCCTCTAAGTTTAATCCATCAATTTTTTGTGGAGGTAAAATTTATTTTGTGCTTTTATAATTTATTTGCATTAAATCGTAAAGATAGGAAGATGGTAAATAAGATATATTTATAAATTAATAACAATTAATAATAATTATAATAATAACAATAAAAAAATCGTGTAGTTATACAATTTCTATATATCCCTTTAATACAAAGATATGGATAATTAGACATTGAAATAATAAAATTTAATTACACTTTTTAGAATATCTAAAACCTAACCTTTCATTATAGATTTATTTTTGTTTATTATTAAAAATTAATTTTTTCAATTTTATAATAAAAAAAGCACTTTGCCACCAATAATAAATATTTGAAATTTTTTTTTTTTTTTTAGATTTTAAAAGTGTACTTTTAACAATTTATATACATGAACAATAATAACTGATTAAACCATTTATTATTGTACAAATTAAAATAGGATTAAAAATTTTTTTTTATTTATTATATGTTTGAATAAATCCATTAATTAAAAAAAAAAAAAAGAAATATGATATTATATGCTTTTTCATTTCTACATTAAAATATATGATGTTGTTATAAACTATGTGAAAAAACAATTTAAACTTTGTTAAACTTTTATCAATTTAATTCCTAATTAAAAATATACATAAAAAAAGAGTAATAAAAAAAAAGAAATTTTCCAATACTAATAATATTAATAATAATAATAAAAAAATATTTATGTGTTTTTAGCAATTTCATTTCCCTTAGCAATACTACCATCACCAGCTAAAACCATATTATAATATTCTCCCTTCTTTCCCATAAGTTCTTCGTGATTACCCATTTCAATAATACGTCCTTCTCTAAAGACACAAATAAGATCAGCATCTTTAACTGTTGATAAACGATGAGCAATGGTAATGGTAGTACGACCTTCAGATGCTTCTTCTAATGCTTTTTGTACAATTAATTCGGATTCGGCATCTAAAGCAGAGGTAGCTTCATCTAATAATAAAATCTTTGGATTACGAATCATGGCACGAGCAATAGCAATACGTTGCTTTTGACCACCACTCATTTGTGAAGTACCAAGACCACCAACTTGGGTATCATACTTTTCTGGAAGAGACATAATAAAGTCATGAATGTTTGCCTTTTTACAAGCTTCATAAATTTCTTCATCGGTAGCATCCAATTTACCATATTTAATATTTTCCTTAATAGAAATGTTGAAAAGACATGGTTCCTGATTAACAATACCAATTTGTTGACGAAGCCATTTAATGTTATATTCTTTATTTTCAACATCATCCATCTTAACTGAACCATGGTTAGCATCATACCAACGTGGAAGTAAACCAATAATTGTACTTTTACCACTACCAGAAGCACCAACAAAGGCACATACTTTTCCTGATGGGACTGTAATCTTTTTATCACCCATACGTAAAACGGTGACCTTTGGACGAGATGGATAACGGAAACGAATTTCACTAAATTCAAGATTTGCATGTAAATCAGTAATTTCTTTTGTTTTACCGCTTGGATCACTAGCATCAATTTTTGGTTTACGATCAATAATTTCGATAACATGCATAAATGCTTCAACTGCTTTTTGAGTTTCACTAATAATTGAACTACTTTGACCAACAGCCATGGCAGTTAAAATAATAGCCATTAAAACCTTGAACATATGATCAAATTGAATTTCATTTTTTTCAATAAATTTAGCACCAACCCAATATCCTAAAATAAATGCAAGGAAAGCTACAGCATTACTAAAACCAGTACCAATAGCACTGATGTATGATCTACGTTCTATTCTTTTCTTTGGTTCTTCTAACTTTTCATCATATAATTTTGTAAAGTATTCATTAAGATTTAAGGCATAAACCGTTTTAACACTAATGATGGCTTCAGTGGCAACTTTAGAACTACTTTCAAAAATAGTTCTATTTTCTTTATTCTTTGTTTTCATGGACTTCATTGAAAGGGCAGATCCTACAAATAAGAAGGGAACAGCAATTAAAAGAATTAAAGTTAATTTCCATCCGTTAAAGAAAGCAATACCAAAACCACCAACAACAGTGACAATTTGTTGGAATACTTGTCCAATATTTGTGTTTAAACCATTAACAAGACCTGCTTCAGTAGCTAATTTAGCGGTTAATGTACCTGTACTAGTGGTTGTTGAATGTGGTCCACGACCACCTGCTTCTTCAGTACCATCACCAATATCATTGGTATCAAAGAATCCAACTTCTTGACGAATCATATTGTTATACATCTTCTTACGTAAATCGTGGGATAAGTATTCACCAGCAATGAAGAAACCACCCATATTAAAGTAGAAAGAGAAGAAATTACAAACACCTAAAACAATGAACATTAAACCCCAGAACAAACCACCATTAATTAAATCATCACCTTGTTTAGTGAAAGTATTAAGAGCTTCTGAGAAAATAAAGGCAAAGGCTGGTTGCATTGCTCCATTAAATAAAGCACCAATAAATCCGAGTAAATTAGGTAACCAATATGGTTTATTCATATTAAAGTATCTTTTCCATTCCATATCACTAAAATCATAAGATTTTCCAGATGCTTCATGTGTACTCTTTTCACTTAATCCACCGGTAGTTTGACGACGAGACATTGAAATAGAAGAGGCAATACGACTTAAAACAGTGGTTTCACGACGGGTAGTAGTGACTGGTTCAACAAATTGAGTTTGTTGAATGGCATCTGGATCACCATCCTCAGCTTCAGAATCTGGATCTTTTTCATCTTCCTTAATTTTAATTTCTTGATTTTTAACTAAGTTATAGTAATACTTTTTCATTTTCATTAATTCATCGTGTGTACCGGATTCAATAATAATACCCTTTTCCATAACAATAATTAAATCAGCGTTTTTAATTGTTGATAAACGATGAGCAATAACTAATGTAGTTCTACCTGAAGCGGCAGAATCTAAAGCGGCTTGAACAACCTTTTCTGATTTATTATCTAATGCAGAGGTAGCTTCATCCAATAATAAAATCTTTGGATTATTAATTAAAGCACGAGCAATACAAATACGTTGTTTTTGACCACCACTCATTTGTAAACCTCTTTCACCAGTACTAGTTTCATATCCATTTGATAATTTTTGAATGAATTCGTGAGCATTTGCTAATTTAGCAGCTTCTTCAATTTGTTCTTGAGTAGCATTTGGACTATTAATAGCAATATTTTTAGCAACAGAATTATCGAATAAAGTAGGTTCTTGCGATACCAAACCGATTTGTGAACGAATCCATTGAACATTATATTCTTCGATATCCTTTCCATCAACTAAAATCCTACCGCTCTTTTTGTTGTAGAATCTTTCTAATAATTGAACTGTTGTTGATTTACCGGAACCAGAAGCACCTACTAAGGCTACAGTTTGACCAGGTAAACATTTGAAAGAAATACCTTTTAATACTTCTACGTCTGGACGAGAAGGATAGTTGAAACGAACATCCTGGAATTCAATATGACCTTCTGTTGGTTTATCTGGAATTAAACCACCTTCTAATTTAATTTCTGGTTCACGTTCAATAATATCGAAAAGTTTTGCAGCAGCACCAGTGGCTTCACCAAACGAATTTAAAAAGGCACTACCAGTGGATAACATCATTGCACCCATCATAATACCCATAAATACTCCTAATACATCACCATATAACATATCACCATCTTGAATAAGGTGTGTACCATAAATAAAAGCAATGGAGTAAGATGCATATATAATACCAAAAGTCATACCAAGAACAGATCCAAGAGTGTGTCCTTTAATGATACCATATTTTCTAGTTGGTTTCAATTTGTCAACGTAACGATCAATTTCTTTTTGTTCAGTACCGAAAGAAACAATAGTTCTAATTTGAGAGAAGGCTTCTTGAGCAATGCCACCTAATTCGGCGTAGGCATCTTGACTTCTTTTCGTATATTTTTTCAAGATAACGACAAGGATACCCATTAATATAAGTAACACTGGAATAATTGATGACATGACTAATGATAATTTCCATCCATTTTTATATGCCAGTATAAAACAAGCTATAAAGGTAACGAAACTTTGAAGAACCATTCCAAGTTTAAGTCCAATACCTTGTTCAATTAAAATAGTATCACTAATAATACGAGAAGCTAATTCACCTGGACTTGTTTTTTCATGCCATGGAATTTCTTGTTTAACAATAGATTTAAATGTTAATGATCTAATTCTAGTAACTTGTTTTAACGCTGAAACAGTCAACATTGAATCCATTAAAAAGGATGAAACGAAAGAAAGAATAGCAATTAAACCCAAATATATCATATAGGTATGGAATTTACTCCAAAAATCATCAGACTAATTAAAAATGAAAAATAACAAAATAAAATATAAATAAAATATTTAATAATTTAATAATTTCATAAATAATAATAATAATAATAATAATAATAATAATAATAATAATAATAATAATAATAATAATAATAATAACAAGAATAATAATAATTAAACTTTTTTTTTAATATGAATATAATTACTTTCATAAGCATAGAATTAATATCAACATCACCATAGGCTGAAAGATCATATCCTTGTGACATGGCTTGAATTTTTTCCATATTTATTTCTTTGTGTTCACTTAAAAATTGTTGTAATGCTTGTTGATTACCACTATTTGCAATGGATAGAAAATCAAATAATAAATCATCCTAATTTATATAATATTATTATTAAAATTATTGTTATATATTTAAAATTAATAAATAATAGAGAATAATTTATAAAAGGAATATGTAGAAAGCATATATAGAGAGAAAAAAAACTTATTATACTAAATAAAAAATAATGAAAATATATATAGTACATTATCATTAATGCCAGTAATATTTCTAACTGTTACTATAGCAACAAGACTAATAAATAAATTAATCAATTTATTCATTACTTGAATCCTTTTATTTTTTTTTTTATAAAATAGAAATAATAGATATAATATAGTTAGTGTTTTATTCAATTGCATTATATTATAAAATATTATATTTCAAGGCATTATGAATTAATGCATTAAACTTTACATGGTTGGCATTGTAAGACCTTGGCCTATTGCACCTAACAAACCAACACAAACCATAATTTTTTCTCCTAATGTTGAATATCTAAATAAACTAATATAGGATAATTTTTTAACATTAGCATCATTTTCTTTATTATCTGTAGTCTTTGGACTAACAGATGTATCATTTGGTGGTACATCTGTTATGTCAACAGTATTTTCTGTTGCTGACATATATTATTAATATTTTTTTTTTAAATTATCTATTTTTTTTTTTTTTTTTTTTTTATATCAAGTTAATATGTTTATATTTTTTATATTTATAACATATAAAGGTATTTAAGCGAAAAAAAGTTATTAATGGATTTAATAGATATATATTTATTAATTTATATATATATTCTTAAACTTTTTTTTTTTTTTTTTTTTTAAAAGAGAAAAAAAAAATGGAGTATAACATTTATTATTTATATATTAATTGTTTTTTATTTAAAGTTTTAGAATTTTAATTTTAATTTTTTTTTTTTTTTTTTAGAATTATAATTATCATAAAAAATTGTAAATGCTAATATATATAATATAATATATATAATTATTAGTGATAGCAATAATAATAATAATAATAATAATAATAATAATAATAATAATAATAATAATAATAATAATAATAATAATAATAATAATAATAATAATAATAATAATAATAATAATAATAATAATAATAATAATAATAATAATAATAATAATAATAATAATAATAATAATAATAATAATAATAATAATAATAATAATAATAATAATAATAATAATAATAATAATAATAATAATAATAATAATAATAATGCGATTAAAATTAAATAACTAATAATATTATACTATATACAGAGTATAAAGAATATAAAAATGTATTTTTTTTATTAATAACCGAAACAATTTTCTTTTTATCAATATCAGTTATATACTATTTTAATATTTTAATGTATGTATATGCATATGCATATGCATATGCACGTAGGTGGTACCATTTTAAATAAAATTTAATATATATATCTTTTTTTTTTTTTATCTAGCACAAAAATTTTTAAAGATTTATGAGGAGGAGTTTTTTCTTTTTTTACACAGATATTATCAAAAAAAGTTTTTGATTATAATGATAAGTTTTTAAAAGTATACAACAATTATAATATTTTCATAAATATAGCAGTTTTGTATAAATTGTGATTTTTATTATTTTAAAAAATAATTATTACATTACTAATTGTTTCTTAACAATTTATTATTTTATAATTAAAACTTTGTAAACTATTTTATTTTAAATAAATTAATGACATTGCTTAAAATATAATAATTTATCTTTAATTTTTGCTAAAATTATTAAAATTATTATATGATATATTTTAAAAGTTTTTTTAATAATAACATATTAAATTATTCATAATAATCATTGAAGAAAGATAACTGGAAATATGTAAAGTCTAATAAAAACATAACAAAAAAGGTTTGTGCTTTTTTCATTGTAAGTCTATTTTTTTTTTTTTTTTTTTTTGGATACAAATTTTCTGTATTATAATTTTTTTTTTTTAAAATAATAAAATAAAATTGATCTAGTGTAGGTATAAACGATTTGGGTATGTTCAATAAAAAAAAAAAATTGTAATCTTTTTATTGTTATAGATTCCCAAATACCTAGATAATACTGTTGAGTTGATATGTATAAAAGGATGTAATAAATAAATCATAATGATTATAGTTGATATATAATAATTTAATAATTTGAATAGTTTGTATATCATATTTTTTTTTTTTTTTTTTTTTTTTTTTTTTTTATTTTAACGGCATCAAATATTTTAAACTTTATTATTAATTTAATTAAAATTATAATACATGTAATAAAAAAATTAAAAATAAAAATAAAAATAAAAATAATATGTTTAAATAAACACAAATGAATAAAAATTGGGTATAATGTATTCTAGTAATTTTAATTAAAGTAAGAAAACCACTATCATACTAAAGTATAATAATTGTATTTGACTTCCAATGGGACACCGAGCCAAAGATCAAAATTTTGTCATGGAACAAAATTATGATCTCCATTGGTTGCGCTGGCCCTCCTGGCCTGTCTTACTGTTTCTTCAGCATTGACGCTCTTGGATGTTGCTTCAAACCTTTTGAACATAGACCATTGCTGGCCAATAGCAAAAGGCATGATTTTGGTTAGAAGTTCCGCGGTTACCGTCAAGAATGGTGTTCCTTCATTAGTACCAGATTGAATCTGACGCTTACAAAGTTCTTTCCATTCCCTTGAATTGTAATTAATATTGTTAAAACTTCTTCCCCCAAGAAGGAATTTAAATATTTTACTGCACACACTAGAATAATCATACACATTAATATTCACCGCATTATTAGAACTATTACTATCATTAACTAAATTACTATCTAAATTAGAATTATTATCATCACTATTGCTATCATTACTAATATTATTATTTCTATTACTACTATTGTTATTATTACTATTTCTATTATTACTAATACTACTATTGTTATTATTACTATTGTTATTATTACTATTGTTACTATTACTATTACTGTTATTGCTATCTCTGCTGACATTATCAATTTCATTATTATTGATAGGACTATTGGAATTACGTTGACTGAAAAAATTTAATAGATGGACTATAGAATCATAATGTTTAATACGGATATCTCTAAATGTTGGACAATCTAATAACCAATGTTTAATACTTTGATCTCCACACTTGCAACATGGACAGTAGTTAGGACAAACTGGATCAACAAATTTAGCAGCTTTGGCAACTCTAGCATCCAACTTGTATCCGCTTCTTGCTTTCAATAGCCAGTAGAAGCCATAGGCAAACTCTGGGTACTCATAACATAATTTAATAAAATCTTTAGTTTCAATAAATTTATTATCATCATAATATTGCGCTTTGATTGAATTCCCTTTGAGATCTTTCCAATAAAAGTTTTTAACTGCTTTAACATCTCCATGTTTCTTTAGTTTTTTATCAAGTGTCCTACTTGATTTGCACCACGTGTATTTTCTAAATTTAGGAATGTAATTGACAAGGTATGAGATAATACAATTTGAATTTTTCCATTTGTTAAAACATCTAACCTGAGCTAAAGCACATTTGGCTGACAATGGAGGAATATTCAAATCTTTTGAGATAGAGTATAAAGATATAAACGATACAGCTTTATGAACTCCGGCAATCCATCGTATTCCTTTGTTAACATGCTTCTGAGCAATCCTAGACCTAGCTTTGTTGGATCCAAGTAATGGTGCAAAGTATGAAACTCTGCTAATCACTTGAGAGTTAAGTACTAGTTTTTTGAAAGGAATAGGAATATTAGGATTTCTTAAGAATTTTCTGACTGAAAAAAGTCCTTTCAAAACCTTGTTATTAAGAGTTTTAATTACTGGTTTAAGGGACAAATTCTTATCAAATGGAACACCAAGATAAGTATAGCAATCAGTAGTTGGAATGGGTTGTCCTGCTAAGTAAAATGTTGGATCTCTCTTGTTCTGATTTTCTATTGATTCAGGACGAATCACCATCGTTGAACATTTCTGGATACCAAATTCCATTTCATTATACAATGCCCATTCATTAACTCTTCTAAGCATCTTTTTTAAGCATCCTCTTGTTGGAGCACAAATAACTATATCATCTGCAAAAAGTCCACCACAGCATCGAGTGTCACCTAAACTGACTCCGAGATCTTCGCATTCTTTAAAAATATCATTAATAAAGAGATTAAAGAGAATAGGAGAAAGAGGGCATCCTTGACGGACTCCTTTCTTCACATCAAAAGATTTCGAGAATTGTCCATCTAATTTGACATTAGCCTTAGATGTTAAATATAAATTTTTGATAAATTGTAAATTCTTACCTCGGATTCCTAAACAATCTAATTTATGGATAATATTACCGATTGGGACTGAATCGTATGCTTTCCTGAGATCTAAAAAGGCCAAATATGTCTCTTTATTATCTAATTGACGTCTACGGCATATTTCTTGGATTGAAATGAAAAGACTGATACTTTCTTCCTTTTTTCGAAAACCAAATTGTTCAGGTCTAATGAAATTATTCTTTAAACCATATTCTGAAATTCTAGTGGTGACAATTTTGGAAATCAACTTAATACCATTATTGATAAGTGATATACCTCGATAGTTATCACAATCTGTCAAATCTCCCTTCTTAGGAATAGAAACAATACTGGATTCATTCCAAGAGCAGGGGAAATCTCCATCCCAAATACGGTTGAATAATTTAAGAATAAAATTTAACCCATGAGCATCATTATCTGAAGTAGTATTACCAGAAGAATTATTACCTGTAGCATTATTAGAATCATTACTAGATGGAATTAATGCTTTGTAAAATTCAATTGGAATACCATCCGGACCTGATGCTTTATAATTTGGAGTAGAGAGGATAGCTGACTTGACTTCATCAATACTAATATCTTGGTTGATATCCCATTCATCAAGCATAGGGAGTGAAAAACGTTTATTCGTTGGTTCTTCATACCAATGCTCCAAATCAAGACTTACACCACTTGGATCTGATGCAAGGTTTTCGAAATGATCATGCCACACTTCCAGTTGTTCTTCTGTAGCAACAACTAATTCTTCATTTTTGTTTTTAATTGGTTGAGCAATAAAGAAAGAATCTTTTCCAATTTTTGCAGTTTTTTTGATCCATTTCCAGGCCTTCTTAGGATTATGACTCTTCATATACTCACATCCTGTTTTAATCCAATGAAGATATTCTTGCTTCCTAAATTCATTACATCTTTTGTGGATGTAATCAATGAGCTTACGGTAGATTTTAATTCTTTTAATAAATTCATCTATATCATAAATTCTTTCTTTTTTAAATCTCTTATACAACTTCATTTTGATTTTTTGAAGATTAAAAATTTGTTGTGAAATATGAAACGAAGACTTTATAACATTATTAGTTGAGGTAATACTGAGCTCGTCTGCAATTGAAAAAGCAGTTGAAGTAAACTCTTTGGAAAGTTCATCTGTAGAAACATTAGGATCGTTGAATTTTGCTGAAAGAATTTGGAATTTATTATGACTGAGAATAGATTTCTTTTCCTCAATACATTTTAATCTATTCCATTTCAGAATTTTCTTAGGAACATTAAAGTCATTAGAAAAATCTTCCATAGGAATAATTTTACCATTAATAAGAAGTGGCTTATGGTCTGATACAGGATAAAAATTATTTATAAATGATGCTGAGTGAATAAGATCTTTCATCTTCGAATTGATAAGAGCATGGTCAATGTCGGAAGATTGATCACCTCGAGTCCAAGAGATAGTAGACCCTCTAAGCGGAAGAATTTCCCAATCTCCTAATCCATTAGTTGATAACCAGTTGGATAATTTTACTTTAGACATATTAAAATCACCAACAAGAATCGATGGATGGGATGAATGAGTTTGTAACCACAAGCGAACTTCTAACTTTGCATGATCAACATAGATGTTGTGATGACTATGAGGCATATAAACATTTCCAATCGAGCATTTGAATCTATTCCAGAGACTAAAAGTATAAATAGAAATAATATACTTTCCAGAGAAGTTTTCAAGTGAGGCTTGACACGAATTGTGAAAACCTAAATATAAACCTCTCATTCCCGGAACTGATTCGTCAGCTTTCTTGAAAAAGTGTCTATAGTTCCGCAAAGTAACACGACAAGGATAACCTGCATTCGAACCAGAACCATTACCAGTTTCTTGGAAACATAAAAATAATGGTTTGAAAATAGCTGTGAAATAGCTAATACTATCTCTCTTTTCATGATTCCACCCATTGGTGTTCCAACTAAGACAAAAAGAAAAGTTATCAGGCTTGTTGGATGAGGAAGAATCGTTGCTATTATTATTATTATTAAAGTCATCGTTATTAATGGATGATGCATCAGAGGAATAAGTAGAGCTATTACTAGATGGCTGTGAAACTGAAGAACTATTAACTATTGAACTGTTATCAGAGTTGATAGAGCTATTAGAATTAATTGTTGAATGTTGAGATTGAAATTGTGTTTGCTGTAGATCTGGAATATTTTCATGATGGGAAACTTGTTGAAGATCTTGTTGAAGATCTTGTTGAAGATCGGATTGTTGATGAGATTGTTGAACTGATTGTTGAAGTGATTGTTGAATTGAAAGTTGATGTTTATTAGAAACTAAAATTTTACGTTTGAGTGTGGAAAAAGTGTATTTGTGATTCCTTCTACTACGAGCTGAAAAGGAAATTGAGGTAACTGAAAGTTTCTTCTTTAACATGTGTAAGATTTTAATACAATCTTTCGATGAACCATGAACCTTGACTAAGAAAAAGTGATCATTGAAAGTCTGAAAATATTTAACACTAATAACTGAATTAAATTTATCTTCCAGAATAACCTCGAGTTTTTCCCATAGCATATTTACTGACCATGATCGAATACCACGGATAAAGAAGGAGCGAATATCATCTAAGGGGATACCATAAGACCGGGTACCACGTCTGATATAATTCTTATCTTTAATATAAAGGACTGACATGATAATTAATTCTAATTAAAAAATATTGAATATAAAATAAATACTAATAAAAATTATAAATATAACGTATATGGAAAAAAATCTGTCTCTCTCTCTCTTATTAAAAGTACTGGATAGTACAAAAATTGTTACGATGCTTTGTTTAAAGTTTCTTTTTTTTTTTTTGAATTCTAGTTGTTAACTTTTTTTAAAAATTCTAGTTTTGGTTTGTTGTTAGTAAATTCGATTCGCTTTTGACACTAAAATTGTTTGACTTTACTTTTCATTAAATATTTAAATTGGTAAAAAATTTGAATCAAGAATGTCGACACCAGAAAGCTTGTGAATAGTATTTTTACATGATGTAGAGTGAATCAGTCTCTTACAAGAAACAATACAACAATAGCTACATGAATATAAAAATACAATGCAAATGCTAAAGTTGACTACATTGGATTCTTACAAGAGAAGAGTAGTACTACATGAATACATGAATAAAAGAAAAAAATACAGCAACAAAATGTATTACTCTTCTAATTAAATACTATACAAACTTACCTGAGTATCAAACATTCAACTTATTCATCAAATACTTAAATTCGATGAATAAAATGTTTTTTAATCGCTCAGTACCATGAGCTTAGTCCTAATAATTTTCCCTTAAAGACTAACCAAGCATCCATTGCGCAATGCTTGGATTTAATTCTTTCTACTCTCTCAGTACCATGAGCATGAGTAGACCCCCTTGATAAACTCCATTATTAAATAAATGAAGGCACGTTCCTAAGAGGGCACCAAGCATCCATTGCGCAATACTTGGATTTAATTCTTTCTACTCTCTCAGTACCATGAGCATGAGTAGACCCCCTTGAGAAACTACATTTATTAAATAAATGAAGGCACGTTCCCAAGAGGACAATCAATTGAAAAGTGTAAAAACTAAAAAATAAATTTATATATATATCATAGGAAGAAGACTATTTCAATTTTCTTTTTTTTTTTCCCACATTACAACATTACAACACTGCACACACAACACTAAATTTCACGTATTGTTAAACTATTATTTTTTTTTTTTTTTTTTATTATATTGGCAAATTTTATTAAATATTATTTTCTATATTCTCTATAATAATTATATAATTTCTTTCTTTATTTTTTTAGTAATATTGATGATATTTTATAATAAATCTTTAAATGCTTATATTATTTTTTTCTTTTTTAGTTCTTAAATAAATATGAAATAGAATAACAAAAAATTAAAAAAAAAAAAAAATGTTTTTTTAAAATGAAATATAACTTTGAGATAATAATAATAAATGAATGGTAAATAATATATAAATAATTTTTATGTATGGTAAAATAAATATTTTTTAAAAAATAAAATGAAAATGAAATAAAAATCAATTTATTTATTCATCCTTTTTAGCAATTTCATTTCCACTAGCAATACTACCATCACCAGCTAAAACCATATTATAATATTCTCCCTTCTTTTCCATAAGTTCTTCGTGATTACCCATTTCAATAATACGTCCTTCTCTAAAGACACAAATAAGATCAGCATTTTTAATAGTAGATAGACGATGAGCAATGGTAATGGTAGTACGACCTTCAGATGCTTCTTCTAATGCTTTTTGTACAATTAATTCGGATTCGGCATCTAAAGCAGAGGTAGCTTCATCTAATAATAAAATCTTTGGATTACGAATCATGGCACGAGCAATAGCAATACGTTGCTTTTGACCACCACTCATTTGTGAAGTACCAAGACCACCAACTAAGGTATCATACTTTTCTGGAAGAGACATAATAAAGTCATGAATGTTTGCCTTTTTACAAGCTTCATAAATTTCTTCATCGGTAGCATCCAATTTACCATATTTAATATTTTCCTTAATAGAAATGTTGAAAAGACATGGTTCTTGATTAACAATACCAATTTGTTGACGAAGCCATTTAATGTTATATTCTTTATTTTCAACATCATCCACCTTAACTGAACCATGGTTAATATCATACCAACGTGGAAGTAAACCAATAATTGTACTTTTACCACTACCAGAAGCACCAACAAAAGCACACATTTTACCTGATGGTATGTTAATCTTTTTATCACCCATACGTAAAACGGTGACCTTTGGACGAGATGGATAACGGAAACGAATATTACTAAATTCAAGATCAGCCTTAAAGTCTTCTGAGGATTTTGTGGTACCATTAGTATCACGAGCATCGATTTTTGGTTTACGATCAATAATTTCAAGAACGTGAAGGAAAGCTTCTACAGCCTTGTTTGTTTCACTAATAATTGAACTACTTTGACCAACAGCCATGGCAGTTAAAATAATAGCCATTAAAACCTTGAACATATTATCAAATTGAATTTCACCATTTTCAATGAATTTAGCACCAACCCAGTATCCAATAATGAAGGCAACAAAAGAAACAGCATTACTAAAACCAGTACCAATAGCACTAATATAGGCTCTGTGTTCAAGACGCTTTTCTGGTTCTCTTAATTTTTCATCATATAAATTGATAAAGTAATCTGAAAGATTTAATGAGTAAACCGTTTTAACACTAATGATGGCTTCAGTGGCAACTTTAGCACTGTTTTCAAAAATAGCTCTGTTTTCCTTATTTTTGTTTCTGATAGCTTTTCCTCTAATGAATGAACCAATGAAAAGGAATGGAACAGCAATTAAAAGAATTAAAGTTAATTTCCATCCATTATAGAAGGCAATACCAAAACCACCAACAACAGTGACAATTTGTTGGAATACTTGTCCAATATTTGTGTTTAAACCATTAACAAGACCTGCTTCAGTAGCTAATTTAGCGGTTAATGTACCTGTACTAGTGGTTGTTGCACCACGTCCTTGACCACCTGCCTTTTCTGTACCATCACCAATATCATTGGTATCAAAGAATCCAACTTCTTGACGAATCATATTGTTGTACATACTTTTACGTAAATCGTAGGAAAGTTGTTCACCAGCAATGAAGAAACCACCCATATTAAAGTAGAAAGAGAAGAAATTACAAACACCTAAAACAATGAACATAATACCCCAGAATTTTCCACCATCAATTAAATCATCACCTTGTTTAGTGAAAGTATTAAGAGCTTCTGAGAAAATAAAGGCAAAGGCTGGTTGAATAGCACCATTAAATAAAGCACCAATAAATCCGAGTAAATTAGTTAACCAATATGGTTTATTCATATTAAAGTATCTTTTCCATTCCATATCGCTTAATCCATAAGATTTGCCAGATGCTTCATGTGTACTCTTTTCACTTAATCCACCGGTAGTTTGACGACGAGACATTGAAATAGAAGAGGCAATACGACTTAAAACAGTGGTTTCACGACGGGTAGTAGTGACTGGTTCAACAAATTGAGTTTGTTGAATGGCATCTGGATCACCATCCTCAGCTTCAGAATCTGGATCTTTTTCATCTTCCTTAATTTTAATTTCTTGATTTTTAACTAAGTTATAGTAATACTTTTTCATTTTCATTAATTCATCGTGTGTACCGGATTCAATAATAATACCCTTTTCCATAACAATAATTAAATCAGCGTTTTTAATTGTTGATAAACGATGAGCAATAACTAATGTAGTTCTACCTGAAGCGGCAGAATCTAAAGCGGCTTGAACAACCTTTTCCGATTTATTATCTAATGCAGAGGTAGCTTCATCCAATAATAAAATCTTTGGATTATTAATTAAAGCACGAGCAATACAAATACGTTGTTTTTGACCACCACTCATTTGTAAACCTCTTTCACCAGTACTAGTTTCATATCCATTTGATAATTTTTGAATGAATTCGTGAGCATTTGCTAATTTAGCAGCTTCTTCAATTTGTTCTTGAGTAGCATTTGGACTATTAATAGCAATATTTTTAGCAACAGAATTATCGAATAAAGTAGGTTCTTGCGATACCAAACCGATTTGTGAACGAATCCATTGAACATTATATTCTTCGATATCCTTTCCATCAATTAAAATTCTACCGCTCTTTTTGTTGTAGAATCTTTCTAATAATTGGACAGCTGTTGATTTACCGGAACCAGAAGCACCTACTAAGGCTACAGTTTGACCAGGTAAACATTTGAAAGAAATACCTTTTAATACTTCTACGTCTGGACGAGAAGGATAGTTGAAACGAACATCCTGGAATTCAATATGACCTTCTGTTGGTTTATCTGGAATTAAACCACCTTCTAATTTAATTTTTGGTTCACGTTCAATAATATCGAAAAGTTTTGCAGCAGCACCAGTGGCTTCACTGAAAGAACTTAACATTGCACCTACACCAGAAAAAGTCATTGCACCCATCATAATACCCATAAATACACTAAGAACATCACCATATTGCATTTCACCATCTTGAATAAGGTGTGTACCATAAATAAAAGCAATGGAGTAAGAAGAGAAAACAACACCAAATACTAGACCAAGGGTAATTCCAAATGCATTACCTTTAATAATACCATACTTCTTGGTTGGTTTCAATTTGCTAACATAACGATCAATTTCTTTTTGTTCAGTACCGAAAGAAACAATAGTTCTAATTTGAGAGAAGGCTTCTTGAGCAATACCACCTAATTCTGCGTAGGCATCTTGAGTTTTTTTAGTATACTTTCTTAATACAACAGCCATACCAACAACTAATATGAGAATTATAGGTATAATTACTGACATTGCCAATGATAATTTCCAACCTGCCTTATAAGCCAATACGAAACATGCAATGAATGTAACTACACTTTGTACAACCATACCAAGTTTAAATCCTATACCTTCTTCAATTAAAATAGTATCGCTAATAATACGAGAAGCTAATTCACCTGGACTTGTTTTTTCATGCCATGGAATTTCTTGCTTTATAATAGATTTAAATGTTAATGATCTTATAGTGGTAACTTGACGCATAGATGATACTGTGAGGAAAGCATCCATAAGGAATGAACCAACAAAAGAAACAATAGCTACAATGACTAAATATAACATATATTTACGGAATTGATGCCAAAAATCATGACTTGGCATAAATAAAGAAGCAACATTGAAGGCTTCACCGTAAGCAGAAGCATCGAAACTTTGGGAGGCATTTTGTAATTTATTTATATCAATTTCTGGATGTTGAGCTAAAAATGAACCTAATGCTTGTTGGTCGCCACCAGTGGCTTTATTTAAAAATTCGACAATAAGGTCATCATTATCTTGAATACCAATTAAATTTCTAATGGTTACAGAAGCTACAAGATTCATGAATATGTTAATTAAATCACTCATAACTTCAATCATAATTGGCATGGTAAGACCTTGGGCTATTGCACCAATAAGACCGAAAATTACCATGAATTTTTCAAGAGTTGTTGAATATTTAAAAAGACCTAAATAGGATACAGGTTTAGCCTCATTATCCTCTATTTTAGGATCTATAGTTTTATCATTAGACGCTGGTACATCCGTTATATCAACTGTATTTTCTGTAGCTGACATTTTTTTAATTATTAAATTATTAAATATTTATTTGTTTGTTTTTTCTTTTCTTTTCTTTTTTTTTTTTTGAATTGTTCTAGTTTTGCTTTATTTATTAATTTTATTTAATTTCAAAAGCTATTAATTATATGACAAACCAAATAGTAATGTTGTAATTATGACGTTTGCTTTTGTCTATTTAGAATGGTTTTATGATTATGATTAATATTCTATAATGCCATATAATTAATATTTTTAATAGTTGATAAAAAATATTAAAAAAAAAAAAACTACACAAATAACTTCTTTTATATAAAAAAGTCTTTAAACTTTTTTATATTTTAATATATTATTACATATAATTTGAATATATTGTACAATATATTATTAATATTAGATATATTAAAAACTTTTCAATTTTGGGAAATTAAAAATCTAAAAAAAAAATCCATAATTTTTTCTGTATATTACATATTAAATTAAAATATATTTAAGCCATATATTAATATATTAAAAAATAAATTCAAAATAAAATTAATAAAATTTCTTTAGCAAAAATAAAAAAAAATCATAAAAGAATTGCAATTATAATTCACAAGATTTTGAGTATTTAATTTTGATTTCTTTTTTTTTTTTAATTTTAAATACTGTGGTTTTCTTTTTTTATTTATTTAGAACTTTTCTTTAATGAAGACTAAATAAAATATAAAAAAACTATCAAAAAAAACTTGAATCTTCAATTATATTTTGAACCTAAATTTTAAAGTAACACTTTTAATTTAATGCCCACACACGTTCTATTCTTTTTTTATTATGCATTATTGAGTGTAAATATAAAAATTATTTATTTATTCAATTATACTAATTATTTAAAAATAATATATTTGTTAATATATTATAATATACTGACAATATATGGCACATTTTGTGAAAATTTTTGCTTTTTTTTAATGAAAAAATCTGTAGATTTTATTTATCCAATGAAAGGATAAATAAATATAGTTTAATATTAGAAGATGGAAGAAAAAAAAAGGCAATATTAGAAAAGAAAGTTAATTATAAGATAAAATTGAATGAAATTAAAAGAAGGACTTTTATTGTTTTAATAATAAAAGTCACCTTTTTTTTTATCAAACCACCAGTAAAAATAGTAGAGTTGATAAAAGAAAAAAATGATTTGTTTTTTTGTCTTGGTAGAATTGAATGATATAATATATAAATATTTAAAGAAAAATAGAATGTCATATAATTAATATATTAAAAAAAAAAAAAAAAAACATTCGATTTTATAGAAATGGAAATTTTAATAAATAATAAAATCATCATATTCATATCTTCTAACCCTTAATAACTTTTATAGTAATCGTTTTTTTATATTTTTATAAACATTAATACTCTACCAATTAGTATATACATAAAATTCATTGATAAACCTATTTAATAATAATGATAAATGGTTAATGGAAAACTTAAAAAAATACATATATATGTCAATAGTCATTTTTAACTTTTATCTATTAAAAGAATTATTATTTTTGGAGGTAAACTTTAATGAATAGGAAATTAAACTAAATATGTAGAATTACTAATAAACCTTATTCTATATATTTATTTCTTTATCTTTTATTGAGAAAATGTATTTGATAATCATTACATTTACATTACAAGTTATTACAATACATTATATACATTAATAGATTTATATTTACTTTTTATTGTAATGTAACTAAATTCCATCACACCTTTTTCAAAAACTTACTATTTTTAATGTTAAAAAAAAAAAACTATTTTTAATTTAAAATGTGAATAAAACTAATAATTAGTTTTTTTTTTTACATATACTTGAATCTTTATATATGTATGATTAGAGGAAAAAAAATATACATTGTCATTTTCAATAATTCTAAATCTAGATTTAATTTATATTTAAATCATAAAATTAAAATATTAATAATGTAGAATATTACTTAATAATAAAGATATCATGTCATTTTTAATAAAATTTAAAAAAAAAAAAAAATGAAAGGACTTTTATACAATATTATTTATTCTTTTTTTTTTTTCTTAAATAAAAAGTTGAACAATTGAAATATATATCACATTACTATGTGGGGATAAAAAAAACACACACACTATGATACTATGGTACTATGTGATACTTCACATAGTATCATGGTGTATTTTTTTTTTATACATAAATTTCATGGTAAAGTAGGAATTTAATATTAAAAATTAATTAAATATCAAAATTTCATTTATATTTCCCTTCACTATTTTTACTATGGAAAATTTTTTTGTTTTTCTAAATATTTTTTCCATATTAAATTTTAGGGAAAATATTAATATTTTTTTGTATTTAAAGTTTTTCCTCTTTTTCAAAAAAGTTTTCTTAATTAGTGGTAGAAAAAATAATGATTACCTTTATTTTAAAAGTATATGAATAAGACTTCAATATAAAAAGTATTTTTTATTTTTTAAAAAAAAGTAGTAATTTTACTATTTTTTCTATTTAATATTTTAAAAAATGAATGGTTATTATTGGCATTTTAAATTTATATATATGATAATAAAATATAAATAAATATGTAATTATCCAATTTCTTTTTATAGGAAATTTTAATTAAATAATAAAGAACTTTTTTTACTTAAATTTTATATTAATATTGAAATTTTTTTTTTTTTTTTTTTTTTTTTTAACTTCCGAGTGCATTTCTCCCATCGATCAGAGTTAGCTCCAATGGTGGTTCTTAGAGAAACGTTGGCTCATTCCTATTGCTAGGTGGTTGTGACCCTCCTGGTCTGTCATACTGTTTCTTCAGCTTCGACGCTCACTTAATCCATGTACATTAGATGCATGTCGTTGTACGATATTTCACAACTACAATGCTAAGCCTCTTATAGTCAATTTGATCACGTGTCTAATATTGAAATAATGTTAATATATAATTTAAATCATTATAAAATATTATATTCCTATGAACTATAAGCTATGAGGATAAAATAAAACTATTAATTTTTTTATAGAGTAACTTATTATATATATATTTTTTATATTCTTTTTTTTTTTTTTTTTTTTTTTAAATGAAAGTAGTATAGTTTTTTTTCATATTCTTTTGTTTTTTATTTTTATCTTTAAACAATATTAAAGCTATATTTTTTAAATATATACTTTTTTTATTTCAATTAATAAGTATATATATATATATAAATTATAAGCAAAATAAAATAAAATAAAATAAAATGATAATGTAATGTAAAAAAAAAAAAAAAAAAGAAAACAAATACATATAATTAAAATGAAGCTTTCAACGATATTTTGTAATAATTATTATACATTATTGATATTATGTTTAATACATTATATCGGAAAAGTATCTTTAAAAGATATATATGTTAAAGAGGAGGAGGAAGATATTGGAAGTTATATAGATAATTTGTTAGATTCAAATATAGTTAGAATAATTTTTAATACGGATATATTTAGAATTCCAATAACTGGTAAAAACCATTTTAATATTTATAATGCAAATACATTAATTTTTTACAGTGAAAATGGAACAACTTTTGATTTCCGGAATAGTGTGCAATCTTCTTTTACATTTCATTTAAATACTAATCAAGTGAATGTTGTATTTCAAAATATTACTTTTACTAATTTTGGAAATTATGAGTTAAAAAGTATTGAAATGTTTTTTTTAAACTTTAAAGATTATTCGGATAACTATACTATAGAATTTGATAATTGTATATTCAAGGATAGTATAGGTACTATTCTTCAGTCTAATATTAAATGCACAAAACATATCCAAACTACTCCTCAATTAATATTTAATAAATGCAAGTTTAGGTAAATATAGGATATAACAAATATAAAATAAAATGTAAAGTTTTTTTTTTTTTTTTTTTTTTTTTATTCTTTTATTTATAATTTATATTTTAGTGCTTTAGATCAAATATTAGAAGTAGTTCATGAAAAAGATGATTCTTTTAAAAAGTCATATGAATGTTTTTCAATTCTTTTTAAGGATTGTTTTTTTGAAAATCTAAAATTTATAGGAGAAGTTGATTTTGCAAATCTTGAATTTAATAATTGTAATTTTCAAATAATAATTATTATATCTATAATTTTATTACTAATGCCTATATGTATATTGTCTTCTCATCAAAAAAAAAAAAAAAAAAAAAAAAAAAAAGGTTATTTCAATAATATTTATGGAGATAAAGAGTATCCTTGTTCATTTATTAAATCTATTACTAATGGAAATAAAATCAAATTAATTAATTCAAAAATAGAAGATGTCGCTGTTAAATTTAATATTCCCTTTTTTGATCTTTACGAAACTATATTAGAGTAGGATATAATATAGATAATATTAATTATTATAGGAAATACATTTTTATTTACCTTTGATATATATCTTAGAATTACAAATACTTCATTTAGAAATTGCATATCGCACTATGGATATTTAGTTTATATGAAACCATCAAAAATATTCAATAACGAAATTTTATTTTTAAATGTCACAAATTCAAATTTTAATAGTAATCCATCAATATAATTGTTCTTCATTTATAATTACTATTTTTATATTGAGATATTGAAATTAATCTATACATTTATAATTATATTAATATTAAAAAATTTCAGATATAAGTTCGTTAATTCAAGGAGATTATAGTAAAATGGTAATTGAAAAATCCGAATTTTCAAATATTATAACAAGATTATCAATTCCGGTTATCGTTAATTCATTATACTCAACCATATCTATTTCTGATACTATTTTTAGGAATATTACGTAATATATATACATATACATTAATGTTTTACATTTAAATTATACTTCGAATTAAGAAAACAATAAATGTAATAATATAATATTGAAAATATATAAAGTTCGTATAGGAGTAGTATTTTCGGAGATGAATCAAACTACACATTTTCAAATGTTAAATTTCTTGATATAATATCAAACTCTATAGCTATGATTAGCATTATGTATAATTCAATATCTCTCGATAATTGCGTATTTTCTAGAATACTGTGTAATGGTGATAGTGACGCCTCATCATTAATTCTATATAATTCTAATAATAATCGTACTTTTACATTCAAAAATTCAATTATAAATGATTGTATATCTAATGGAGATTTACTAAGGTTTAATGGTGATAGAACTGCTGAAATTAGTTTTCATAATGTTTCTGTTTATAATAATGTTATCTATGGATCCCTAGTAGATAATAGAGCACTAAATGTAAATTAAAAGAATTGTGATAATATTAAATATATATAAATATTGTTATTAATATTTGCATATTCTAACAACTCTTTTCTTTTTTATATTTAGTCAATATTTAATATAAATAATAGTACATTTTCAGATAATAAAAATATTAATAAATATAAATTTGGATTAATTTCAAATTATAATAATGCAAATGTATGCATAACTAAATCAAACTTTATAAATAATATATTGAAATATAATGGCGGAACATTGTACGTTTTTTTTTCTTATTTATTATATGGGAAAAAAAAAAGTATAAATATTTGAATAATAATTATTTTTTTTTTTTAATATTCATCTACTATAGGAGTTTTATAAATAATAATAGTTTAAATATTAAAATCAAGTCCTGTCTTTTCGAAAGAAATCAAGCATTAAATGGCGCTGCCATTTATATAAATTCAAAATCACTTGATTATGAAAATTCTTTAATAGAATTATTAGATACCAAGTTTATAAAAAATAAATCTAAATATTTTGGGGGTTCAATATATTCAAATTTTTCAAATTTTAAAAATTTAAAAATAACAAATGTAGAATTCAATGAAAACTATGCGTATGCTGGAGGTGCTATATATATTGTATATTCAGAATCTAATAATACACTAATTGATTCAAAATCGTTTGATGTGAAATTTATTAATAATACTTCAGAATCACATGGTAATAATTATGCTACTCAACCTTATATAATAAAAGTTAATGAAGAATACATTAAAAATAAATTGTATAGTGGTGAATTATTACCTTTAGATTTTGAATTGCTTGATAATTTTAATCAAACAGTTTATGATATATCAAGAATGTATCAAAATATGAATTTAAGAGTATTTCGGTATAACCAGGAAGAAGAAGAAGAAGATAATATAATTATATTAAGTAATGACATGTGCTATTTTTCCAAAGGTATATTTTTATTATGATGGTATATTAAACATTAGTATCTATTAGAATGAAATGTTTATATTTTTTATCCTTTTTTTTTTTTTTTTATTTATTTTTTTTAATATATAAAATTAATATAAAAGTTTAAAATATTTAAATCATTATTTTAGGTAAATGTGAAATTAAGGATTTCAGAATTTATGTTTCAAAGGCAACACTTTTAAATGTGAAGTTTGAATTAGAGAATTATGATATAAAATTTAATTACAATTATTTAAATATATCTATTCATGAATGTAAGGAAGAACAAATTAAAATATTTAAGAATAAGATATTTTATTGTGAAATTCCAAGATGTGAGGATGATTGCCCAGTGAACGATAACAAAGCTATTTGTATGAAAGGAGAAGATATAAATTCTAATGATATAAAAAATAATCATTGTGAATGTTTACAGGGATGGATTGGAAGTAAATGTCAAAATAGGAATTATGAAGATTTGAGGTAATTTTATATATTCATTTTATAAAATAAAAAAAAAAAATTTAAAATTTAACTTTTCTATTTGAACTTTTTATATTAATGGTTATTTCTAAAAAAAAAAATAAAAGTTATATTAAATATATTCACGTAATTAATGTTCCTATAGCCATTATTACTATACTTATTATGATATTCATTACGATATTTAAAAAACAAAAAATAATAGAATGTAATGGATATTTAAACACCGAATTATTATTACTGGGTATGTTGCTTTATTTCACAAGTCTTAATTTCAATTCCTTTTCAAATTATCAAGATTGCTCAATAAAAGTTATTTTCAAACATAGTGGAGTAATATTGATGTATTTAATATTAAATATATATATTTCCACTGGGGATGTGTTAGGGATAGATTATGAACAAATAAAAAAAGATAATATACATCTGAGTGAGAGTCAATTTAGTGAAAAACATCAAAAATATAGTGATTTGAGTAAAAGTTTAGCTTCAAAATTTGAAAAATATGAAATGACATTGGAAGAAAAAATATTATATAGAATTGAACGAGAACTCAAAATATTTAATGATATTTCCAGAAAAATATTTAACAGTAATTCTGGTATTTCCAGTTATAGTAATGATTCCTTTTCTTCATCAACGTCAAATCTAGCGACTGAACTGTATAACACTTACACAGATATTCTAAATAAAAAAACAGTTACGCTTTATACATTAAATATTGAATTTATATTAATTTATATAGTTATATTATCCTTTATTTTAATAACATTGATAATGAAAAATAATTCTAAATATGGTGGTGATAATTTTATTCAAGATAAAAATGGAAAATGGGTATATGAATGTCCATTATATAAGTTAAACTTTGTAATGAATATTATTGAATTCTTTTATGTTATTTATACATTGGTAAAAGTCAAAAAAGTAAGAAATTATGTATTTATTTTTAAGAGTTTAAAAAATATAGGATATTCAATTATAATATTAGTTACCTTAGGACCTTTATCTAATGTAAATATAATTTTTATTTATTTTGTAAATCTTTTTTTTTTTTTTTTTTTATTTTATTAATATTTTATTAATATATATATATATATATTTACTTCTCCCCATAAATATTATTATTATATATTATAAAAACACTAAAGATAATAAGTTATACATTTTTATTTTTCAAAGGAATATCAACAAAATCTTATAATTTTTTTAATTTTATCACAGGAATATTATGCTATTTTCCTTTATTGATTATATTTATATGGGATAGAGTATATTATATAATTAAAAAAAAAGGAAATGAACCAAAATACTATTTTATTTCTTTAAAACCAGAGAAATGTTTACATCATAAATCATATACTTGTAACTGTAAAATAACACAAAAAGATAATTTTTTAATAGCAAATTACATCATATTTTATAGATTTTATTATAATATTATTATTTATTCGCATGGTAATATAAAGAATGTTATTAAAGAAAAGAAGGAACTATTGAAATTTATTATTGAATAAATTTCCTGCCAGTAATATTAATACTTTTTGTTAGGATTAAGATTTTATTTATGTAATAAATTAATAAATACAATTATGAGAGTAAAAAGTTAAATATAAAATAATTCTTACAACAACTTTTTATCAATCCATTATTTACTTGATGGAAATATATATATATATAACCCATAATAATGTAATTACTATTAAAACAAAACTGTATTTAATATATAGTAATTTTTTTTTTTTTTTTGTGAAAGTAGGAGGAATATTATACAAAATTTTATGGAATCCTATTCCATTTCTATATGTAAAGGCAAATGAATCTGTAAAATAATATTCCTTATCTAATATAAATAAAGAAATCTTCATAATTATTAAAATAAAGTTTATACTACACTTTTAATACTATTTATAATATCTTTAAAAAAAATTATTTATAATACTTTTTTTTTTATTTAATAATATTAAGTTTAAGGATTTTATTAATCTTAATAAATAAAATTATGATTTGAACATGGAAAATAAAAACTATATATAATTCAATTAAATTGAAGTATTTGTTTATATATATAAAATGAATGAATTATAAGTATAATAAATATAAAATAAAAATTACATGTAGTTTAAAGTTGTCATTGCTTTTTAGCTATAGAAAATAATAATAATAATAATATAATAATAATAATAATAATAATAATAATAAGGAAATAAATAGATAAAATAGATATGATAATTATGTTTAAATATAAAAGTTATTTTATCAATATAATATAATAGTTGTGTGAAATATAATGATTATAAAAAATAAATATATTTTTATCATAGTAATCCTCTTTATATTATATGGTGTTGTTTGTAAAGATGTAGTGCGTGAAATAAATATTAAAAATACAGATTATAGTAATCTAGATAATATTGGAAAGAAAATAACCGAATTATCAAAAGTGGGGTCGATTCGGGCAGTATTCAATGATGAAACTTATTATATTCCTCAAAATGGTCAAAATCATTTTACTCTTAGTCATTCATTAACTTTCTATAGTAAAAACGGTGCTACATTTAATTATCAAACTTCTTATATATCTAATTTTGTATTTCATTTTCAAACCGATAAAAATATCAAAATAGTTTTTGAAAATATAAAATTTACCAATTTTTTTAGCTCTCAATACAAAAACTCGAATATGCTAATAATTGATCCCTCTGATGATTCAAATAACTTTTCTGTCGAATTTAAAAATTGTACCTTCACAGATACCTATAATAGTGTAGTCCAATTAAATGTTCAATGTATAAAGAATAATCAGTCTTCACCACAAATATCATTCAATAATTGTAAATTTATGTAAGTTTCTTCAAAAATGATTAATAATCCGTTTATTTTTATCTTATGTTAACTTTTCAATTATATATTTCTCTTTAAAAACTTTATGATCTATATATACTATATAGTAATCTGGAACAAATTATTGATTCTAGAGATTTCTATAGTACTAAGGTATTTCAATCGTATGACTGTTTCAATACGCATTTTAAAGAATGTTATTTTGAAAATAATAAATATATCGGTGATTCTAGTTATGGAAATGTTGTTTTTGAAAATTGTAATTAATATAAATATAAATATGTATAAACAATATTATATGAAAATAATATTACTAATTTTTTAATTATCATAAATGTTAAATGCTTTTTTATAAAAAAAAAAAGGTATTTTTAAAAATATATATGGAGATGTTGACTATCCAAGCTCTTTTTTAAATTCAAATACCTATGGAAGTAAAATAACATTTAAAAATTCTACAATAGAAGACAGTTATGTTAAATTATATAAACCATTTTTCTCCCTATCTCTAACAAAATTAGAGTAATAAAAATTTATATAATAAAATATTACATATTATTGATATAATGGAATATAAAAAATAATATATGGAATTATTAATTTTCGAATTTATTTATTACAATAGATTAATTGATTCAAATCTTAAAAATTGTTATTCCCAATATGGATATTTAATTTTTTTAAAGTCAATTAAAGAAAAAAATAAGGAATTTTTAAAAATTAAAAATACTAAATTTAACGGTACAGTATTATCCTATTATTATACGAATGTTTAAATAGATATTGGAAATATTTTTTTAAATATAAAGTATTTTTAAATAGGTATAAGTTCATTACTGTATGGCTATAATAATATTGCTTCAATTTCAAATTCTCAGTTTTATAACATTTCTAGTAGAGTACCATATCCAGTAATATTAAATTCAATTCATTCAAGTATTTCAATTAAAGATACAATTTTTAAAAATATAAAGTATTATATCGTTATTTACGCTTACACTTTAAATATTTAAATAAAAAAAAAAGGTATTTAATTAACCGATCGATTATCATATACTTATTTTAATAGGTCTCAAAAATCAGGTTTAATTGGAGAAGAAGCTGAATATATATTTGAAAATGTCGCTTTTGAAAATATAGAGACAATTTCAAAATCATTACTCTATGTAATTTATAATTCTATTACTTTGAATCATTGTACATTTAGTAATATTTTATGTAATGGAAGTATTAATGATTCTTCTCTAATTACTGTTGAATCCAGTATATATGGAAATAATATAAATATTAAAAATACAATTATTAATAAATGTAAGTCGAACGGTGATTTAATTAAATTAAGGGGAGAAATGTCAAATATAAAGTTTTTAAATATAAGTATCTCCGAGAATACGTCTTACGGATCCATATTAAATAATGAGTCATTAAATGTTAGTTTTAGAAAACGTAACTAAATCAAAAAAAAAAAAAAAAAAAAAAAAAAAAAAAAGAAACAGAAAATAATAATAATAATAATAATAATAATAATAAAATTTATTTTTTAATAAAAATAATCTCTCTCTATAATACTAATTATAATTTTTTTTTTTGGATAATATCATCAGTCGGAATTTAGTATAACCAATAGCTCAATAAAAAATAATGACAATATACATTCTTATAAATGTGGTATATTTTCAAATTATAATAGGGTGAATATAACTATTAAAGATACTGAATTTAAAAATAATAGTAATAAAAGTAATGGTGGATCATTGTAAGTAACATAATATATAACATAATAATTATATAGTACAATAAAATTATATATCATTATTATTATTATTATTAATAAATATATAATAATTTTTAAACAATATTCTTTTAATTTTCAATAAAAATTTTATTAAATATATTAATACTAATATAATATTGTTGACGTCTAATGAAAATATTTATAATGAAACTCAGGTGTATTATAGAAAGTGATAGTTTAAATTTGAAAATAGAGTCGAGTATATTTGAAAATAATTATGCTGTGAATGGTGGTGCAATATATCTAAGTTCAAATAATAACAATAATAGAATAGAAATAAGAGATATCCAAGTTAAAAATAATAAAGCTACATATTTTGGAGGTGGAATATTTTTTGATTATATCAATTTAAATAATACATTTTTTAATAATGTAAAAATAAATAATAATAAAGCATACGCTGGTGGAGGAATGTATATAAATAATACTATATCAAATCTACCATTAAATTTTGAAAATTATGATAAAGATGAACAAATAAGTTTTGAAAATAATCTTTCTGAATCTCACGGAAATAATTACGCTACAAATCCATATATTATTAAACTAAATTCAGAAAAATCAAACCATTTTGAAATCATAGGTGGTGAATCAATCAATATTGAATTTAGTCTTTATGATAAATTTATACAGGAAGTTATCGATCTATCAAAATTATATTCCAATATAAATTTGAATGTTAGTTTAAATGATGATGACAATGAATATAAAGTAATTGGAAATGTGTGCACTTTTTTAAAGGGTAAATTTTAATACTAATATTTTAATATATATAAATATGAAAATAATGTTTTTTTTTTTTTTTTTTTTTTTTTTAAAAAAAATATAACATAATAATAATTTTGTATAATATAATTATATAATAATATAAATATGATTGAAATCAAAAAGGTAAATGTATATTAAACAACTTAAAGGTTTATTCATATAAGCCTGTTACTACACGTTTACAAATATATTTAAGTGATAATCAAAAAAATGTATATCAGTCACAATATGACTTTTTAAACATTACTATCAGGGATTGTACAGAAAATAAAATAAAAAATTTTAAGGAATATAGGCATAATAAATATGAAAAAAAAAGGTATTTTTATTGTGAAGAGCCAGTTTGTGTGGATGATTGTCCTGTTACCGAAGAAAAAGCATATTGCATTGCTGGTGAAAATAATCTAAAAAATATAAAAGAATTAAATAAATGTTCATGTAATATAGGATGGGAAGGTGAAAAGTGTGATCAAAAGACATATATAGAATTCAGGTAAAGCATTATCATCATAGATTTTTTTTTTTTTTAATTAGTAGTTTAAAATATTATATACTTCCATCATAATTAATTTTAATATTGATATTAATATTTATTAAATTTTGAAAATTAATATAACATTGTATAATGAAATAGCTACTTGAAATACATAAAAATGTTTAATATCCCTATTATAACGTTTCTAATAATGAACAGTATTTTTATTATAGTCAATAAAAATAAAGCAATTATTTATGACACTGGTTGTATTAAAATATTAACAATAATCATTGGATTACTTCTCTATTTTATTAGTCCTTATTTTAATTTTTTTGAAAATTATAAAGGCTGTTCATTCAATATTTTATTTAAACATACTGGAATTATTACTATATTAAATGTATATACCTTATTTTTATTTACGGAGGGTGAATTAGGAATGAATTATTACCATGAAATGGAAAAAACACTAACAACCTTACAACAAAACGAATCTCAAAACAGAAACGATAAAAAAAAATCAAAACAATTTAGATCTTCGATGGCAGTAGAAGAAATAATTTTAAAAGATATGGAAAAACAACTAAATTTATTTAATACAACATATAATAGATCTTCTTCACACAATATAATAGAAATAGAAAATAATAACGATAATAGTAATAAAGATTCGCAATTTAACAGTATTCATGATAATAATTTAAAGATTATCAATAAAAAAACAAAATATATATATATACTTCATATAGAATTGTTATTAATACTTTTCTTATCATTAATTACAATAGTTACTGTAATTGTATTCTATAGTGAAAATCAACTACCAGATATTCAAGATAATAATGGAAAATGGAGATATAACTGTCCATTAAAAAGATTTAATTTATTAAGCAATGGCGTAGAAATGGCAATAATTTTTATTCTCATATTAAAAGTAATAAAAATATGGAATTATGTCTTTGTTTTTAAACATATTAAATCTTTGGGATATTCATTATTAATATGGATTACATTAGGACCATTTATTGATGTAATTATAAAAAAAAAAAATAATATTTTTATTTTTATATTACAAAATATGATATTATAAATTTACTAATATTCATTTATATATTTAACTATTTATCTATCCAACCAGCTAATAAGTTATGTTTCAATATTTAATAGTACTTCTACATACATCTTATTTACCTATTTTACTGGAATAATATGTTATGTGACTATTCTTATTTTAAATGTATGGGACAAAGTATATTATATATTAAAAAAGAAAGGAGATAAACCCGAGTGTTATTTTACATTTTTAAAATTTGAAGAGTGTGTACGTCATAAGTCATATTCATGTGATTGTGAACCAAATTATGAAGAAATTAAATTAATTTCAAAATACATTGAATTATATATATTTTGTTCAAAAATATTAATTAATTCGGGAGGGGATATTAACCAAATTCAAAAGAAAAAACAAGATTTATTAAAATTCATTATTTAAGTCAAAAAAAAAAAAAAACAACTTTATCTTCAACTATACATTTTATAATATAATGTATATATTCCATTCTTTATTAAGATTTTCATTAAAAAAAAAAAAAGAATACAGTTTAAATAATTTATAAAATTTTAATATTATTTTATATATTTTACGCTTAGAATTTTAAAAACAAAATTTAATATAGTTACATATATATATATATGTAAAAGATACCATTATTTTCTAGAGTTTTATATTTTATTTTACAATTAACCAAAGTAAATTTATTACATTATAATATGAATAGAATAAATTATTAAGTTTTATTTTATTTTATTTTTTATTTTATTTTTTATTTTTTTTTTTTTATTTTTTTTTTTTATTTTAATAATTTGATAATGATCTTAATTTTTTTTTAAAAAAAAAAGAATCATTTATCATATATAAAGTTAAAAGATCATTCTATCATTTTGTTTTGTACATTAAATTGGTTACTTACCCAATTACATATTTATTTTTTTTTTTTTTATTCTTTTACAGTTTTTATAATAACTGTAAAATACACTGTAAAATATACACTTTTAAATATAATAAAAAACTATCAAAATATTAAAAAGAAAATAAAATAAAAAAAAAAAAAAAAAGGTATAGCGTGTCCATTACTTACATTCTCTTTCATCTTTTCGTTAGTAAATTTAATTATATTCATTAATCATAGTTTAATGTTTAACACGTGATTAATCTCATACAACACAAATTTATTTTATTCTATTGACAACATACATAGATTAAATATTATAAATCAACTAAAAATGAACAAAAAAAAAAGCTTAAAAGTAAAGGCAAAAAAAAAAAAGGAAATAGTAAATTGAATATTATAATATATACTCAAAATAAAGCTTTTAAAATTCCAATTAAATAAATATAAACAGAAAATTTTAAAAAATTATCTTTAACATTTATTATTATTTATAATAAAAAAGAAAGTTATTTTTAAAAGATAGTAAAATTTTTTAATAATAATTTTCATTTTTCAATACAAAATAATATTAATAATAAAAGAGAAATAACAACAACAACAACAACAACAATAGTATTGTAATTATTAAAAATACCAACAATAATAAATTTTTATTTAAAGAGAAATAAACAATAGTTAAAAAAAATGAATACATTTCCATTTGAAGTTCGAAAGCATTTTGAAAATCTTTCAAGAATAGAAATGCAAATTGAAAATAAAATTACAGAATTAAATGTTTCCAATGGACCATTAACCGAAATTAACCGTCTTAATAATTCTATAAATTATTTATTAAAACAATATGATAGTTTAATTTCAGTAAGTATAAAGAAAATTTCATTAAAGTAAATGATTTCACATTTACATTTACATTAATTATATATATATATATAACAATAAAAGTATTTAATATATTAATTAATTATTTATATATACAATCATTTAAAAAAAATAATAAAAAGGAAGGATATGAACTTGCTCATGAACAAGATGAAGGTGTCGTAGAAAAACAAATGATAAGTAAATTAGAAAAGTTAAAAGATAATTACAAACAGTAAGTTTAATTTATAAATAATGTTTTATTCATTTTAAATAATTCTCATAATTAAAATATCAAATATCAAATATCATTTATTCCACCTCCCCCTCTTTTTTTTTTTTTCTCTTTATACTTTAACTTTAAACTATTATAAAAATTAGTAAAATTAATTTTTTTTTTTTTGTACTTTTTATATTTTGTGAAATTAAATAATAATAAGACTTAAATTAACACTTGTCAAAGCAAATCAAATGGCTAAACAACAAATGAATATGGAGATTCTTAAAGAAAGAGAAGAACTTTTTAAAGATAGTAAAGGTCAAAATATTAGAAGTAGAAAACCAAAGTAAATTCATAATTCTATTTTTAGGCTATAATATTATCAATTAAAAATTATTTTATTCCAATTTATTAAATTTCTTTTATTACTCTCAATTATTATATTGTATATATAAAAATTTCCTTTTTTACAATATATTTAAAATGAATATTATAATAATGTAAATATATATAAAAGAGCAAATAATAAATCATTATTAAAAGGACATGAAGAATTAACTGATTCATTAAGATTTGCCGTTCAAATGTTAACTGAAGAAGTTCAAAAAAGTTCACAAACATCAAAAATATTAGGTATAGTTTTCAAATAAAATTTTATACATAAAAATAGAATTGTATGGTTATTAAAAAACATATAGAACAATTTCATTTTGATAATATATTCAATCGAATTTTATTAAACTAAATACTTTAAATTTTATAGATGATTCAACATCTACTCTTTCCAAGACAACTGAAGAATATAAGAAATATGGCAATACCCTTGATTCCAATAAAAAGGTTGTAGCAAGTTTAAAACGTCGTGATTTAACAGATAAAATACTTTTAGGTTTAGGTCTTTTCTTCTTCATATCTACTGTGATATATATTATTGGTAAAAGAATTTGGATTCCTAAAATAATTTTTAGTAAAAAGGGTGCCGCAGCTGTCGCTTCCTCCATGAAAAATGCAGTAAAATCATCAAAAATAGCAAAATCTACCTTGACTACTACTCAATCACTATCTACCACAAGTACATCTCTTACCTCTACTATCGCATCAGTAACTACATCAATTGCTTCCACAACTGAAAAAGTAATAAAAACTATTGTCGACGAATTATAATTGATATAAAAATAAAATGTTAATATTTAAATATAAGAAATTGGAGATAAAAATTCACAAAAAAAAAAATAAATAAATTAAAATAAAATAAAATAAAAAAATAAAACAAAATGAAATGAAAAAAAAAAAAAAAGTAAATAAAAAAATTATAAATATTAAAACATTAAAATTATAAAGATATAATAATTTGTCTTTTTCCATATTAAATAGAAAGAAAGCATTTTGATCTTGAATAAATATTATTTATTAATATTTATCATTATTCATTTAATACATTTAATACCATAAAGTAAAAAAAAAAAAAAGAATAATTTGCCATGTAGTTTAATAAGTATTTATTTTATAATTTTTAATATAGTTTTTATTATCTTTGTTATATAATTTTATATTTTCTTTTATATAATTTTTGTTATGACTAACAATATTATTGTTTATTTATATATTTATTTTTTATTTTTATTTTTTTTTTTTTTTTTTTTTTTTTTTTTTTTTTTTTTTTTGAATTTTTAATAATAAACACTGCTTACATATAAATGCATGCAATGTTAAACATTTCATTTATATAAATAGAAAAAAAAGATACTTTGATTATTTTAAAATTCTAAAAAAAAAAAAAAGCGATGATTTAAAAAAAAATAAAAAAAACATATTAAAATAAAATTTTAAAAAGGTGAAATTATTCATATTACTGAATATTATGAATAAAACAATATGTAATATATGTTTAATATGAAATTAAACTTTTTTTTTTCTTCGTAAATTACGAAAAAATAAAAAACAAAAAATAAAATAAAAAAATAATAAAAAGTAGCATAGTTAAAAAACAAAATTTTTCTTTTTTTTTTAAAAATAAAATTACAAATATGAAACAAACAAACAAATAAAAAAAAAAAAAAAAAACATGAATTAAACAAAATGTGAAATGATAATAATTAAATGTGAGAATTAAAAAAAAAAAAAATTTTTTTATTTATTCCATATTGGATTCAACAGCTGAAGCTATACAATCTATTAAAATATATTAAGGATAAATAATAGTTAAATGTCAGTATTAAAATTAATGTTAATTTGATATTTTTATAATAAATCATTGATAATAATTCTAATTACTCTTTTCAGCATTGTTATCTATGATTTCTGGAAAATCAATGCTTTGATGGTTTAAATTTTTACTTGGTGAAAGTGGTTTGAAATTTGGTTCATTCATCTCATTTTCATTATCATTTATTATAGTTTGATTCATATTCATCGAATTATCATTAATAGGTTGATTAGTAACATTAATATTGATTGGTTCTTGTGGTTCTATATTTGGTTGTATCATACCATTTTGGAGAGGTGGTTGTTGTGGATTCATAGGATTAGCAGGATTTATCATATATGGATTATTAATTCTCATTGGTATTGGAGCATCACCCATGACAGGCCACATTGGTTGAGCCATATAAGCCATTTGTGGTGGGAATGGCATTTTACTATTTATATTATTTAAATATGTATTTTAAAATAGTTTAATATCTATTTTATATAAAGTTTGATTTCATTTTAATAAATACTTACTTTCTTGGATTAAAGGCATTCATTCCTCTATTTTGATTATAGTAAGGAATATTACCTCTTTGATGTAGCTAGATTTATATTAAAAATTAAACATAATTTAATATTTAAAATAAAATTTTTTTTTAAAAATATATATAAATATTTAATGATATATTAAATAATGATTATGAAGATAATGATGATCATCATTAAAATTCTTTTTATATAAAAAGAAATCAATTAAATGAATTTACATTATGATAATCCTGATTGTTACGATAGTTTTTCTTGTGAATAGTTTGTCCCTTTAATTTTTTTTGGGCTTCACTGTCAGCAAAACGAACTTGTAACGGATTTTTACCTCCTGGTAATATAGTGTTTGCATATTTATCAATAATAACTTGAGCATCATCTCTATTTTCTAACTTTGCTAAACCTACACCTCTACTTGCGCCAGTTTGATCATATAAAATAATAGATGATATAACCTTGTATGGTTGGAATAATTCTAAAAATTGCTTTATTATTTGAATAAAAGTAATAATAGAAATTGTATATATATATATTATATTAGTAATAATTATAAAATAGTGAAAAAATGTTTGATTGAAAATAAATAAATGATATATAAATTATAAAAGAAAATTTAAATCAATATATATTTAATTATTATGCAGTTTTCTATTAATTATTATTAATAATTACTTCTTCATTCATATTTAAAGGTAAATTAGACATATAAATGTTTGTAGTGACATTATCTTGAAGATTCTTTAAACGAGTACTGAAAGATTCCTTAGCAAATGATACTTGATAACCTAAGTTATTTAATTCAGTCATAGCTTGTTTAGCTTGGTCTTCTGTTTCATACATAACAAAACCATAACCCTTACATTCATTAGTTTTATTATCAATTATAGCCTTGGAAGAAACAATAGTACCCCATCTTTATATAATAAAAATTATATATATAAATCATCATTAATTATTATCAATAAAAAATTTTATTAATAAATACTTACTCTTTACAAAGATCTTGAAGTGATTCATCATTTATTTCAGACTTTAAACCCTTAATATATAAATTATTGGTTGGTTGATTGTTTTTATTAAAATGAGGATTATTTCCATTACCATTATTAAATGCCATATGACGTTGACCTTTTCCATAATGGAAACGATGACTATTCATTGGTCCTGGTCCAGGATTAATAGGAGAAACTAATGGAGCAAAACCATGATTTGGTGAAGGATATGCTTGAGCTACACTAAAATTAGATGGAATTATTGGCATTGGTGATGGTGAAAGTTGTGGTAGTGGGAAAAATGGAATGTGTGGCATGGCTGGAATAGCAGCCATTGGTGGAGGAATACCAGATGCTGAAAGATTGGATGTTGGTGGAGGAATACCATTTGGAACAGAAGTTGGAGGAAGAGACTCATTTGTTGGTGTTGAATTTGAACTGTTGCTTGGAATTCTATTCATTGGAATCATTGAAGAAGCAACTGGTGATGATTGTGAAGAAGAGAACACCGTATTAGTGTTTGGATTTTGAGCTGGATTAGCTGAATGAGGAACTTGAGCTGGAACTGGTTGGAAATAAGAACCTTCAGCTCCTGCTTGCATTGGGAAATAGGGATATGGAATAAATCCATTATAATTGTAATACATTATCGGGGAAGATAAGTTTTGTTCATCTTTTCCAACCATGTCATCATTACCAGAAAAAATTGGAGCATTATTTTCATCCATGTTCATTGAAGGAATCATTTCTGCTTCTGAATTATTCTCATTTTCTGATCTCAATAAAGTGAGATTAGCATTGTCTATATTGACATTTTCGTTGTTAATATTGTTGATTGGTTCATCCATGTTGAAATGAAGATTGATATTACTATTATGTTATTAATTTATAATCACAAATAATTATTTTCGTCATGTATTTATATTACAAATATTTTTGTTTTAATTAATTAATATTATAAATTATATTATAATATTAAATTATAGGATTGAAGAATATAAATTAGTAATTATTGTTTAAAAATAGTAATAATTATTTTTTTTTTTCATTTAAATAATATATAAAAGATGATGATAATAAAATTATAAATATTACTACTACTATTACTACTACTACTACTACTACTACTACTAATAATAATAATAATAATAATAATAATTATAATAATAAAGAAAAAATAAAGAGTAATTTTATGCCAACTTACATATATTTCGATAAATGATATTAATATTATCAATAAGGCTTTTGATTTTTAAATTCACTATACAGAATTTTTCAAATGATATTTATACTTTTTATATAAAAGAATGGTTTTTTTTTTAATTATATCCAAAAATAAAAAAAAAAAAAAAAAAAAATACTGAAAATTTCCTGTATTTTTAAGCTCTGTTTTTACTGAAAACAATTTAACTTTGAGGTTTTGATTTTACAATGAAATTTATTTAAAATGTTATTCTTTTTTAAATAAATGCTTCTTATTTCATTTATTAATTTTTTTTTTTTTTTTTTTTTTAATAAAACAATATATATATAATTTTTTTTTAATTTTTTTTTTTTTAATTTCTATAAAGAAGAATGAAAAGAATTATCAATTAAAGTATTTTCTTTCTTTTTTTTCTTTTTCAACTTTTGTTTCTTTCTTATAATAATATTTTAAAATATATCAATAAAATAATTATTAAAAATAAAAAGAAAGAAATAAAAAATCACTCTCTTTCTAAAGTGATGTTAAATAGTATATAATAAATACTAAGAAAAAGACTTTTTAAAAAAGAAGAAGAAGAAGAAGAAGAAAAGAAAAAATAAAAAGAAAATTATATATATTAATAAATAATATATATTTTTTTTTTTTAACAATTGATAATATTATAAAAATAAAAAGAGTAAAAAAAAAAAAAAAAAAATCTTTAAAATTTGTCAATTTAATATTTAAATCATTGTTAAATATATTACATTATATAGAAAAATAAATAGAATGAATATATTATAATATAATACTATTTAATTACTTTATAAAAATATATATTAATTTATCCTTTCTTTTCTTGTGAATTAACGTGTGTAATAGTATCGTTATCAACTTTACTCTCTTCTTTATATGCATTTGTGTATTGGTCTCTCTTGTTCAATACTTCTTTTCAAATCTTAGATTCCATGGATTTAGTAAAGATTATTAATTTCTATTTTCATTATATATTGCCTTTTCTTTAGAAATGAGAATAGCTTTAAATCACTACAATAATCTTTTTAACAGTAAAAAGAAAAAACTTACAAAATAAAATAAAAAATAATATATGTTTTAATATATTAATAATATTGAAATTAAATTAAACCAATTTATTAATTAATTAAAAATAATATACTAAAATAATAATAAAAATAAAATTGATAAAAATTAGGACAAAGCGCTTAAAAAGTAAAATATTTTAAAGTATGCATTGATATATGAGTACATTAATTATTTAATGAAAAAAAAATAAAATAACAAAAATAATTAAATGAAAGGTGTTTGTATAGATTTTTTTACTTGTTAAAAAGATCTTTTTTCCTTTTTATTGTAATATAATCTCAATGTCTTTAAAATGATAAATGTTGTATTATCCATATCCATAAACCATCATTTTAATTTAAATTAAAAATATTAAAATACATTAAAAGTTATTACAATGTAATTTACATTAAATGTATACATTCTGTCCTTTTTTTTTCCAAATTAAAGTGTTGGTAAACCAATTAATTTACATTTATTCATTCATTCATTTATTATAATAAAATTATTTATAAATAATTTATTCATTCATTTACTATTGCTTGTGTCTTTATCTTTATGGTTGTGTAACCCAAAATGTCAACATCTTCAAGAATTTTTAAAATTATGAATTTAGAGTATTCTTTCTTTTAAGTTGGACATTATTGGAATTAGCGACGTATTCCGTAGTTTGGCTTATATTATAATGCTATTTGGAATTTCATTATGATTAAAGCTAATATAAGATTTTTGTTCCTTGAAAATATTTTAAAAAAAAATTAAAATTATTTTTTTACAGTTTATTAGAAGAAAAAAAAAATCAAATTTAACCTACATTTTTTGGTTTAAAAAAGTCAATTATTAACAGTCAAATATATTAAATATATATAGTAACTGTTATAACAGTTATTAATTTTATTTTATAAACAATACAATTTTAATTAATAAAGCATAAAAACACATAAAATTCAAAGTTATTTCTATTAGTTTTAACTATTAATCGTTATTAATCAATATGCTTATGATTTTTATTATATTAAAATTAAAATTACAAAGAGATATGCCTTAAAGAAAGATATTAATTATAAAACGATTATCGAATTATATCTAATCTATTAAATATAAAGTAAAGAATTAATTTATATAATTATTGGGAAATAAAAATAGAAAAAAAAAAAAAAAGATTTTTTTTTAATACCATTTTTTTATATAAATTATACAGACATAAAATTAAATGTATATATTTTATATAAAAATTAATGAAAAAATATAAATTGTCAAGAATAAAGTATTTAAAAAGTATTTATATCTAAAGAATTAAAGGTATTATATTCTTGGTTTAGAATATATTTAAAGTTAAAATTCAAAAGTAAAATTGAAGGATTAGTATTGTTTTCAAATATTAAATGAAAAAAAAAAAAAAAAAAAAAAAACAGAAAAATGAATATGATAATTACTGTTGAAATGATACAATTGAAGAAAATAATAGATTAAAAGATAATTTATATATAAAATTTAAATAAATCGATCACTTGGAATAGAAATAAACAATATCTGTCAGATTAAAAGAGAAATTAATAAAGATTCAAAGGCATATTCATAATGTTATAATTCTAATTTTTTTTTTTTTATTATTAATACTGATTATTTAAATCTTAGTACAATATATTAATATATATAAATATTTATAAATATAAATTTCTAATATAATCTTATTTTTCTAATTTATTTGTACCTATGGATTAGTTTAATTTTTAAAAGTTTGCAAGTCCTTTGAATATTGCAGGTTCATATTATAATAGATCTTTCATTTAATTGATTTTCTAATTCATTGTTCTTTTCTCTTTCGCTTTCCATGATTCTTTCATTGATAGTAATCTTAGAGAGTTTGTTTAAAAATTTCAATTTAAATTTTTTTTTTTTTAATTATCAATTTTTTATAATTTTTAAAGTTTTATAATCCTATTTATAATATTTTTCTTAATTCATATTGGTTAAAATTGATGAAAAATTTTAAAATTTAGGCAAGATTATTGGATAAAAATAATTTAACAAAATGTATACATTAAATATTTTTTATAAATTTTATAGTTAAAATTAATATAAAAATGTAATGTAATATTGATCTTTTATGTATTTTTTTTTTTTTTTTTAAAAAATTTGTAATTTTATTTAAATTTATTATTATTACTATTTTTTTTTCATTTAGCTTTCATAATTTTTTTTTTTTTAAAAAAAAAAGGAAATTTAATAAAATGGGAAATTTTAAAGTAAAAGAAAGTCATAAACTTCCAAGAAAACAAAGAAAAATAAATGAAAAAAAGGAATTAATAGAAATTGAAGAAAAAATTAAGGATCCAGTAAATTTCAAATTTCAAATCATTTATTAATATATATATATATATCTTTTGAAATTTCTTTATATAAAATGTCGGATTGCTAAAACTTTTTTGAAATTTTAGCAAAATAAATAACATTTGTATAATATGAAATAATTTACGATATTATTAATTAAAAATAACAAATTTCAAAGTGTAAAAAATACTTTGACAACTAAATTTAATCAATTCAAATTATATATAATAATTAATATATATATTTTAACAAATTTAAAATAATTAACAGGAAGTATTCCTCAAAGATGAAACAATTACTCAATTTAAACAATTACCATTATCTTCTTTCACTCTTAAAGGTTTAGCACAAGCTCACTATGTTGAAATGACAGATATTCAAAGAAAATCAATACCATATGCACTCGCAGGAAAAGATATTTTAGGTGCAGCAAAAACTGGTTCAGGAAAAACTCTTGCTTTTATATTACCGGTATATAAATAGTTGTTTTATATATATATATAAATGTATATTAGAAATTGAAGTATATCAAATAGTAATAAATTAAAATATAATTATATATTTTTTTATAAAAAAAAAAAAGATTTTAGAAAATTTATATAGAATCAAATGGTCACAAGTTGATGGTGTCGGGGCTATTGTAATTTCACCAACAAGAGAATTGGTAAAAATCTTAAAGATTTTATTATTAAAATTATTTTTTTTATGCATTATGGTCAATTTATTTATTATGGTAAAATGTTTCATGCAATATACTAAAATTTATCTTTTATTAATAAAAAGGCCCTTCAAATTTTCGAAGTTTTAAGAAAAGTCGGTAAATTTCATAGTTTTTCTGCCGGTTTATTAATTGGTGGAAAGGATTTAAAGGTTGAACAACAAAGAGTTAGTAAAATGAACATTTTAATTTGTACCCCAGGTCGTTTATTACAACACATGGATCAAACAGCTGATTTTAATTGTGATAATATTCAAATGTTAGTATTAGATGAAGCAGATAGAATTTTAGATTTTGGTTTCCAAAAAACTTTAAATGCTATTGTTAATTTCATGCCAAAAGATCGTCAAACATTATTATTCTCAGCAACACAAACTAAATCTGTTAAAGATTTAGCTAGATTAAGTTTAGAGGTAAGTTATTTTTAAATGATGATTAATTTAAATAATTTAATATTTTATTGATTTTATATTATGGATGTAATAAAATTTAATTAAATATTAACTTGATTATATATTAATACTTTTAATAAATAATAATACCAATAATAAAAATAAAAAGAATCCAGAATATGTTGCTGTACATGAAAAAGAAAAATACAGTACACCAAAATCATTAGTACAAAAATACTTAATTTGTGAATTGAATGAAAAACTTAACATTTTATATTCATTTATTAAAACTCACTTGAAATCCAAAATATTGGTATTCTTATCAAGTTGTAAACAAGTAATGTATATCATTAATAATATTAATAGTATTAAAAAAAAAAAAGTAGTTAATTTGTTCACATTTAATATATATTTATGGATCAACTTTAAAAAGGTTAGATATGTATATGAAGCCTTCTGTAAATTGCACCCTGGTGTTCCATTATATTGTTTACACGGAAAACAAAAGCAAAACAAAAGAATTGCAATTTTTGATCAATTTTGTAGAAAAACCGCTGTATGTTTATTTGCAACTGATATTGCTGCACGGTAAGCATTTTATTTAAATAGTTTTTATATTGCAATAGACAGAAAAAAAGAATTTTTAAAATATTCATTTTTATATTTATATTAATAATAAAAAAAATTTTTTTTTTTTTCAAAAATTTTCTTTAACAGTGGTTTAGATTTCCCTTCGGTCGATTGGGTTGTTCAAGTTGATTGTCCAGAAGATTGTGATACATATATTCATCGTGTAGGTAGAACAGCTCGTTACAATTCAACAGGTCAAGCACTTCTTTTCTTACTTCCATCTGAAGTAAAATTTGCTTCCTTACTTACAGAGAAAAAAGTACCAATTGAAGAAATTAAAATTAATCCAAAAAAGAATACTTCTATTCAACAACAATTAGTTGGTATCTGTTCAAAATACCCAGAAATCAAGTATTTAGGTCAAAAGGTATTGTATCGTCATTTTATCAATAATAATAGCCTCTATTCAAAATATATTTATATTGATGTATGAAATAATGTAAATGCCTAATATATAATAATTATTTTTTTTAATAATAAAATAATATAAAATCAAGGCCTTTATATCATACATGAGATCTATCTATTTACAATCAAACAAAGAAGTTTTTGATGTTCAACAATTACCAGCTGAAAAATTCTCTGAATCACTAGGTTTACCTGGTGCTCCTAAGATTAAGTTTATAAAGGTAGGATAAAAAAGAATATTAATTATGCTAAATAAATTCTAAATAAATAAATAATTAAAATAATAATAATAATAATAATAATAATAATAATAATAATAATAATAATAATTATGTAGAAATCTGGAGAGAAAAACAAATCTAGACAAGCAAATGGACAAATTTCCAAAGAATTGATGAATGCTATTAAAGATTCTGATACTGAAGAACAAGAAGAAGAAAAAGAAAAGAAGGTAAATATTCAGTTATATTTAGATATGTATAATACTTTTTTAACAATTAAATATATAATAAATAAATAAACACAAAAACTACATTTAATATTTGATTAACGAACGAATCGCATTTAAATGTTTATAGATTAAACCAAAAACCAAAATTGATAAATTATTTAACAAAAAAAGTAATGTATTGGAACATTATAATAAACTTATCGAAGAAGATGGAAAGGCTGAAGAAAGTGATGATGATGACTTCCTTACTATTAAAAGATATGATCATGATCTTGATAGTGATGCAGAAAATGAAGCTAATGTAAATAAATATTTTAGTTTTTAAATGAATATTTTATTTACAACAAGTGAATAAGAAACTAAATATTATTAATTATTACACTTTTATTTTTTTTAGACAAAGGTTACATTACCTCCAGAAGAAATTACTAAGAAAAAATTAATGAAATTGAAGGAAAAAGAATTAAAGAGTAGAGGTACTGGTACTAAATTCAAGTTCGATGATGAAGGAAATGTAAGTTTTAACATATTTAAAGAAACAAGTTATAAAACATTGAAAATATATACTATATAATTTTATGTTACTAAGCAATTATTACTATTATGAATATAAAATTTAAAATAGGCTGTTCCATTATACACTTTAGAATCCTTAGCTGAATATGAAGAAAAGAATGATATTGGTGAACAACAAAAGATTTACTTAGAAAAGAATACTGAAGAATTACAAAAGGAAGATGTTATTGATAAGCAAACTCAAAAAGAAAAATTAAAGGCTAAACGTTTAATAAAGAAGTTAAAGAGAACTGGTCAAGACGAATTTGTAAGATTGAATTATAAATAATATAAAAAAGCGTATTTAAAATTTTAGTATATAAATATTAATAAAATACTTTTTTTAATTAAAAATAGATGGATGAACCAACTGTCGTTCTTGGCGGTGCTAGTGATGAAGATGAATATAGCGGTGAAGATGATGAAGGTGAAGATGATGGATTCAATAGTGAAGAATATAGTGGTGAAGATCAAGATGAAATGGAATATGAAGAATCATCAAGTAAGAAAAGAAAGAGCAATGATAATGTTGATAATGATGATGAAGAACCAAAAGAATCATCCAAGAAGCAAAAACTTAATGTTGATGATATTAGTTTAAAGGATCAAGAAGAACTTGCATTAAAGTTATTAGGAATGTAATTTTTATAACAAACTTATCAGAACTATTATTATTTAATATCAGTTTATTTATTTTTGTCAAATTAATCAATTTATTTTGTTTAAACCTTAAGTAATTCATTATTAGTATTTAAGGATATATATTACCCAAAGCATTTTTATAGATATAGAATTTCTTTTTCATTTTAATTTATTAAGTATTAAAAAAAAAAAAAAAAGATATATGAATATATTTATTTTACATTAAAAATTGTTTATATGTCATATATTTAAAAAAAATATAGGTATAAATATTTTTTTTTTTTTTTTTAATGTAATCTCATAACAAAAATAATTAATAAAAAAATATTAAAAAAAGTATTAAAGTTGAAAATTTTTAAATGTTACATTTAAAGTTTTTATATTATAAAAGATTATACTATCAACTTTAAAATAATAATAAACAAAGGTTTGATTACATTTTTTCTATGATTAATAAGAATTAGATGGCTATAAGTATATTTTAATACTATTAGCTTTCTTGTTTTTTTCTTTTTCTTTTTCTTTTTTTTTCATTTTGATTTTAGGTATTATTTTTAAGGAAAAAAAAACATTACACAACCTTTTTATACATATAATATTAATAAGAATTAAAATTTAAACATTTTAATAAAAATATGATTTAAAGATTTTATTTAAATAATATATAATAATAAATTGAAAGCATATATTAAAAGTACAAAGGATATATAAAAAAGAAAAAACATTTTAGTTTAAATTTGTCTTTTCTTTTTAAATAAATAAATAATAGTAAAACTTGTTATAAATAAAGATTACTAAGCTTGATATAGTGTCACAGATATCTTATATAAAATGAAAATATAAAGAAATAAGTTTTAATTTGAAATATTCTATATACTATTTTTTTTAACCTAATTTCAATTCTATATACAAAAATATAAAGTAATAATAATAATAAATAAAAAAAAAGTAACCAATATTAGAAAAGAACTTTATAAAAAAAGTTAGAGTCGTCATTAAATTTATTCAGGATATTATCAAATATAAATATTATTTATATAATATCATAGAGTTTTAACTATTAAATATATTTATAATATTTAATAATTGAAAAAAAAAAAAAAAAGAAAAAAAAATAAAAAACTTCTTGCCACATCCATAAAGAATTATAAAAAAAAAATTGTACCTGATATAAATTTTATAAGAATAGAAAATACTTCAATTGCCTTTTTTTTCTTTTTATAGTTATTTTATTCTTTTTATTTTTTCATTTTTTTTTATATAATATTAAATATTTAAACATATTATTATTATATAAAAAATAGTATAAAAATAGTACCATCCAAATAACTATTCAATGCAAAATATAGCTATTCCGGAAAAAGCTTTTATATTAAAAAACGAAGAAAAGAATAGCATAATCAATGATAAACTTTTAAGTTCGAATGATAAAAAATTATTAAATTATAAAATATTAAATGATAATTTAGAAAAGAATTATATTTCAAAAGTCAACGTTTATTGTTTAAATTTATTTAATGAGCAAAAATCTATAACAATCACTTTTAATACAGATGAAAATAATATTATTGAAAAATCAGCTATAGTAGTATCAGAAGAAGAAGACAATATGTTAAGTGGTAAATATAATAAAAGAAAATTAAGTCTTAATAAGCGTGTACAATCATTAATTGATAATAATACTTATCCTAATGATGTTGAAAGAAGAAGTTCTACCGGTAGTCTAAAACAAACCTTAAAAAAATCATTTTCTAAAACAAATTTAATTAAAAAATCATATACACAAAATGAATCTATGTCTTGCTATGAGCAAGAAAATTATTTTTCAGATAAATATGAAATATTAAATAAACTCGGAAAAGGAGCGGTAAATTGTTAAAAATTTAATAATTTCATTAATTTATATAAACAAAAAAATTACTATTATTATAAAAAATATATATATACAAAAATTTCAAAATTAAATTTTATCTTTTTTTTTTTTTTTTTATAATAATATAAAAAGACTGCAACTATTAAATTAGCAAAAAAAATTAATGGTGATAATACTATATATGTAGTAAAGGTAAAAAAGAGAAAAAGAAAAAAATTATTATAAAATTGTGACAAATCGTCAATTTTATTAATATTATATTAATGTATTCATTAATTTCTTAAATATCAGGAATTTCGTAAGAAATGCAAGAATGAAACAAATAAAGAATATCTAAAGAAAATAACAAATGAATTTTGTATAGGGTATATATTATAAAACTTACGTTTAATCTTTTTTTTCTTTTTTTCCCCGGAATATTAAATTTTATTTTATAATTTATATTACGACCCTATTTAAATTAAAAGGTTTTCGCTTCATCATGAAAATATAGTGAAAACTTTTGATTTAATAGAAGATAGAGATGGGAAATGGTTTGAAATACTAGAACATTGCAGTGGTGGAAGCCTATATGAAAAAATTAATAGTGGAAAATTAAAAGATATAAATATTATAAATTGCTATTTTAAACAAGTATGTACTAAATGAATAATAATAATAATGATGATGTATATATTTATTATAAAGGTCATTTTTGTAACATTATTCTATATTATAGATATTATTAGGGGTCAGTTATTTGCATTCAATGGGTGTATCTCACAGAGATTTAAAACCAGAAAATATTTTATTAGATAAAACACAACAACACATAAAAATTATTGACTTTGGTATTTCAGCTGTTTTTCGTTCTGTTTATGATAGAAGAAAACATTTAATTGACGGTTTATGCGGAAGTCAACCTTACATATCTCCTGAAGAATATTTAAATCATAATCACTATGATGGTGAAAAAGTTGATATTTGGTCATGTGGTAAATAAAAGCAGTTTCCTTTATATTTTTCATATAATTAGGATCTCATAATCTCATAATAATATGTTAATTTTAATATATATAAAGGAGTTATATATTATTTTATGCTTTTTACAGAAATTCCATGGGGTGAAGCAAACTCAAGTGATACGTATTACCAGAGTTTTGTATTAAGAGGAAAAGATTTTTTCCCATCATTAGATGCATTCACACCTCAATCATTAGAAGGATTATTAAGAATGCTTGATACAAATCCACAGACAAGAATTTCATTGAATGAACTCATATATTCAAATTGGATTCAAGGTATACAATCATGTGGATCAACAAAAGAATACGATAGTCATGGACCCTATCCAATAGGACTCCATCATAAACATATCGAACTAAAAATTTAAAAATTTTTTTTTTCATTTCAATATATAATGAGCGTTTCTCGAATTCATAATTATTATTATTAGTATTATTATCATCATTCGTATTTTATTTTTTCATTATTCCATCACTATTATTATTATATATTTAAAAGACTAAAAATAATATTTATTTTTATATTTTTTTTTATATATTTTTATTGTATATTCTATTTATAATAATTCCTAGTTTTTTTTTTTTTTTTTTTCTTTCGTTTTATTAAAAAAAAAAAAGTTAAGAGGATTTTTTAGACTTTACTATTTAAAATATATATTTTTTATATACATAAAGAGAGAGTGTAAATGGGGTTAAAAAAAAAAAATCATTATTGTAAAATTAAACCATAAAGTAGTAATAATTATTTTTAAAAATAAAAATAGATATATATTTTTATAAAGTTTATTTCAATAAATCATTTTTAATAGTTGTTATGTTTAATTGTTTTTTTTTTTTTTTTATTATTATATTTAACAAAAAAAAAAAAAAAGAATAATAATTATATATAAAATTAATGTTTTTTGCGTTTTGACTTTTTATTTTTTGTTTTTGTTTTTGTTTTTTCTCTAAATCTGTTTTAATTTAAAATTAAATATCATAAAACATAAAATAGTTTTGCCTGTTTTTTTTTTTTTTTTTTTTTAATCTAATAATACCATTTAATTAATTCATCACTAACACCAGATGGTGTTAATACACCTAAATCAGTGAATAATAAAGATATATATTCTGGTGGTGTATAATCAACAGTTTGCTTTTCTAATGAGATTTCATTTGGTTCATGATTATTAGAATCTAAGGTTGATGAAACAACATCATATTGATTTAATGGGAAAATACGAACAAATTTGTAACTTTCAGTAACAGCATAGAATGGTTTATTGGCAGCCTTTGCAACGACAGCAATTTGATATGTACCAATTTGGTTAATAATACCACCATTTTCAACAACACCTTCTGCACCAACCATAACCATATCAACTTTACCAATAATAAAACCAACGGCAGCATCTAAAATTAATTTTGCTGGAATATTGGCTTCATTTAATTCATCAACAGCTCTTTGACTATTTATATTAATTAGAATTTTATTATTCGTAGATAAATTATGGAAATAGATTTATTCATATATTTAAGAAATATTTTTATAAAAATAAATAAGTTATAGGAATATTATAATAAAAAAATAAATAAATAAATATTTAAACTCTTATAATCTAATATTTACCCATTAGTAGATGGTCTAGCCTCTATATTAAATTATAATAATATCATAATAACAATATATATATATATATATTTAATGAAATATTTATAAACATTATTTAAATAAAATAAATTTATAAAATATTTGTGGCCATTGAAAATTACCAGTAACATAAACTCTAAATCTCTTTTTGGCTTTGGAAGCATTTAAAAGTAATAACATTACAACTCTTGAGTATGAATGAATTAAAATAGTCTTTTTTTTTAAAAAAAAAAAAAAAAAAAATAGCATATATACAGGAAAAATAATGATTAATATTAAATGAAATTTGATTTTTCAATTTAAATTTAATAAAAAAAATTTTTTTTATAAAAATTTACAGAATCATCTTTGATAAATTGAACACCAAGTTCAGCAATATTATGTCTTCTTATTTGAGATTGTTCAATAAATTGTTCACCCTTTTCGACAATATGTTTCTTACAAAGTTCTAAATTCTATTTTATGCCAATTAGCAAATAAATGTAATTGATTAATGCAAAAGTTGTTATAAAAGAAAAACTACTTTTAAACTTACAGTAACATCATGTGTAGTTCTAGTAATAAATCTTAAGAAAAGATCACAACCAGCTGAAACTGAAATTGGATTTAAAGCCTTTAAAGTTTCACTAGCATTTTGTAAATTTTTCATAAATTCTTGAAGAGTTGAAGCTTTATAAATACAAAGTTTTATTATTCATTGTTTTTAGTTTATTTGTTTGATTTATACATGTAAAATAAAATTTTGAAATTGGATTTTAAAAAATTTCATTATTGATTATTTATATTGGTAAGTTTTATAATAATAAATGTGTTTTTATATATTTATATAGATAGATAGATAGGTGGATTTAAAAGGAATTATATTATGTTTATTTATAGTAAAATTATTTTTGATTAGTACTTTTTTTTTAACTAATTAATTTTAATATATATTATACTGTAAATGTATATATACTTTTTCCTTGTTTAATAAATTCAGTTAAAACCTATTGTTTATAAAATACATAAAATCTCTTTAATTTTTTTTTTTTTTTTTTTATTTGGAATTATATTAATTTTTTATTATTTTTATTATACCTTAACTGCAACAACTGGTAAAGAAACGGTCTTTTCTTTTTCAACAATTTCATTAAATGTTTTTTGTATATCAAATTCTATATTTATCAAATAAATTAAGAGAATATATTTTATTAATAATTATTGTCATCATTATATATATTCTCGAGTAATTTCTTATATATGGTTCAAAAAAGGTATAGTGTAATTTTAAAACAAGTTACTGTATATTATTTCTGTTTTTTTTTTTTAAAAAAAAAATATATATATATAATACAAATTTATAAATTTTATTTTATTTTTATGTTTAATTCCAATATTATCATTTTATTTATTATTTTTTCTTTTATACTTTAATATATTTAAATGAAGAATTAAATTTTGGGGAAAAAAAATAAAACACATTCAATATTTAGTTTATGAATTTAATACGATTTATGATAATATTGCCATAACATAATTTTTAATTTTCAAAAAGGTTTTATAGCTTTATTATATTGAATTAAATTATGATTCCTTTTTATTTTTTTTTTTCTATTAAAATTCTAGTATTTAATCAATTATTCAAAACTTACGTTCTTCCATTATTATTTATTATCTATAATACTTTCTAATAAAAAATATATTTTTTAATTATTTTTAAAATCTAATTTATTTCTATATATTTTAAAATTGAATCAATAATTTGATTGGTTTAAATGGTATTTTAAAAGAAAAATGTACTTGAATTTAATAAAGCAAAAAAAAAAAAAAAAAAAAAAAAAAAACACAATGAAAGTTGCTAAAGGTTTTTGAAATTACAAAAAAAAAAAAGTATTACTTTTTAATGATATAGGAGATATTTGGAATATATATTTATTGTCAATTTATATTGTTTTTTAATAAAATAACATTTTTAAGTAAAAATCAATAAAAATTTATTAATTATCCTTATTTTATAAAGTGTTTAAAGAGCTATTATTTTTTTTTTAATTTAATTTTTATTCAGCAACTAAATTACTTTATTTTAAAGTTTTATATGATTGTATTACATATTATATTTATAGAGAGTATTTCATTTTCTTTTAAACTCATTTAAATAAAACAATAATTATATATTTAATAAAATATATAAAAAAGCAATATATAATTTTGAAATTAATAAGTTGTATGATATGAATCTTTTTTGATGTTAATAAAATATTGAATGTTATAAAAAAAGTTGGTGTTATGTTGATTATTATTATTATTATTATTATTATTATTATTATTATTCTAATTATTATTATTATTATTATTATTATTATTAATATTATTATTATTATTATTATTATTATTATTATTATTATTATTATTATTTTATTCTTATATTTTTATATTTTAGTTTTTGAAATAAATTAGTAGTATTATTTATTATTTTATTATTTATTATTTATTGTTTATTATTTATTATAATTATTTATTATAATTATTTATTATTTATTATTATTATTATTATTATTATTATTATTATTATTATTATTATTATTATTATTATTATTATTATTATTATTATTATTATTATTATTATTATTATTATTATTATTATTATTATTATTATTATTATTATTATTTTATTCTTATATTTTTATATTTTAGTTTTTGAAATAAATTAGTAGTATTATTTATTATTTTATTATTTATTATTTATTGTTTATTATTTATTATAATTATTTATTATAATTATTTATTATTTATTATTATTATTATTATTATTAAACTCTTTATATTTTTCACCCATCACCCATATTGCCATAAAAATAAAAATAAAAATATTTTTGATTTTGATATAAATTTATTTACATTAATTGGTCATTTAATATTATATTAGATTGTGAATGTGGAATATTGGAAGATCCAGCTTCTTTACTGCTTTCATCCTTATTTTGTTCATTTTCTTTATTTTGTTCTTGTTGTTTTTTATTTTCTAAATATAATTTTTCCATATTAATTGCTTTACTTCCAGCATCCTCAAACTTTGTAATACTACGATTACGAATTTCATCCAACATTTGCTCTCTAAGTGACTTTTCTTTACCAAATCCATTAGGTAAATTACTTAATGATTTTGATTTTTGAATTCCCATCATTGATGAACGATGTTTCTCCCTTCTTTTTTGTTCTTCTTCTCTCTGTTCATTAATTTTTACTGCTTCTTGGAATTGTTGGAAAAAGGTATCTAATGTAACAAAAACAACAGTAGGTTGCTTTAATGATTCATCATTTTTCGGAGGGTTTGCATTGGATGGTTTTCCATTATTTGTAATAGCACTGTCTCCATATAATGAAGATGATGAACCAATTTTTAATATTTCATTTGGAACATCTAAGACAGATGAATACTCTGCTAAATTTTCACCTAAGTATTCAGCAATATCAATAAATGCTTTATTACATTTACTAAGTAAATCATAGATCTTCAAAAGTGATTGTGTGGCTTCTTCAACAAATGGCATGATGATTCTTCTTTGAAGAGTTGAATCATAATTCTTTGTTGCTTCTGTATCTTCATCACTTGAATCATTATCGTTCTTATCTTTTTTTGTTTCCTTATTATCACCACCATCAGCATCAGGTAGATTTTCAATACTACTAGAATTAGAAGAATTCTTGTACATTCTTTGTTTAATCTTAGACAAACCGGTTTCAAGTGTTTTTAAACGGTTCACTAAATCTCTTAAATCAAATTGTCTTACAGATTTTATTTCTTGGAATTGATTAGCAATTGTTAAAATTTCTGGTTTCTTTAATTTTAACATATCGACAAGATAATTCTATAATACAAAAAAAAAAAATTATATATATTATATATTAACAATGTATCTTTTTTTTTTAATTCCAATTTAATTATATAAATATACCATTACACCAACATAATACTTACCAATAAATTTGATTTACCATCTGTAGATTTTACATCTCTTAGTTTTACTAAACCTTCAATCTTAAAACCTAAAGCTTTTTTATCTTGATTCATTGAAGCATAAGAATAACTATTTCTAATTGTATTACCATATTCATGATTAGTTAAATTTCCAAGTGCTAATACGGTTTTTAATAAAATTTTTAAGTTGTCACTTTCTTTTAAATTTTCACATAATGTTAAAAATTGAGTGAAACATTTTTCAAGATTTTCGGATTCTGGTTTAAATTGACATTTATAAATAAAGGATTTAATGAAATAATCAATTTCCGGTTCTTTCATCAATTCTAATAAAAAGAGTTCTGGTGAATCAAATTGATGATTACTCTTATTTTTATTATTATTTAAATAAATTTCTAATAATGCACGTTCTTCCGGTGTTGGTAATAATGGTTTTAATGATAATAATTCATCTAATGTCAAAACTTTATCATCGAAATTACAAATAGCATTTCTAATATCTTTAAAGGATAAACCACGTCTTTGAAATAATGCTACACCGATAGAAATATTTTGTGCACGTCTTGAATCTAATAAAGATTTATTAACCCTATAAAAAATATAATTGTGAAACAAAAAAAAAAAAAAAGATAAAAAAGAAAAAAAAAGAAGAACAAACATTTTAAATAATTTTAATTAATTGAATTGAATTGAATTGAATTAATAAATATATATAATTATTATTTAAAATATACTTTTGTGGTTTCTTGGATTTCTTTAATACAGTTGGTTCTTTAGATGGAATAATACAAAAGATTTCTTCAAATTTTTTGATATCTAAATCAATCTTTTCAAACTCAGGGTTCTTCGATGACTTTTCACTCCAAATTGTATTAACAAGTTTATTTGTTTCTTTAATTTCATTCCAGTGAAGACGAGCTTTAACTTGTAATTTTTGATTATCTTCAGATGCTTTGATTGGTGGTGGAATTCCTGGTATACTTGGAGCCCCTGGAGGAGGTGGTGGTGGTGGAGGACCGCCCATCATTGGTGGGGGTGGTGGAGGTGGTGGACCACCCATCATTGGGTTTGGTGGAGGTGGTGGAGGAGCTGCTAATGGATTAGGTGGAGGTGGAGGTGGAGCTGCTAATGGATTTGGTGGAGGTGGTGGAGGAGCTGCTAATGGATTTGGTGGTGGTGGTGGTATATTCTTATTTTCACTAGTCTCAGTCTCAGATATTGTTGATGGAATTTTCAAATCCTCATCTTTAATAGTTGTAAGATTTTCTCTACTAGCTTTTTTAGATCTGGTACCAGCAAGGTTTTTCTTACTAGCGGATAGATTCTTTCTACTACCATGTAAACTACGAAGACTATGTACAGATGAGGAAACTGATCTTTTACCACTTAAATCAAACTTAAATTCATCATTTGTTGGAGATTCAAGAATATATTGGTCTATAAATTCATCAAGATCATAAGCTTCATCTTCAACATCATTTTCTTCTTCATCTTTTTTACCATCCTCTTTACTAATAATTTCTTCACTATTATTTTTATAAATATCAAATATATCATCATTTGATTTATAAAGATTTTCACGAATAGGTGAAAGATTATTAAGACTATTACTTTTATAGCTGCTTTCAAGGCTTGTATTGCTTTCATCGATAAGACTTTCACTACTCTCACCTTCACCATCATCATCATCATTATCATTATCATTATCTAATGCTCTTAATGCTTCTAAATCCTTTTGCATTAAATTAAGAGCATAACTTCTTCTATATCTATTCTTCTTTTTCTTTCCTTGTTCATGTAATGTTGTTTCTTTAAATATTTCATTAAATACTTCAGTATTTTCAAATTCTGTTGTTAAATATTCATGGGCATCATGGATTTGGTTATTTGCTATTTGTAAAGCATATGTAGCTTATTTATTTAAAAAAAAGAATTTATGATTATATTAATTTATTAAATACACAATAAAAATTAAAATTTTTTACAATATTTAAACCTAAATTTCATAATACTATTTTTACATAACTATGTTTTTTTTTTTTTTCTAATTTCAACTTACCAACAATTCGATTATAACCTTGAATTTCTAATGATTCAACTAATTCAGGTTCTGCGGATACAGCATGATGTTGAGAAAGTTTATTTAACCATCTTGAATTTGATTTTTCCAAGAAGGATTCATATGTTAATGGTTTAAACTTTGAGTCATCAGAATTATCCGAATTACTATGAGAAGACATAAAAATAAGATCCATAGAGAAATCTTTATTAAATTTATTGGAACCATGAGTAGAAAGTTCAATATCTGGTAAACTAACACGAATAGCACCTTCTGTCATAAAACCAGTATGGAAATAAAAGTTAAACATTGTTACATTATTGTTTCTATTATTTAGATCTGGACAATGGAAAACTCTAATTTGAATATCCTTTTCAATAGTTAAGTATTGAATATCTGGAAATTGGAAAATAATATTGTTATCATCCATGAAAACACCTGGATGACATTCATCATCAATAGACATAATTGTGGTATTATAAATTAATTTACCACATTGATAAACTTCCAAACCAGGATTGCATCCACCATTGTTTGGTAAGAAGTTTGGAATACCATTTAAAATGATACTACACATGTAAAGAGCGTATTGATTTTGTAAATGACCTTTATAAGTAAAAATACCATTAAAGTATTTGGAATATCTTCTTTGAGTATTAGTTACCCATGAGTTATCATTATTGCATCTTCTCTTAATAAAATAATTAAAACCTTCATCAACATTTGGGAAAATAGAACTAAAATATAAAAAGCAAGCAACAATAATACCAGTTCTATTTCTACCATTATTACAATGAATAATAGCAATATTTTGATTATCAATACTTAACCAAATAAATAATGAACGACAAATATCAATCAATACTTTTAAATTGAAAAGTGACTTTGATACATTAAAAGATACTACTTGATTATCAAATTTTGAATAATCATATGTACCATCTGATAAATTCCAAATCATAAACTTTCTCTGATATCTTGTCTTTATAAAGTATGCAATTTCATCTATATTATTTCTGTAATAAAAATCGGTATAAATAATTTTATAAAATAATTAGAAATATTAATTTTTTTTAATTATTAAATAATGTAAATTATTATCTCTTTATTTACCTTGCACTTCTTTTTTCAGTAATATTTTTCCAAACACTACCCATAACAAGAAGTCTGTCTATTTAAATTATGATTTTTTTAAAAATATTAAAATTTAAATGTAATAATAACAATATTGTAAGTTTGATAAATGTTACTATAAAAATTTCATAATATTATTCTTTTACAAATATATATCTTTAAAATATTATTAAGCAATAGAAGGTAATTATTATTAACATTTTTAATAAACTATAATAAAATGAAATTACCTGTAATTCTGGTAATATCAAGATTATTTTTTATACTCTGGAAATATCTATCATTAGGAAGGGGTGGTATCAATGAATCATTTCCATGAGGAAAGTGAGTTCTTTCGGGAAAGAATGGATCATTTGTTAATAAATTAAATAATTTACAATCAAAAGAATCTAGATCATCACCAATAAATTTGGAGTGCAAGGCTAAACTAATTTGGGTTAAAGAATTTGTTTTTTTTACTATTTCTGAGGTGGTTGTATTAATCGAAGATTTTCTACTTTTGATAGATGATTCATCAATATCAAATGTACATTCATTACGTAAACTACTAATATTATTAACACTACTATTTCTAGATGATGAATATCCTCTTTCTCTAAATCTATTACTGATTGAATATGGACGTCCTACCTCAAAATCATTTCCTGTTGCTACTTTTAAATTTAATGAACTATTACTAGTACGTCTTTGTATTCTTTCTTCAGTATTATCATGTATTTTAACTAAAGAAGAGTGTCTTTCTGGAAGTTTAAAACTTTCCAACTCTTTTTTTTTTTCTTCTATCAATAAAATAATGATTTCATTTAATAATTGACATTATATTGAATCAATATATAATATATATATTGTTATTTAACATATATTTTTTAATAATATATATTCAATAATGTATAAAAATATAAAAATGATGTAGAAAATTGTTATTTATAAATCGTTAAAAGATGTGATTTAAATATTAATAATTGAATATAATTTTTCAAATAATTGTAAAAACAAATACTTATAATATTTACTTTTATTTTCATCTTCACTCTGTTGTTGTAATTTTAATAATTCACTTAAAATATTTAAATCCTCTTGACTCGTACTAATTGGCATACCAATTACACTTGCACGATAATTTAGTTGACCATTTCTATTTCTACCTATATCAATTTTTTCTTTCCCAACTTCTTTCTCTATACTTTCTGAACTACTACGACTACTAGAAGTATCTAAATTATCAGCCCTTATATACCTTGAAAAAGAGCTTCTATTACTCCTTGATATTCTATCTTGTAAACTTCTATCATTATCATCTGCATACTTTCCATACAGTAAAAAATTTTTTATTTTCTCCATTTTCTATATATTACTTTATATTTTCTCTTTTATATATATTCTTAAAAAGTTTAATACCAAAGAAAAAATATATTATTATATAAAATTGTTTTGATATGATGTTATATCAATACTTCATTCTATTATTCTATATTAATTTTAGTATGAATCTCATATAAATAACCCAATAATATACGTAATTGTATATTATATACAGTTGAAAAGTAATACTATTTCAAAAAATTATAATTTCTATTGAAATGGGTATGATTTATAATGTTTTAATAATTCTTTCTTATTTCTTTTTTTATTGTTACAGCAATTCTCATAAAAGAAAGTAATATATAAAGTACTTTAAAAATAAATATTATGAATAATTTATATATATATATTATTTAATGTGTTATGTTACTATGTAAAGAAATGTTTGTTAATATATATAGTATTATATATATTTAAAAATATTGGAATATGATTGTATAATTAATTAAATAAAATAGTTGATAAATAATGTGTTTATAATAGCAGATTGCTTTTTATACAAAATCAAGATGGGGTAAAAATATAATGAATAAAAAAAAATGATTAAATTTATTATAATCAGTTAGAATTTATGTATCATTGTTCTTACTTTTTTTTTTTTATATTTGTTTCTTTTAAAAAAATAAAAGAAGAAGTAAAAATATATGACAACTAGGGTTAAAATAAATAGAATTTATCTTTTAGCTTTTTATGTATAAATGAACTTTTGAATGTACTTTGGTATTCCCTTTTAAAATTCTTTTTTTTTTTTTTTTAATATTTTTTACAACCTTATAAAAAAAAAAATGAATGTTAAAAATAATTATTGAAGATTCCTTTTTTGGATTTAATGTTTATTATCTAATTTTAATTAATATTAAACTTCTTGAAATATTATAATTCATTTTTCTATTTAAAAAGATTTTTAATAAAAAAAATTTAGAGAAACAAAAACATCAATATATTAGTAGTATATTGTAATATATTGAAATCAAAAGTAAAAAAAATACATTTATAATTAATTAAAAATAGTAAATTAAATTAACCAAATAAAAAAAAAGTTTATTCATGCTAAATATAATTTAATGATACATAGACATCATATTAAAATAGTAAAGTGTACTTAATATGACAAATTCTATAAAAGTAATAGATTTCATTATAAAAATCTTTTAAGATATAAGAATTAAGTAAAAACGAATCTATAGATGAAAAAAAAAAAAGAATTATATTCACTTTAAATAATTTAATTATTTTACTAATTCTTAGTTTAAATGTTAATTCCAATTAAAATTATGCTGTTGTATTGTTATATGTTAAATAATAACAGGATTAAATAACATCTTTTTTTTTTTTTTTTTTTAACTTTAACATAAATAAATGTTAATTGTAGTATATAAAACAAAATATATATTATTTATTTTATCTTTTTTTTTTATTATTCATAATCTATTAAATAATACTAATTCTTGTAACATTTTAATAAATTCTTTAAAATTTATAATGTTATAAATATAAAATAAATAAAAAAAATTAATAACAATTTTAAAATTATTTACTCTATAAAATTTTCAATTCATCTGTTCTTAAACCATCTTTTTTAATCCTTTAAATATATGGATTAATGATTTAAATCGAAAAGTCTTTATCATTGCATTTATAAAAGATTTTATTACTATCACAATTAAAGGTAAAATAAAAAGAAATTATACCCTTTATATCATATAATTAATATTCAAAAAAAAAAAAAAAATTATAGAAATGAATTAGATACACCAGTTTGTTTGTCCCCTTTTATATATATATATATAAAAAAATAGTTTTATGGTATTTTTATTATTTTAATATATTGTTTATGTTTCTATAATTATATTATTGATTCTTTTTATTTGTTACAATTTTTTTACTTTAATTTCTTTTTTTTCCTTTGATTATTCTGATATTTTGCTTATTTGGTTTTGCTTTTTAACTTTTTTTTAAAATAAAAAAAAAAAAAAAAAAATCTTAAATAAATATTATTCATTTATCATTTATACCTTCTAAAAATTCAATTATATTTAATGTAATTTTTAGATTTTAGATTTTTTTTTTTTTTTTTTTCATTGCATGAAATATAAGTATTTATGAAAAAAAATAAATTAGAAAAATTCGATTATTTTATAATTAACTTGTGTATTAAAACTTATGATATAAAAATAAATAAAATATATTCTAATTTTAAACTTTAACATTAAAAAGAAAAAGAAAAAATAATTAAAAAAAATATTTATATTTTTTGTATCAATCTTCTTTTTCTTCATTTCTTATAACAATGTGAATTGTATTTAATTTTGAATATCCTTCATACGGACAGCAACAGCATTTCTATGAGCATCTAAACTTTCACATTCAGCTAATCTCATAACAGCTGGACCAAGGTTCTTTAAACCATCCTTGGTAATGTATTGTGCAGTAATATGCTTTAAGAAACTACCAGTGTTGGTACCAGAGTACATACGAGCGTAACCATAAGTTGGTAAAGTGTGGTTAGTACCAGAAGCATAATCACCACAACTTTCAGTAGTGTAAGATCCTAAAAAGACTGATCCTGCATTTTCAACCTTGGAAATAATTTCATCCTTCTTGTTTTCAATGTCAGCAACATTAATAATTAAATGTTCTGGAGCATAGGCATTAGAGAAAGTAATGGCTTCTTCAAGAGTCTTAACACGTAAAGCAAAACTGTTAGCAATAGAATATTTAGCAATTTCAGCACGTGGTAAAGCATTACCTTGTTTTTTAACTTCTTCTTCAATAGCCTTAAATTGATCATCAGTTAAATCAATAGCAACTAAAACAGATTGACTATCCTTACCATGTTCAGCTTGACTTAATAAATCAGCAGCAACATATTCTGGTTTAGCTTCAGCATCAGCAATAACCTTTAATATTTTATTGATGTTGTTGTTGTTATTGTTATTGTTGTTGTTGTTGTTGTTGTTGTTGTTGTTGTTGTTGTTGTTGTTGTTGTTGTTGTTGTTGTTGTTGTTGTTGTTGTTGTTGTTGTTGTTGTTTATTATTAATTAATTAATTAATTAATTAGTATTTATATATAATGTATTTTTAATAAATTATTACAAATAATAAAATTATATATTTAAATTTATCTATTACAATAATTATTAATATATTTAAAATTTGATTAATATGAATACTTACTAAAACTTCTGATGGACCAGCTGGCATATCAATAGAAACAAGAGCAGAGTGGTCATTTTGAACAAACATCTTAGCTGCTGTAACAAATTGATTACCTGGACCGCAAATCTTATCAACTTTTGGAACTGTTTCAGTACCATAAGCTAAAGCAGCAATAGCTTGAGCACCTCCAGCTTTAACAATCATCTTAGCATTAATCTTCTTGGCAACATAAAGAACTTCTGGAACAATTGATCCGTCCTTACGTGGTGGAGTAGCTAAAACAATTTCGGAACATCCAGCTACCATAGCTGGAACACCTAAGTGCATAGTGGTAGATGGTAAAACAGCTGTACCACCTGGAACATATAAACCAACCTTTTCAATTGATCTTACATAACGAGAACAGTTAACACCTGGAGTGGTTTCAACATGTAATGGCTTTGGATCTAATTGAGCTTGGTGGAATTTAACTAAATTATCAAAAGCTAAATCAATAGCAGCAACAGTTTCTTGTGATAATTCAGCTGGAGTTTCAGTAAATGGACCTTGAATAACAACATCATCTAACTTGACACCATCGAATTTTTCAGTGAGTTCCTTAATAGCCTTATCACCATTCTTTCTGACATTTTCGATGATTGGAGTAACAAGCTTGGCAATGTTATCAGCTGAACGAATTGGTCTGTTTTCTAAAACTTTTCTTTGTTCAGCAGAAATAGTGGAAGCATCAAAGTCCTTTAAAGAGAAGTCATATTCAGCATTAACTTGAGCAGCAGCAACTTGTGGAATTTCATCACCAACGATATCCTTCATACGGACAGCAACAGCATTTCTATGAGCATCTAAACTTTCACATTCAGCTAATCTCATAACAGCTGGACCAAGGTTCTTTAAACCATCCTTGGTAATGTATTGTGCAGTAATATGCTTTAAGAAACTACCAGTGTTGGTACCAGAGTACATACGAGCGTAACCATAAGTTGGTAAAGTGTGGTTAGTACCAGAAGCATAATCACCACAACTTTCAGTAGTGTAAGATCCTAAAAAGACTGATCCTGCATTTTCAACCTTGGAAATAATTTCATCCTTCTTGTTTTCAATGTCAGCAACATTAATAATTAAATGTTCTGGAGCATAGGCATTAGAGAAAGTAATGGCTTCTTCAAGAGTCTTAACACGTAAAGCAAAACTGTTAGCAATAGAATATTTAGCAATTTCAGCACGTGGTAAAGCATTACCTTGTTTTTTAACTTCTTCTTCAATAGCCTTAAATTGATCATCAGTTAAATCAATAGCAACTAAAACAGATTGACTATCCTTACCATGTTCAGCTTGACTTAATAAATCAGCAGCAACATATTCTGGTTTAGCTTCAGCATCAGCAATAACCTTTAATATTTTATTGATGTTGTTGTTGTTATTGTTATTGTTGTTGTTGTTGTTGTTGTTGTTGTTGTTGTTGTTGTTGTTGTTGTTGTTGTTGTTGTTGTTGTTGTTGTTGTTGTTGTTGTTGTTGTTGTTGTTGTTGTTGTTGTTGTTGTTGTTATTATTATTGTTGTTGTTGTTGTTGTTGTTGTTGTTGTTGTTGTTGTTGTTGTTGTTGTTGTTGTTGTTGTTGTTGTTGTTGTTGTTGTTGTTGTTGTTGTTGTTGTTTATTAATTAATTAATTAATTAATTAGTATTTATATATAATGTATTTTTAATAAATTATTACAAATAATAAAATTATATATTTAAATTTATCTATTACAATAATTATTAATATATTTAAAATTTGATTAATATGAATACTTACTAAAACTTCTGATGGACCAGCTGGCATATCAATAGAAACAAGAGCAGAGTGGTCATTTTGAACAAACATCTTAGCTGCTGTAACAAATTGATTACCTGGACCGCAAATCTTATCAACCTTTGGAACTGTTTCAGTACCATAAGCTAAAGCAGCAATAGCTTGAGCACCTCCAGCTTTAACAATCATCTTAGCATTAATCTTCTTGGCAACATAAAGAACTTCTGGAACAATTGATCCGTCCTTACGTGGTGGAGTAGCTAAAACAATTTCGGAACATCCAGCTACCATAGCTGGAACACCTAAGTGCATAGTGGTAGATGGTAAAACAGCTGTACCACCTGGAACATATAAACCAACCTTTTCAATTGATCTTACATAACGAGAACAGTTAACACCTGGAGTGGTTTCAACATGTAATGGCTTTGGATCTAATTGAGCTTGGTGGAATTTAACTAAATTATCAAAAGCTAAATCAATAGCAGCAACAGTTTCTTGTGATAATTCAGCTGGAGTTTCAGTAAATGGACCTTGAATAACAACATCATCTAACTTGACACCATCGAATTTTTCAGTGAGTTCCTTAATAGCCTTATCACCATTCTTTCTGACATTTTCGATGATTGGAGTAACAAGCTTGGCAATGTTATCAGCTGAACGAATTGGTCTGTTTTCTAAAACTTTTCTTTGTTCAGCAGAAATAGTGGAAGCATCAAAGTCCTTTAAAGAAAAATCATATTTGCTTTCTTCGACCTTTTTAGCTTCTTCAGCCTTTTTTTGTTCAGCTTCCTTTTTTGCAGCTTCTTCTACTGGATTTCTGAATGGCTTAGCATTACCTGGACGTCTTGTAATTTTCTTAGAACGACGATCTAAGTGACTTTCTATATCACTTAAAGTAACACCGTGAGCAATACACTTACTTAATGAGAAGAAAATGACATCAGCAGCTTCCCATGCAATTTCATCCTTATCAGTAGCTTCACATAATTCAGCAGCTTCTTCCATGATCTTAGCATGAAGTAATTTTTCATCATTGAATAAACGCTTTGTGTATGAACCTTCTGGAGCTGAAATAAATCTCTTTTTAAGAACAGCTTCTAAAGCAGTAATACCAGAATCTTCACCGAAGCAAGTTCTAGTATTAAGGTGACAAAAACCTTTTGTTATTATTTACATTGTATTCCATGAATTAATTATATCAAGATATGTTATAATATATATTGTAAAGGTATCAATCCAAGCATTCATAATTGATTTAATTCATATATATAATATAATAAAAAGTTTTAAATATTTAAAGACCAATAAAAAGGAATTTAATTAATAACTTATTCTCAAACTAAACTAATAAATTTCTATTTTAATGAATATTATTTTAATATTTTTGTAAATGTATACATCAATTGAATAATTTGATTATCTAAATATAGAAATTAATTATTATATAATAAATTAAAAAAGAAATAATTAAATACCAGTTCCGGTTTGGTGAACTGTGAAACGGATAGTATCCTTATCACAATCAGCATCAATTCTTAATAATTGTTGAACAGAATTTGAAGTTAAACCCTTGTACCAAAGACCACGAGAACGTGACTTGTAAACACCTTGACGAGTGCGGAAAGCTTCTGAAATACTTTCAGCATCTGAATAAGCTAATCCTAAAGCGACACCTTGTTCATCGACAACAACAGTAGAATAAAGGTTATCTGGACGGTCAGTAATCAAAGATGCACTATAAGCAGCACCAATATCAATTTTACCATCTTCAGTAACATCTCCCTTATTGTTTTTATAAACACCAATAGCGAGTTTGCTAGAATCTAATAATAAATTGAAACTAAGTTCATCAAGATTGGTAATTAATTGACAAGTTGGATTAATCTTAACTAAATCAATAATAAGTTTATGTTTCTTAGCAACAGCATGAATTTGAGTTAATTCTTTAGTGTAAATTTCACGTTCGAAATTTTCTTTTTGAGAAAGTGCTTTTGTATTTGGCTTTAATAATGGGCATACATCGACATTACTTTTAATTATAAAAGCACTTACATATGGATTAAATTGGTTGATAATATCAAGGGTTTCTTTTTGATTTTTGTAATTTATAATTAATGATAATCTATCATCTGGAAATTGAGAAAATTTTTCAATTAATAAATCAGTTGAGAATGGTTGTGGATATGGAATGGCAACTTTTGAAGCACCACTATCTAAAATTTTTAACATAAAATCTGATAATTCATCTGCATTTTCGAAATTTGGTAATTGAACCCAATTTGTAGCGAATTTAGCTACAAGAATTGGAGTTAAAACTTCTTTAACTGGAGTTTCTTTATCGATTTCAATTAAAACACTACCAGAAAGAGAGTAGGTTTGATAAAGATTAACTTCATCTTCTGATGGAGTACTTCCACATAAATTTAATTTTGGGAAGATCATATTTTCTATTTATCATTTATAAAAATTTATATTGAATAATATTTAATACGTTTATAAAATTTATAAATAGTATTAACAGTTTAGTATATATACAATAAAATATATAAATAAAAAAATTGTTAGCAATATATATCATATATTTTTAAAAAACATTAAATTTTATAATTATATCCAAGAAAGCACTACTAAAAGTTTATTGTTGTTTCTTTTTCGATTTACTAATATTAATAAAATAATAATAACAATGATTAAATAATCATATTATCATTTTATAAATTATCATTTTGTCGAATAAATTGGTTGAATCTTTAAAAAAAAAACATAAATTTATTCATTACTATTGTTAAATAATTACAAAATACGCCTTAAATATACCTTTTTAATATTATATTAGTTATTCTAATATAAATATATTTTATTATTATTTATAATAAATAAATATTAGAATTAATTATTTTTGCTTTTATACAAAATAATATAATTCTTAAATTATAATAATATATTTTAAAATTTATTTTTAAGCAAAGAGTAAAAAAAAAAAAAAAAAAAAAACTATAATTATATATATTAAAAAAAAAAAAATTGAATATTTGATCATATATTAATAGATAAAATATTAGAATTAATTACAATATATTATCTATTCAATTTATTTAAATTTTAAATTTAAAAAAGTCATGTTAACTCACATGATTTTACATTTTAACTATTGAAAATTTTTAACATTTCGATTTAAAAATTTTTGGATAAACTTTTTTGATTTCTTCTCTTCTTTTTAATTATAATCTGTGAATCTGTGGTAACAATAGAATATTATTAATACGCACATAATACTATTAATACACACGCAACTTTAATATTATAAATTCATAATTATTTAGTTATCTACAATAATTTTACTCTATCGAATAAATGTATATCATTTATTACCAATATATTTTTTAAATATTTTCATCTTTACCACTGAAACAAAAAAGTATAAATTTTTTAAGATTAAAAAGATTTTTATATTTATAAATAATTTTAAAATTAGAATTTTAGATCTTTTAATATAATGGCAATCTATTTTCTTTTTAATGTATTGGAACTACCAGTCATTTTTTAACTATTCCTCTTCTATCCTTTTATTGCCATCTTTTTAACTATAGCAATGAAAATCCCACTACTGAATTAAAGGGAAAAAGTAAATCAATTGATACACGTGATTTTTTATTTTATTTGTGATTGGACAAGAATTTCGATGCTTTGTTGTTAACAATATCTTCATGGGTTAGATTGACATTTAAATATGATTTATGTATAATACACCTAACTTTAATGTCTTTTTTTTGTTATGTTATGACTTTTATATAAAAATAATGCTAATACTAATTTTGTATAAAAATATTCAGCTCTAATTCAGTTTTCATTATTATTATCATACTACTATAATTATATGAAAATACATTTTATAACATAGATAATATATATATTTTATATAGAATAATTTTTTTTTTACATTTTTTACTGTTGTTGAATAGTATACCACAAATTTAAGCATAATATTTAATAATAATAATTAAAAGTAATTATAGAATATCTAATCTAATAATAATGTAATAATTACTAATATTTTTATTTTTTCACTAATATTATAAGACTAGTGTATAGCATCAAAGAGATTAAAGAAAATATATTGACCTATTGATAGATCGTTCATATACATATATATAATAATAACATGTAATTTTATTTGTTATTTGTTAGAAAAAGTTTTAATAATGCATTAATTAAAATAAAATATTTTTATTATACTTGATGATGATAATTGTTCAATCATTAAAAAAAAATATTAATAAGAGTTTCTATAAATTATTTTTACAATTTTATTCATATTTAATCCTTTTATTGTAAAAATTATAATAGTAAAAAAAAGATAATTATTCAATTCAGTTTATTAAATTTGAATTGAATATAAATTTTAACAGCATTAATAAATTTGATAATTGAAATTATATTGATATTGATATTTATTGTATCTATAATAAGTGAATAAATATAAATTTATGAAATAGAGATATTAATAAATTTTAATTTTTATATCCCGTATAGTTTTTTTTTTTTTTAATTTTTAATATTGATAGAAATATATTAAATATAAGTTTTTAATATTTAAAAACATCAATGCTATTATTATTATTATTATTATTATTAATATAATATAATAATATAATATAAATATTTTTGTCTTTAATATTTGAAAATATATAATTAAAACTAGCAATTACATGTTATGCCAATTGATGATAGTATTTAACATTTAATAAAAACTTTAAAAAAAAATAAGTTTATTCATATATCCCAATAAATTATATCATTCCCAATAAAATGAAATTTCTATTGATATTTATTATTTATTGGATAACTACTTATGCATTATGCATAATAAATATTTTTTTTTAATTCAAAATTTGATATCGGTATAAATGAAAAATAATATAAATAAACTTTGGCATTGACAGCGTTTAAAAGTTTACTCATACAAAAAAAAAAAAATTTGTTTTTTTTATGAAAAACTAAGTTAAACTTTCCAATTTATAATAATGTGTATATATATAAAATTTTTTATTTATTTTATTAATAATATTTATATTTAAATCTATCTATTACATATTTATTATTTAATAATATGGCTCTAATAGTACGAATTTAAAGATATTCATTCACTTTTTTTTTTATTTCTAAAAAGGGTTCTTTTAGTTTTTTTTTTTTTTTAAATTATTTTAATTATGTATAATACATTTATTTTAATTAATAATATATATAAATAATATATTATTTAGTCAATTACATTTATTGTTAAAAATTTTTTAATTAAATTAATTAATATTTTATTTTCTATATTTGGATTATTAATTCATAAGAAATGAATACCAAAGAAATTCCCATCAATTTAAGGAAGGTCTGGTAAAATTTACCTTTCAATTTTTTTTGAATTATTATAAAAAGCTGAAAAAGAGACTTTTGTAATTAAAAGTTTTAACGTTTTTTTTCTTGTTATTTTATAATTATTAAATAGATATTCTTTTTTTTTTTCTTCTTTTAATTATAATCAAATCAATTAAATAAATTTTAGGATTTTAATATTGTTAAATTTATAAATTATCAATAGTAATTAATTAAAAGATTGTTAATAATAATAATAATAAAAAGATATTTAATTAACGCTATTAACAAATTAGTTTAAGATTGTTTTAATTAAAATTTAAAAAAAGAGAAAAAGGCAATAACGTTCTTAAAATTATTTTTTTATCTAAAAAAATAAAAAGTATCTTCATTGATAATAAAATTGGTTTATCTTCATTTAATATTATATTTTTTGTTAATTTAATATAATATACTGTAGTAAATATAATTTAATATATGACATTATATTAAAATTCTTTTATAGAATATTGGCTTAAAATGGTATAAAAACTGAAATAAAATTTTTTTTTAACCAAAAACTTAAATGAAAAGAAATAAATAATAAAGAGGATTAAAATTGAAATTTTAAATTAATATTCAGGAAATATAACATTTATAAATAATATTTTATCATATTTTTATTTAATTATATTTCAGTATAATCTCAGTACATTAAAAATATATAGAAAAATAGTTTATAAAGGAAGGAAACCAAAAATTTCAATTTTATTCTTGTTTATTAATTAGAAATTTTAAATTTTTTAAAGTAAAGAAATTAATTATATTTCTTTAAATAATAAGATTTACACAAAATGTCAAGATAATAATAGTAACAATAACGACGACAACAATATAATATTAATGAATCATAATCTCTATTATAACAATAAATAATAGCCATTTTCTTGATATAATATAGAAAATTTCGAGTAAAAAAAACAATATAGGTTTAATTATAAATAAACTTGTATTATTTTTAATATTTAAGACAAGTATATATTATTTTTTTGTAATTATTATAATATTGAAATTTAAAATTTATATAGTTATTATTAATTATTATATAAAAATAAAAATACTAAATTATAACATTTACAACAGTATTTATATATTTATATATTTTATATATAGGCATAAAATTTATTTAGCATTCATAAAGATAATTCATTTTAATTTTAATATTTAAATTTAAATAACATTCCTACATAACTATACCTTAAAAGTTTATTTATAACAATACGTAAAAGCAATTTTTGGATATTTTGAACTTGACTAAAAAATTAATAATATTTTAATATTTTAATAGTTATTTAAATTCTTTTAGTTATCGTTTAATATTTCACATTAAAATCTAATAAAAAACAATAATATTATATTTCTTTACTTATTAAACATTTTATTAATTGCTGTTTTAAATAGTATTTATATCAAAAAAGATGTTAAGTGTAAAAGATAATAAGAGTGAATGTGAAGAAAATAATAAAGTGATTTTGAATTCTTCTGATCCTACTTTAAATAATATATTATCACCACCTCCATCACCCATTAAAGGTAAATATTAATTAAATTAAAAAAAAAATTTTAAAAATATTAATGTTACACAAAATTTATAATTATTACTATTTTTTTCGTTTTGAATATTAGAAATTGAAACTGAAGAAAATCAACCTACATTAAGTAAGGAAGATGAAAAATTAGGTGAATTACATACAGAAGTATTAAAATCTTCAGAAATAGAATTTGAGATAGAAAAAGAAGGAGAAAAAAGTGATTCAAAAGAATCTATTAATTTATGTAATAATGAATTAAATGAATTAAATATAGAAAAACCAATGCCAATGACTGATATAATTACAAATGAAACTCCTGTAGATTCTCTTGAAAAGAATATCCTCTCACCATCAACAGTAGATGATATAACTAAAAATGAAAACAACAACAAGGAAAAATTATTAGAAAAACCAGCACCAAAGACTGACATAATTACAATTGAAACACCTGTAAATTCAGTTGAAAAAATTATAATTTCACCATCAACAGAGGATGACATAACTGAAAATGAAAATAACAATAAAGAAAAATTATTAGTTCCTGAAAATGAAAACCAAGAATTACTAACTGTAGGTCAAAACTTAGAAGATTTACCACAACAATCAAATCCAGAAATAGTAGATCAATCAAAAGAAACATCTAAAATTAATAAATTTTATTTAACTCAAAATATAAGTGATTCAAGAATCATCCATCGTCCCCCACCACTTCCAAGAAAAGATTTAATATATTATCGTCGATCCTATGTAGAACCTTCGTATTATAATAATTATATGGATAGAAGAAGTAAAATTAGTCAATCTTTAGTTTTAAATGAAAGCACTAGTAACATTCTTTCTTTTCAACCACAACCTTCAATTTTATATACTGCAGAACCACAAGATACGACAAGTGTTGCTGAGGGTCATTATGACCAGTCAGACATCTTAGATAATGAACCTTGCAGTCAAAGTTTTTATATGACATCACCATCATATTCAAACATAGATTTGGATTACCTTAAAGATCATAAGGATAATAACCCTAAAAGTAGTATGTCTATACGTTTAAGACATTCAACAAGTTCATTTAATCATAAGTTAAAAAAGATGAAGAAACCTATATCAAAAGTATTTTCTACTTCAAATACACGTGATTATAAAGGATTTTCACTTGATTCTAGTGAGGATGAAAAAATTAATAATACAATATCTCAGTTGACAGCTCAATATGAGAATCTTGATCAATTTATGCTAGATACAGAACAAAAAATTAAAAAGTATAATATATCATTAAGTCCCTCCGAATCAACTATTAAATATACTGTTTTAGAATTAATGGAAAATATTTATCAAAAAATAGCTAATGTTCGTATTTGTCAAACAAGAGCTCAACAAATTAGGGAAAGTGCAAATAGAATTAATGATTTAAATTTAGTAGATCAATTAAATCAAATGAAAAAACATGGTTTACAAGTATCTAAAGATATTGACAACCAATGTGGCAAAATTACTGAATTGTTGAATCAGGCTGAAGTATTATATTACAAGATATGGAAAAGAATATTCAGACAATGGATTGAATGTCGTATGATTCTTTGTGAAAAAGAATGCAACCAGGTTAAAGAAAAGTATACTGAAGTTGAGAAATCTATTCCAGAACAAATTCAGAGAGCAAATTCCATCATAAATAGTAATATCACTAAACATGAAGAAACAATGTTATCTAAATTTGAGAATTTAGAAAAAGATATTCAGAATAGAGATGTTCAATTTAAAGATGAATATAAAAAAACTAATGATGCATTAGAGAGTGGTTACAAAAATGATATTGATATAATAAAAAAAGAAGTAGATACAAAGGAGAAACTTTTGCAAGATATTATTAAGGAAAGAATTGATGAAGTTGTTGGTAAACTTTGTGATATAAATGAAAATCTTAAAGAGAAACTTGATATTCAACGTAAAGATCATGAAGCCGAAATTGAACAAATTAATCAACAACATGAAGAGTTTAAAATCAATGTTGAACAAAGATTTAATGAACAAAGTAAACTTTTCGAAGATGAAGTTAAAGCTCTTAAGAATGAGTATCTTTCTTTACAAGAAAACGTTATTGAAAAGCTTCAGAATCAAGAAGGCCAGTTATTAAAAATATTCAATGAAAAACTTCAAAACCAAGAAAATTACTTGTTAAATTCATTTAACGAGAAACTTCAAGAACAAAAAGCTCAATTGGAAATTGCATTTAAGGATCAACTAAACTCTCAAAAAAGTAGTTTTGAAGAAAAAATGACTAACATAGTTAATGATCAAATAGATAGTCGTAAAACTCTACAAACTCAAATTGAAGATATTGAAGTTATTCAGAAGAAAGATAGAAATGACTGGATAAAGAGTCAAAAAGAGGTTAAAAAACTTATTCAAGATGAAAGTAATACTCACAATGAACAATTGAATACCTTTAAAGAAAGTCAAACAAAGTCTTGTAGCGTTTTGGAAGAAAGTATATTAAATCAAATTGAAAATAATAAATTATTAGAAGAAAAATTCTTTAATGAGACAAAGAAACTCCAAAATAATTTAAGTGAAGAATTCCAAAAGTTCAAAGCGACCTATGAAAATGATAAAAAGATAATATATGAAGATCAAAATGATATGAAGAATATTATGGATGAAAAAATAAATGCTTACCAAGCCAAGGTTGATGAAGCTTTACTTAAACAGGATGATAAAAGAAACACCTTCCAAAAAGAACTTAATCATAGTCAAAAAACATGGTATGATAATATTAATATTAATATAATGGAGTTAAAAGAAAGATGCGAAAATGATAAAAAGGATCTTTCAAAGAAGCAAGATGAAATTAAGGAAATGTTTAATGATAAATTAAATATTCAAAATGGAAAATTGGAAAAATTAAATATGATGCAAGAAATGCAACAAGAATTATTACAGGAAAAATTCAACGGTCAGTGTAATAAAATAAAGGATAGATTCAAGACTGAACTTGTTGAATTAAAGGGTGACTTTAGAAATGATAAAAATGAACTTGTTAGAGAGCAAAAAGAAATAAGAGATATATTTAATCAAAAATTAACAGAACAAAATGCTTCCATTAATAATTTAATGAATAAGTTAAACGAAAACAATGCTAATCTTAAAACTAAATTAGAAAATAATAAAAAAACTATTGAAGTCAATGTTAATGAAAGATTAGATCAAATTCAAAAGGAAATAAATACTTTTAAGAATGGTATCACCTCAGAAGTTAATGATAAAAGTGTTTCCATAGAAAGTAAAGTTAGCACTCTTCATGATAAAATTAATAGTGATGATTTCGTTAATAAATCGGTTTTAGATAATTTTAAAAATAAAATTTTGAATAAGATAGTTAAGCAACAAGAAGAAATGAATAGTATTAAATCAAGTTTATCCTCTGAAGTTGAAACAAAGTGCGTTACTTTAGAAAATAATATTAACAATAACTTAACTAAACTTCAAGACGAAATAAACTCTGTAAAATCAGGCTTGTTATCAGAAGTTGAGACTAGAAATACTTCTTTAGAAGATAGTGTTAACAATAACTTAACTAAACTTCAAGGCGAAATAAACTCTGTAAAATTAGATTTAACTTCAGAAGTTGAAACTAGATATATAACTTTGGAAGATAGTGTTAATAATAGTTTAGCTAAACTTCATGATGAAATGAGGACAGTTGAGTCTGATTTAGTATTAGATGCTCAAAATAAAAATGTTTCATTAGAAAATTGTATTAATAGTAAATTAGTTTCAATTCAAGAAGAAATGAATTCAATTAAGTCAGGATTAAGTTCAGATGTTCAAACTAGAAGTATTTCATTAGAAAACAATGTTAATGAAAAGTTATCACAACTTCAAAATGAAATCGTTAATGTTAAAGCTGATATAACTTCAGAAGTTTCAGGTAGAAGTACTGTTTTAGAAAATAATGTAGATAATAAATTAAATGAACTTCAAGAAAAAATGGATGCTATTAAGTCTAATTTGACATCAGATATTCAAAATAAAAACATTATATTGGAAAATAATATTAATAGTAGTATTTTGAAGCTTCAACAAGAATTAAATAATGCCAGGTTAGATATATTTGCTGAGGTTGATAATAAAAACGTTGATTTCGAAAATAATTTTGATACTAAATTAGATAAACTTCAAGAAGAAATGAACATAATAAATTCAAGATTGGCATCAGAAGTTGAAACTAGAAATGTTTCGTTGGAAAATAATGTTAATGATAAATTATTTAAGCTTCAAGAAGAAATGAAATCTATGAAGTCTGATGTGGAAAATGATATTAAAAATAAAACTATATCATTGGAAAGTAATGTAGAAGAAAACTTTTCACAATTACAAAAAGTAATGAGTGAAGTTAAATTAGAAATTGAGGAAAGAAATAATACTTTAGAAAATGATATTAGTGAAAAATTATCTGCACTTCAAAAAGATATGGATATTGCTAATATTAATCTTACTGCAGAAACTCAGAATAGAAGCGCATCTTTAGAAAATAATGTTAATAATGAATTATTAAAGATTCAAGAAGAGATCAATTCTTTGAAATCAGATATTAATTCAGAATTTAGAAACAAGGAAAATGATGCCAATAGCAAATTGATGAAACTTCAAGAAGATATAAAATCTCTTGAATCAAGTGTTACTTTTGATGTCGATAATAAAACAGCCTCTTTAGAAAATAACATTAATGAAAAATTAGCGGATCTTCAAAAAGAATTAGTAACTATAAATTTAGGAATAACCCGAGAGATTGAAACAAGAGATGTTTCTATGGAAGACAATGTTAATAACAGATTTATTAAAATGAATGAAGAGTTTAGTGAATTTAAAAATCAAATTATTAATGAATATAAGGAAAAGCAGAGTATGTTCGAAGTAAGTATCAAGTCAAAACAAGAAGAAATTGAATGTAGTCAAAATAAATTAGAGGAAAGTATTAGCCAAATGAATGAAAGAGAATCCAGTATTACAAGATCGTTAGAAGATAAGGACAACCAGTACGAAGAAATAGTAAATAAAATTAAACAATTAGTAGATGACTATCAAGAATTGAAGAATCATATAGAAAGCGATGTATCTAAATATAAGGTTGAAATTGATGATACTATTAAAGAACTTATCGATAATACTGATAGTCAAATCAACAATCTTTCTCTTTCTCAACAGGCAATAAAGATTGAATTACAAAAAGGTATCGATCAAAACTCAAAGAAGATTATCATCAATACTCAAGACTTACAAAATAAACTTTTAGAGCAAGTCAATAAATTAAGTGAATTTAAGTCTAAAATTACCAAGGATCTTAATACAACCAGTGTTCAAACTAAAGATATTTTACTTGGTTACAAAAAGGAGATGAAGGAGCAAAATCAAGCTCTTCGTCAAAGCACTCAAAAAGAAATAAAGGAAACAGTAACAAAACTAGTTAGTAATGAATCTACTCAGTATCGTAATTTATTAAATGAGATTCAAATTAATGTAGATAATTATGAACAAAATATCCAAAGTCAATCTGAGCAAATTCTTTCTAAGAATATGCAACTTTCAAAGCTTGAACTAAAGATTCAAAAATTGGAAAGATTATTAAAAGAAAAGGATAGACAAATTGATTCTTTAGATCGCTTACAAGATGATTCATTTATTGATACTATTATTGATTTAAGAATTTTCAGATCTTACCTTCATAAGACTACTACTGAAATGTTGGATCTCAAGGTTATGGATATTTCTAATTCCAAAATTAAGTCTATTCCAAATGGTATTGGGCATTTGACAAAATTAGAAGATTTACGTATGTGTAATAATGAATTTACTTATATTCCAATAACTGTTGGTAGATTGATCAACTTGTCTAATTTGTATATCAATGATAATTTATTGGAAGAAATCCCAAAAGAAATTGGTAGATTAGAAAATCTTGAAACTTTACACATTGAAAATAACAAGATTAAAGAATTACCAGAAGAAATTGGAAACCTTGTGAACTTAAAGAATTTCGTATTTAATAATAATGAAATTGAAAGCATACCTGATTCTTTCTATCGATTAAGAAAAATTGAAAAAATTATTGCTAATAATAATAAAATTAAAGAGATAAGTGAAAGTATTCAAAACTTTAGTGAATTAAATGAATTAGATATTGGTTTCAATTCTGTTCAATCTTTACCAAAAGAAATTAGTAAACTTGAGAACCTTCATATTTTACATGTGAATAACAATCAATTTGGTGATAGTATTGATGAAATTATTCATATTAAATCATTAACTCATCTTGATCTTTCCGGTAACAACCTTAAGGTTGTTCCGGTTACTAGTGGATTAGAGAATTTGGATAAATTAAAGGAATTAGCTTTAAATAATAACTTATTAGAAGAAATCCCATCTGAAATTAAGCTTCTCCAAAAACTTAAACGATTATATCTTTCTAATAATAACTTAAAGTCTCTTCCATCAGAAATAGAGGAACTTCGTCTCTTAAAATTGTTAGATATATCCAGGAATAACTTTGAAGTTTTCCCAGAATGTATCTTCAACTTGGAAAACTTAGCTCACTTATTTATTGGTGGTAATAAGATTAATGCTATACCATGTAATATTAAGAAATTAGTGAAATTAGAAAGACTTTGGTTAGACCATAATCAATTGGTTGATCTTCCAGCAGAAATTTGTGATTTAGAACACCTTTCTGAGTTGAACTTGGAAAGCAATATTCAATTAGAATCATTACCTGATGGGTTCAAGCAATTAAGACATTTGAAGAACATTAATGTTAATAATTGTTCACCAAAATTAGATGTTGCTGTATTATCATTTTTCAGATGGAGAAAAATTCAAATTCGTATGAAAGCTATGAATGTTTTAAAAGAATTTAATAAATTAAGTTTCTCAAAAATGGCTAAAGAAGCAAAGGAAAAAAGCAGTGATTCAGAGGATTCAATTTCTAGTGATATTACAGATGAAAATGAAGTAGATTATCATGAAGAAAATTTATTTAAGGAAGAATAATCGAATTCAATTTAGTGGACACTATCATTTTTTTTTTTCTTTTTCTTTTTCAATATTACCAATCTATTCTTTTTTATTATTTTATCTTTTAGGTAAAAAATAATTTTTTAATTTATTACAAAATACTGACTTATTAATCGATATACACAATACCAATCAATAACATCTTGAATCAGCATTAAAAAATATACATTCAACCATCCAAACCTATTAAATAAAACAATCGAATATATGAAAATAATAATGAATAGAAAATATAATATAATATTGTATATAATTTTATATATAATTTATGATGACGTTAATTAGGAAATAAATAAATATATATATATATATATTAACTAATCATCAATCAATTTAATTCAAGTATTATATTATATTATTTCTATATTATATTAAAAAAACAAATTAAAACAAAACAAAACAAAAAACAAAAATAAAAAACAAAAACAAAAAACAATAGAAAAAAAAAAAAAAACAAGAAAACAAACAAACAAACAAACAAACAAACAAAAAAAAAGAACAAAACAGAAATTGAAAATTAAAATTTAATAATATAATAATAGTAATAATATAAAAATTAAATGGATATTAAACGCACTTTTGCATAGATTTACTTTTAGATATATTTTAATAATAACACTTTAGTATCTATTTTAATTTATTACATTACATTATTATTTTTATAATGAGATAAAAAAAAATATATAGCAAAAGTGATAATTAATCAAACAAATAATCAACTACGAAAGAACATTTGAAAGTATTTCATTGAATTATTAATAAATACTATATATACCTATTAATAATTTTTATTAAAAATAAAATGAAATAAAAATAAAATTTAATAACAACAACAACAACAACAATAATAATAATATAAAAATAAAAACAAAAAACAAAAAACAAAAATACAATTAAATAGAAAGATGAATCAATAAAAATATTATTTTTTTTATTGATTCATTTTTTTTTTTTTTTATTTTTAATTAAAATATAAATAATTAAATTTAAAAAAACAAAAAGGCAAAAAAAACGGGAAAACAAAGTTAAAAAACGAATCTGACAAAATGATTAATAATAAGTAACAATTTTTTAATAGTAATTTTAAAATATAAAATTATTTTTATAGTTAAAACTTTTTATTATTATTATTATTATTTTTTTTTAATTCTTATTTTGAACATTACTTTTTATTAATATATAAATTATCATTATTTAATATTATATCTTTTAAAAATTTAATAAAAAAAAAAAATAAAAATAATTTAATTAAAAAAACAAATAATATATATTTTTTTTGTGTGTGTATGTGTGTAAATGATTCTTCAATAAAGAAAATTATTGAAGAATAAATATTCATAATAAACATTGTAGATATAGTTCTAATGCTATATTAGCTGATAGACTATTGATATTCTAGATATTCTAGATACTAGCTATACCTAATTCTCTAAAAAATTCAAAACTATTAATTTTTAAAGTTTTGAATTTCATATAAAGTAAATTATTTTTTAAACTCTAATCTAAATGCTATAAAAATTTTGTCAATCGAAAATCTTTATATTTCTTCATAATACATTTTTATTTTTTTCTTTTTTCATTAAATATAACTAAATAAGCATTAACCATTAAATATTATACTATTTATAAAAAAGAAAAGTATTTTATAGTTACTATATGTAAATATATTTTAATTTTTTTTTTTTTTTATATAATAAATTTTCCAAGGTTTATCTATATTTAAATAATTAATGAAATATATATATATATTTTTTATTAATGTTAAAAATAGTTTAAATATTGAAAATGAATGCAAAAAGTTTATTTAGTAAAGAACTTATTAATTTTGATGAAACTTTTACATATGGAAAAGTTCTCGGAAGGTATATTTTTAATAAATTATTTTATTAAAAAAGCTAATACTAATAATATTATTAATATAAAATTATTAATTATAAAGTGGTTCATTTGCTGTTGTGAAGCTTGCTCAAAAAAAGAATGATCCTTCAGATACAAAATATGCTATGAAGATTATTGATAAAAAAATTATAAAAGGTTATTATATATAAAGCTAATGAAAAAAAAAAGGTTTTATATAATCAATTATTTCATAAACTTTCTTTTTTTTATATATATATATTTATTATAAATACTGATACTATTTTCATATAAAATAAACGATATCCATATCAATATATTAATATAAAATAAAAAAAAATGTTTTATATATTTTTATAAAAGGTCGTGAAAAACTTATATTACGAGAAATATCAATCTTACATAAATTAGATCATAAAAATATTATTAAATTATATGATGTGTTTGAAACTAGCAAGAATATAGTAATACAAACAGAATAGTACCTATCCAAAATTTTAATTTAAATAGATTTTAAATATATTATTTATTTTTTTTTATTAAAAATATTTTTTTTATTTATAATGGTAACATTTGACTATAGTGCTGAAGGAGGAGAATTATTTGAAAGAATTATAGAATTGGGTTATTATTCAGAAAATATGGCTAGAAAAACAATTCATGAATTATTAGATGCTATTGATTATTTACATTCTCTTAATATAATTCATAGAGTAAAGACATTCAATATATATATATATATTCTTAAAAAAAAAGAATATTTCAGTAATACAATAAAATATTTATAAAATTTTTAAACTATTATAAATATTTGTTAAGGATTTAAAACCAGAAAATTTGCTTTTGGTAGACCATAAATCAGATATAAGAATAAAAGTAGCTGATTTTGGTTTAGCTAATTTCGATAAAAATATGTTATTACAAACATCATGCGGAACATTATCATACGCTGTAATATCGTATTTTCTAAATCAATACTAAAAAATATATTTGTGATATATAGTTATATTAATGAAATAATATTGATTTTATATTTTTGAATTATTGTTAAAAAAAAAAAAAATAGGCTCCTGAAATATTAAAAAATGAAAATTATGGAAAACCAGTTGATTTATGGGCTACTGGTGTTATCTGTAAATATAATTTAGTAAAATGATATTATATTTATATCAATACTTTTATATCAATAAAATTAATAATTATATTTCTTATATATTTGTTAAAGGTTATATTCTGTAAATATTATATCAATTTTTTAAATATTTTTTAAAAATCTAAATATAAGACAGTTAAATTAATAATTATATATAACTAATAGCTTATCGGGTTATCCACCATTTGGAGGTGAATCAGATTATGAATTATATGAATCAGCTATAAATGCTAAATATGCTTATTTCTCACCAGAATGGGATAATATTTCGGATTATGCTAAAAACTTTATTGATCGATTATTAACCATTGATCCATACAAAAGAATGACTGTAAAAGAAGCTTTAAATCATCCATGGATTTCTGTAGAAATTAATGATGACTTTAATAAGAAAATATTTGTCGCAGACAATATTAAGAAAAACTTTACTGCTAAACAAAAATTTAAAGCAACAGTTGAAGCTATAAAAGCAGCAGGAAGAATGACATTATTTAGCCCAACAAATACTGATAAACCAAATCCATTAACCCTTTTAGATTCTAATGAACCAGTTAAAATTGTTAATGAAAATCAAAGTAATACTAATGAAAAAAGCAATATTTTATAAATAATGATTAACTCTTTTTTTTTTTTTTTATAAATTATAAAATATTAATAAATATATTATAATATTATATTATTCAAAAATTACTACATGAATATCTTTTTCTCTTTCTTTTTTTTTTTTTATAATTTTTTTAATTTTTAATTATTCATTCATTTATTTACTTTAATCCTTGTTTAATTTATATAAATATATTTTTATATATTTCTCTAATATCATTAATAAAAATTTATTTGATACTTGTTATATTTAATATCATTTCAATACTTTATTATTTATTTTTATTTATATGCTTTATTATTATTATTATTATTATTATTATTTTATTTTATTGATATACCTTGTTTTAAACTATTTTTTTTTTATTTTATTTTATTTTATTTTATTTTATTTTTAAGAAAAATTGTTCATAAATAAAAATATATTTGTATATATATATATATATTTCTTTTTATCCTTTATTTCTAATTATTTTCAAAAGAAGAATATATAATGGCAGAAAATCTTTGTTGCATCATATTGTCTTTTATAATTTCTAAAAATGGATTTGGTACACCATAGAATACAGTATATAGAGATTTTGTAATAAATGGAAGCATTTGGGCTAATAATATTTCTTTAGTTGGGGCATTAGTGGTATCTGCTGAATTAGCATCCATATTTTGAGTATCAATGAAAGTTGGTTTTAAAATCATAAAGAGACTTTCAAATGAATCATTTAAGCATGAAGATAATACTGCTGAAAAATCTTCACTTTCTAATATATCACGAGTTTCATTTAATAAATTCTTTAATTCATCATCAATGACAACCTTTGGATCACTAGTAACAGTGGCTAAAATGTCATTATCATATTTTTCGTTATTAATAATATAACTAGTCATATTTAAGTTTTTATTCATATTTTTGGATTTTTTAGATTTAGAAGAAGGTGAAGCTGTTTCTTCAATATTAGAACGTATTTTATTGAAGATTTCAATTAAATTTTCAAAAGTAATTTTTCCATTAAGCATTAATGGACCGATTTCTTTTTCAGTTTCTTCTCTAACTTTTTCGGCTAATTCTTTCCAACCGACATGAATTAAATAATATGAAAAAGCAAGATATTTAGCTTGAATTTCAGTACTTAAACCTTTAGTTGAATCATCACTAAGGTTTTTTTCTCTTTCTGAAGTACTACTATTACTTTCAGTTTTATTATGATTTAATGTTATAACACTATCAATATAAACATATCTACCAATTAAATTAATTTGGAGATAAGTAAATAAAGAAATTAAATTTATAATATATACTGATGCTATTAAACGAGTAAAGGACATTATTTTCAATTCTTCCCATAATTCTCTTTTAGTCTTTTTTTCTAATTTTTGGATTTTTTCTAAATCTTGTTCTGGATCTTCTGGATTAATTTGGGAACTTGTATTTTTTGTATGTTGTAATTTTGCAGTAATTATTTCTACATTGTATGTTGATGAAATTTCTTCTAATAATATTGGAAGGAAATTTGCAGTAGTAGTTAAACAATCAAATTGATTTCTTTGGTATCTTTTTTTAATATTTTCTCTTGTAATTTGATCTAAAGCCATAGTTTGTTGGAGTTCTACAAGTTTACCTTTGGCAAATCTACCAATTAAATAAACACCTCCAAAGATACCTGTTGTAACAAAAATTTTTTTTCTATTGTTTTGAACAAATTTTTTTATTGTTTCTATTAAATCTGACATCTGTATTAAAAATATTATTTTTATGATAAAATTATAATGTTTCTAAATAAGTATTTACTTTTTTTTTTTTTTTAACAATTTTAAAATCTTATTGATAATATTATTTATATAAATTTTGTACGATAGAATTAAATATATTTACTTTTTATATATTCTATAGAAATTATATGAATTAAAAAATTATTCAAAAAATTGGTATATATAGATTATGGATATTGAAAAGTTTCCTTCAATTTCAGTTTCCTATTGGACTTATTTTACTATGCTTTTTATTTGAAAAAGAACTGTTCCTTTTGTTATTTTATCCTTTCACAATTTCCAGTTTAATTGTTATCTTCTTTTTTCCTTTTTTTTTTTTATTTAATTTTTTTTTTAAAAAAAAGCATAATCTGAAAAATAAAAAAATTTAAAAAATTATAAATTATTAATTATATAGAATATTATATTATTAATATATTCTAATATATTTATTAATATTGAATGATACACAAAAATACTAATTAGTAATTAAATATAATAATTAATGTTTAATAACACACGTAGTAGTAATAGTAAGAGTAATGCTTTATAACACACATAGATAATAATAATAAAAACAATAGTAAATAACTTTGATACTATTAAATAAATGTCTAATAATAAAAGAGGAATTTTATTAAATGTTAATTGTGTTCTATTCATTTATTTGTTTGGATAGTACATATCAACGTTTATCAATTTTTGTAATAGAGAATATGCACGTGATCATATCCAATTTATTGTATTTTTTCATAGAATTTTTTATTATTAATGGAATTTATGAAAGCTAATTTCATTCATTCTTTATATTTCTTTTCATATAAAGATAATAAGCACAGTTAGTTCTTTAATTTTTTAAAAATTACTATTTTATTACCAAATTGAATAAGTTTATTGAAATATTAATAATATTATTTATTAATATTATTACTAATATCACCAGATTAAATTTTATATATTCAAAACCAAATAGAATGAATATACTTGTTTATTCAGGTGAAGGTACTTCACCAAATTGCGTTGAATATACCATTAATACATTGAAACAATTTCTTTCTGATAATTATGATATAATAAAGGTGGATGATAAAATTTTAATTACTCAGTATTGGGAGGATACTACAAAATTAGTAGTTTTTCCCGGAGGTAGAGATCTTCCATATGTTAATAAATTAGGCAGTAAAGGAATGGAAAGAATTAGAAATTATGTTAATGAAAAAGGAGGAAAATATTTAGGTATTTGTGCGGGTGCCTATTTTGGTGCCTCATATATTGAATTTGAAATGGATAGACCAGATTATAAAGTAGAAGGACCAAGAGAATTAAGATTTTTCAAAGGAACAGCAAAAGGTAGTGCTTTAAGTACTTTTTATTATCAAAGTGAAACAGGAGCATTAGCCCCCAAAATTCAATTACCATTCATTAATAAAGATGTTAATATCTACTTTAATGGTGGTTGTTTTTTCGATATTGATGAAAGCAAAACATTACCAGAAGGCCTTAATATTTTGGGTAGGTATAGTTTAAAATGTTTTGATGGTACTGTGAATAGACCTGCCATTATTGAAATTGAAAATGGTAAAGGAAAGGCAATTCTTAGTGGTGTTCATTTTGAATATTCACCAGAATTAATGACAGAAAGAGTGAAAAAGGCTAAAGAAGAAGGAAGAGACGTTTCAAAATTAGAAAAATTAATAAATGCAATTCAGCAAACTAATGAAGATCGTTTAGAATTAATTCAATCATTATTAGAGAAATTAGATTTAAAGTTAAATAAAGAAATAAAAGTAACCTTTGAAAAGAAACAAAATGATATTCATTTATTATTAATGGGAATGGAAGGACAGAATAATAAACAATTTATAAAAAACTTATTGGAAAATGATGTTAATATCAATAGCAATGAAAATTATTTTTCGTTTTCACCTAGTTTCGAAAAAAAAAATAAAGAGACCATTTTCATTGATAAATATGAAAAAGATGAACAAATAAATTTCTTTAAATATTTTAATATTAAACACTATTTCGAAAGTTTAAAAAACAACTATAATATTGATGAAAATGAAATTGAAAATAAGGACCAACCAGGAGGTATAATGCTATATAGTGAAATTTTAACATCAACTCAAACAATATTAAAAAAGTAAGTGAAAAAGCTTTTTATTTATAATAATGTTTATTAAAAAAATATAAATTCTATAATTAATGTACTGTTTTTTCTTTTAGTAATAAAGGATTATTAAGTAAACTTCCACATGGTGCTGTAATGTTAGCTTCTCAGCAAATATCAGGAAAAGGTAGTTTTTTTTTTAAAAAAAAATATTTTGAAAATTATTTCTAAGATGAATAATAATAATAATAATAATAATAATAATAATAATAATAATAATAATAATAATAATAATAATAATAATAATAATAATAATAATAATAATAATAATAATAATAATAAACATAATAATAATAATAATAAACATAATAATAATAATAATAATAATAATAATAATAAACATAATAATAATAATAATAATAATAATAATAATATATTATATATTATATATTTTTAGGTAGAAATAATAATTCATGGATATCATCCCCGGGATGTCTTCAATTTACATTTATTCTTCATCATAATCTTATTAATACCATTCCTTCAATTCAATTTATGGTTGGCTTATGTATTGCTAATGCCATTAAATCATTTGATATCTTCAAGGTAAATAATATTGTAGTACTATATATATATTGTCTTTATTAAGTATGTTTTCATTTTATAATTAATATTTTTTTTAATACATAATAGAATATAGATGTACGTTTAAAGTGGCCAAATGACATTTACATAAAAATTAATGAAAATGGCGAAGAAGCAGTAAAAAAAATTGGTGGAATTTTAACAGAATCCGTATATGTTAATAATCAATATATAATATTGTGTGGTAAATAGGAAGCTAAATTAAGATCAATTTAATGAGAATTTTATATTAACCATCGATAAACTAATTAGAATTTATATATTTAATTATAATATTATAATAAAAATCAGGTTGTGGTATTAATATTCATGACCCATGTCCAACAATGTCACTTGAAAAGGCTTACAAAATGGTTAATAACAAGGATCTTGACATATCTTTGATTAAAGAAGAGCTTCTTGCAAAAATTATGCATAATATTGATATTTATTACAAAAAATTTGTAAATGAAGGATTTAAATCTCTTATTGATGAATATTATGAATTTTGGCTTCATTCTAATTCGATTGTTAAAGTTGAAGGATTAGATGCTAAAATCATTGGTATTGATGAATTTGGCTGTTTGAGAGTATTACTTTTAGATGAGGAACACAAAAATGAAGAGAGAACTTTATTACCAGATGGTAATAGTTTTGATATGTTAAAAGGTTTAGTTTTTTCACGTTAATCTATCTTTTATTATTTATCAAAATATAAGATAAATCATTTAAAAATAGAATTATTAGAATAGAATATAAAAAAGAAGTAATATATAAAAAAATTTTTTTTTAAAAAAAAAAAAAGCTAAACTTTAATGTGCTAACTTATTTTTAATTAAATAATTAAGCTACTTTAAATCAATTTCTAAAATATGTTATAGAATTATATTATTATAAATTTTTATTTTTATAAATTTTTATTTTTTCATTATTTACAATTTTTTTTATATTACATGAATAAATATACATATATTTTTCATATATTTTTTTTTATAAGGAATGAATTAAAAAAAAAAAAAAGATATCGATAGAAATAACAGGTGGTGTAAAAAACCATAAATATTTATTAATGCATTTTTCAGATAAATTTTAAATTTATAAGGTTTATGGAGATTTTTTTTTTTTTTATATTATCTGTATAAATTAATAATAGAAAAAATAAAATAAAAATAATTAGTTAATTTGAATTAAAAAAAAAAAAAAAAAGTTATATTGTTTTAGACATAACGATTATTTACTTGAATCTTATTTTCAACTTGTCCTCTTGGAATATAGGCATCTTCATAATTTAAAATATCATCTCCAATTGAACCCCAGTTTCTTTTACCGGCACCATTTTTATTTGGAGAGCCTCTGAGATCTCTTAAACCTCCTCTTTGTAAGTGTTTATCTTGTCCACTGTATGGAATGTGTTTAGTCTTGGTCATTTTTTATTAAAAGTAAAATTTATTGTTAAAGTGATAGATTTTTTCTTTAAATTCTTACTGCTTTTTTTTTTTTGGTGTAATTAAAAAGATAGACCTTTTCTTTGAATTCTTATTGCTTTTTTTTTTTCGGTGTAATTAAACTATTTGTTTCTTGCTATTCTTTTATGTTTTTTTTATTATTATTATTTAGGAATAGTTTTGTTTAATGATTAAGACTATTTGCTTTTTTTTTATAATATAAAAAAGTGTTTTTAGAAATGATTTTATTATTATTATTGTTTTTTTTTTTTTTGATATTGAATTCAATGAATAATTGAATTTAAAAGTAAAATCTCAGCTCTTTATATACTTTTTTTATATTATTATTAAATGGTTTTTTTTTAATAATAGTTTGACGGTTTCTTACTTCTTGTCACATTCTATTTTAAAAAAAGAAATTTATTAAATAAAAAGATTTTAACCAATGGTATTAAAGGTTAAAAATTAAATGTTATTAGATTTTAATTAAAATATAATTTTTAACATTTTTATTTAATAATAAAAATATTAGTGAATGATCATACGGATTATTAAGTTCATGTGATAAATACTAATATATATAATTATAGAAGTTTTATATATTACGTTTAATTATTTTCTTATGTTCAATTAAGCTAAACCCATATAACTTAATATGGAGGTAATAAAAAATTAAATCGCTATCTTTTTTTTCTTTATAGATTATACTTTGCAGTAGAGAGAGAGTGTGATGATAATATGATCATGAAATATAATTAATTAAAAATTATTTATTACAAACAAACAAACAAACAAACAAAAAATAGTAACAAAATATCTTATTTTATTATATAAATCAACCATCAACTAGCATTTTTAATTAAAAAAAAAAAAAAAAAAAATAAAATAGAATCATCATTTTAATTATTATTAAAGTTTTTATTCTATAGAAATAAGTAAAAGACTATTAAAGTGCAATGTCTTTTATTATTATTATTCATATATATTTAATAATAAATGGATAAATCTATGGATTTAAATAAAGAATGAAATGATTGAATTTATTATATATCACAATTAGTATTTATAAGCGGTGTAAATATATATTTAAGATGAATAATCTTATTTTTAATAGTTATTATAATTTGTCATAATTTAAAATCCTGTTTTTTTATTATTTCATTGTGAATAGATTATAGATTAATAATATATATTCAATATATAATTTTTATACTATTAAAAGGTTAAAAAAATATATTATCACATAAATCCATTTTTGTTACTATATATTTTATTCACTTTATTGAATGATGTATTATAAAATTCATTTAAAAACAAACCGTTTTCAATAATAAAAAAAAAGGACTTTTTTTTTTTAAAAATTAATATTTTTTATATAAACTTAATAATCACAAGAACAATCATAAAATTTTATTATTACTTTAATCTTTTTTTTTAAAATAATTTAATAGGAAGAAATATTAATCTTTGAATAACAAGTGATATTATAATAGAATATTCATATTTGTTTTATTTTATTTATTCTCTTCTTTTTATTGTATTAAGAAAATAAAATGTTTATACAATACAGAATTAACACAAAATTTTGCTATAAAAATATGATATGTAACATATATAACCGTAAAAACTCTAATTATTATAGTTTTATTATAGTGAAAGCTAATTCTTTTTAATAAATATTAAAGTTATATTTAATACCTTTTAAAGAAATAATGATATTCCATATTAAATCAAATACTATATAATATATATATATATATATATTTTTTTTTTAATTTACTTTCAATAATGGCTAAATGGCAATTATTTAATAATAATAGTTATTTAACTTTCATAATTAAAATACATCATTTAAAAATAGTAGATGGTATTTAAATATATTACTTATGAAGATGGGTAAAAAAAATAAATAGAATAGAATAGAATGTTTTACATATAACGAAAAACTTTTTCTTTTTTAAAAATAAGAAATTAAACAAAATATCCCAATGCCATCAATTTTTTTTTTTTTTTTTTTTTGAAATATTATTTAAAATCCATTTTGTTTATTGATATTTTTAATGGTGCTTGTGATCAATCCTAAAGTTTTCAATAAAATATAGAATTTATATTTATTAATTACATTTAATATATCTTCTAAAGTTTATTAAGATTTTCATAGATTTTTTTTTTTCATAATTAACGCTTGTAAATATTTTTAACATTTATAATTATTATATATATTTTCATAACCATATATTAGAATATGTTTAATTTGTGTCATTTATAATAATTGTATTATTTATGGCAATTTTTCAAATTGTTTTTTTTTTTTTTTTTTTTTGTAATGCTAATTTTATATAATTAGGTGTGATTTAATAATGTTAGTAATGCCTTTTATTAGCTATCTTTTAAGTAAAAAAATTACAAAATCTAATTTTAAACTTTTTTTAAAATTAATAGTGATATATCACATATTTTTATTTCTTTTTAAAAATTACAATAAAATAAATTATAATTATAATTTATTAAAGTTTATATATTTTTTTAAATAATTAAACAACATACCTTTCAAATGTCATTATATAGTATCAAAATATTATATTTTGTTAATTAAAGTTTAGTAATAAACTTTTCTTAAAATTTAATTTGAAATATTGGGTCAGCATCATTAAACTTTAAAAAGTATTGAAGTTATAATTAAAATATTATATAAATAGATGATGATATATAATTATATGAACTAAATATATTCATTATTTTAAATTTATTATTTTAAGTATATTATATATCATTTCATTTTAATCAAATGTATTATTTAAAAAAATTAAATACAATTTAAAAACGGATTAAATAAATATATGGGAAAAAGAATAAAAAGGAACAAAAAGTACTAATTTTATTTTATTATTTTAAAAACAATTTTTAATTATATATATAATTAAAAAAAGTAATATTTCAAAAATAAAATATTATAAATAAATATAATATAAAAAATCTTTAAAAAACAAAATGACTAAGACTAAGCACATTCCAGTTTCTGGTCAAGATAAGCACTTACAAAGGTTAATATTACTTTTTATAATTTTTTTTTCTTTCAATCTAATATAGAAAACCCTCCAAAAAAGAAATTATTATAAAAATATTAATCTTTATAATTTAAAACTAAAATAGATGTGGTCTCAGAGATCTTAGAGGCTCTCCAAACAAGGGTGGTGCCGGTAAAGGTAACTGGGGTTCCATTGATGATGAAATCAAAAACTACGAAGAAGCTTATGAACCAAGACAACAACAAGGAAACAAAATTCAAGTAAATATAAAATTAAATATAAAAATATAGAGTTTTAATATTAATAATGCATATTAATAATTAATTAATAATATTAATAATTATATGTTTATTAATAATATTCAATAAGGTTATAAATAATGATGAATACAATAAAATTAAGAATGCAAAGTAAATATAAAGCGAATTATGTAACAATTTATAAAAATATCCATTCTTCATAATATACCAAAACTTTGGATGAAGAATATTATGATTCGTACATGAGCTCGCGAATTTCAACCATGTCATAAATAATATATCCAAAAAACATAAAAAAATATAAAATAAATAAAATTGAAATAAATAAAGAATAAAAAAAAAAATTAAAAAAAAAAGTATAATAAATGAATGATATTTATTGTGTTATCAAAAGTATAATGAATGAATGATATTTATTGTGTTATCCTATTACATTAATAATATTTGTTGAAACATTATATTATTAAATAGTATATACTTGTTAGTTAACCTTTTTTTTTTTAATTTTATATATTAAAATAGAGATTATTATATTATTATAAAACAAAATAATTATTTTTGAAGAGGATACTAGTTTTATGTCTATATTTTTAAATTTGTCATATTTATTTCGGATTATATGGAAAAGGGCTTACATAATTATTCATTATAAAACTTATTTCCAAAGTATATTACGAATGTAAATATTTTTACATTACGTTTTTGTAATGTATTTATTTCTTATTAAAATTTTAAAAAATTTGAATTAGCAAAAAATAATAACTTTACAAAATTTTAATTAAATTTTATAATAATTTAATTATTATTTATTTTAATATTTAATTTTTAAATTATTTAATTTTTAAATTTATTTGTTAAAAATACTTTGGTTATTGTTAATTCATTGTTAATAAATAAAAAAAAAAAAAAATAAAGAAGAAGAAGAAAAAAAAAAAAAAAAAAAAAAAAAAAAATGATTTTATTAGAAGTTCATAATAAGATTATTTATGAAAAGATTGCTCAAGCTTTCTCTAGGTAATTTTTAAAGAAATGAAAGTTTTATACTTTAGAAATAATTCATTGTTTTACTTTATAAATAACAATAAAAAAAAAAAAAAAAGAGGGTACTACGACAAATGAATTTTTTAAAAATTCAAGAAATGTTTAATCATGTATAAACAAAAGTAGTAAAATAAATCCAAGGGTGATATTTTATTATATTTATTTTTCAATTAAAAAGTAAAGATTAGTAATATAATTAGAAAAATGTATGAAAAAAAAATAATATATATTATATTAAAAATTCAATTCCAATAATAATAATAATAATAATAATAATAATAATAAATATATATATATAATGACATTGACAACAACAACAGAAAAAAAAAAAAAAATAAATATAATGTATGATTCATTAAATAAACAAAACCTGATAAATATATATAGAAATTTAAACATTAATCACATTTAATATTTATTAATATATTTAAAACATATGGTTATTTATTAAATTCAATATAAACAGAAGACAAAAATAATACATAATTTAAAATTAACATTTTAATATAATTTATATCTATATTATTATAATTATTACTATTGAAAATCCTTCTAATAAAATAATAATAAAAACAATAATTTAAAAATAATAACTATTATATGATCTGTCATAACAAAAATTTTATTTTGAAATGTGAATTTTATAAAAATAAACAGTACTGATGAAAAGAGCGATAATATCACTGAAGAATTAGCCGATCTTGATGGTGTTGTATACCACTTAACATCTTCCAAGAAGGAAGGTTATGTTGTTTTATCTATTTTAATGAATGGATTTTCTCAACTTGTTAAATTTGGAGCTAATGAAGTTTTAAGTAGAGAATATGGACCATACATCGTTGATCCAGAAACTGGTTATGATTTCTCTATTTGTCTTAACCAAAGCGATTTACCACCAACTGAAGAAGAAAGAGGTAAAAAATATACATTCTGGAAACATTTTATTTATTATTATTATTATTATTATTATTTTTTGAATGTTATCATAAGCCAATTTATATAAAAAGTGCAATTTCATAATTGATTTAAAGTTAAAAAGAAAGAAATGAAGTATATTAATATATTAATTTCAATATTTTTTAATAATAATAAAGATGCATTATACAAAAAGTTTGCTCTTTTAAAGAGAAATCTTCTTGCAGCTCCATTCGAAAGAGCATTTATTGCTCAAGAGAATCAACAAACTACTGAAATTATGGAAATTCCATACAGAAATAATGAAAGTATATTTGTTTTTGCTCTTCAAGACCATGTTACTGTAATTTTCTCTACTGAATTCAAGGAAGATACTGATAAAATTTTTGGAAAAGTTTTCTTACAAGTAAATATTCAATAATTTTATATCATAATTAATAATAATTTTCAATAATATCGTGTTCTTCATATTTATTATTATTACTCTAATCTATAAATGATAATAATATAAAATAAAATATTTTTTTTTTAAAATAAAGGAATTTGCTGATGCTAGAAGACAACCATCTGTTCAAACTGCTCCACAAGTTTTATATAGTAAAGAACCACCACTTGAATTAAAGAATTTAAATTTACGTGATTCAGAAGACATTAACTATGTTACTTTTGGTATGTCAAAAATTTTTAAATATTATCTTTATAAATGCTTTCTAAATATTACTATTATTAATTTATATACTCTTAAATATTATATAAAATTTATTCTGATTAATGATTAAAAATAACCAAACAAATCAATATTAAAACAAAATAAATAGTTCTTTTCCCACGTCACTATGCTGAAGGTCCAGTTCGTGAACAAACTATATCCAACATTCCATTATTCCGTGATTACCTTCATTATCATATTAAGTGTTCTAAGGCTTATATGCATTCAAGAATGAGAGCTAGAGTTGATAGTTTCTTGAAGGTATTGAACAGAGCTAAGCCAGAAGTCGCTCTTGATCAAATTGAAAAGAAGACAGCTTCGTAAGTTTTTTTAAATAAAATATATTTTATATTTATAAAGTTTTAATTTATATTTATGTTATTAATCTAACAATAATCAAATCTTTATTCTACTATTTCTTTTCTTTTTTCCTTTTTTATTATACTATTATTTATATTTTATGTAGTGGAAGAACTTTCAGAAAATTCAAGTAAATTGAAAAAAACACACACCATATATACTGAATTAATAATAATTACAATCAATAAATATAAGAATAAACTCATAAGAAAAAAAAACAATATAATTTTCAAAATATATTACAAGTTAAAAAAGCTAAAAATAATAAAAAGTATAACAGACACTTGATATATATAAAAAAAACTTTGACAGATATTAGCAATTAAAAAAATTTATATAATTAACATAAATAAGTTAACTTTCAATAATAATTTATATATATAAAGGTGTAAATTATGGTTTAAATAATATATATATATAAATAAAAATAAAAATACAAAATAAAAAAAAAAAAAAATAATAAATAAAATAAAAATAAAAATAAAAATAACGTATTAAAGTAATTGTGCATTATATAAGTGTTTTAGTATTAATATTTTTAGTTTTTTTCTTTTAAAATTAAAATTTAAAATTTTTACAAACTAATTATTGAAATGTAAAAAAGAATATGGTAAATATAAAAGAAGAGAATATTTCTAGTTGATAATAATATAAATATTTTTTTTTTTATTTGATAATTGTTTACAAAGGTATTTTTAATAGCGTTGTAAAGTGGTATATATAATTATAATATTTATATAAATTAATATGCTTTTTTTCTTTTTTCTTATTCTTTTTGTTATCAGAAATAGTTTAACTATCAGAATTTAATTATCAGAACTGTCACCAACATATTGTAATGAATTATTAAAATATTTAACAAGGGTGTTCATCTTTTCATAGTTAATTTTTATTATTTGAAAATATAATATATATATTTATATAAATAGATTGTTATTTAAAAGTATTGAGAAATTTAAATATAAATATGAATTATTAATTAGTTATTTATATTTACTTTCATTTTTAATAAACCAATTTCAGTTTCATTATTTCCAACAAGTGCTATTAATAATTTTCCTGCTTGCGATATTATAACTTTTCCTTCCTATATATATATTTTTTTTTAATTATAGTGTTTTTCATTTCATATTTTATTTTAAATTATTAAGTAGAAATAAAATTACATTATTATTTTCTTTATTATTTAATATTAAAAAAATTATATATTTTTAAATAAAAACTTACTTCACAATCCAAAAATATCATATTTAAATAGTCATCTTGATTTTGTTCAAACCAAAAAGAACAATTATTTTTATAGACAGACCAAACATTAGAACTGATAGCTGCAATCATTTTCGAAGGTTCTGAAGGATCCCTTAATGAAACAAGAATAGGTGAACCGATATTATTGCATTTATTTGTTGCATAACTTAATAATGAACCTTCTTGACTAAATAAACTATATAATCATTATAAATATTGATTATAAAATAGTTAACAACCATTTTTATTCATTTAGTTTTAAAGAAAAAGTATTTAATATATCAATTTTATTATAATATACTATTTTATGATAATATTGAAAAAAAAATTTATAGCAATTACAGTGCTGTATTTATAGAAGAAGACAAGACTTGATTTAAGATTTCGGAAATAATTTTTGGTTTAAGCATGTTAAATTTTAATTTTAATTTTTTTTTTTTTTTATAAAATTTCTAGAGAATTATAGAGGTTTTTTTTTTTTTTTTTTCTTTCTTTCTTTCTTTTATTTTCTTATTTTGAATTTATTTTTAAATATATATATATTTTTGATATTTGTTTTATTTTATTTAAATTGATTTTACAATAAATAAATTATTTTAATAATGGATTCTTAAATTTTATTTATTTAGTTGGTAAATTCATTTCAAATGTGTTTTTAAATAAAAAAAGTAAAATAAATTTTTTTATTATAAATATTTTAAATTTTAAAAATTTATTGTAGTACAAGTTACCAAAATAAATTATCAATTCCTTCAGCTTTTTTTTTTTTTTTTTTTTATTAATAATAAAATAATAATTGACACATACCTATAAAACCTTTATTAAAGGATATTTTTAAAAATCATTAATTTAAATTATTTTTATTTTGTTGTATTTAATATTATTAACTAAATAAGGAAAAAAGTCAATTGTTTAAATAAAAATAAAATAAAATAGAAAAAGAAAAGAAAAAAAAAAAAACAATTTAATAATATATTTTTAAAGGTATTTATACTAAATCTAATATTTGGGAATTAAAAGGCAAAACAAAACCATGTAAAATCAAGTTATGCCAATCATAGAAAAGGAAACAGAACATAAAATAAAATAAAAAGAATAGAAAATAAAAATAAAAAAATTATATTGGTAATAACGTAAATTCAATTTAAAATATTTATGAAATGTAAATGAAATTTACATTTTCCAACATTTAAAAATTTCAATTTTTTAGAATTGTAAATAATTATAAATTCTTACCTTCTCGCACATATACATTATAAATAATTTTATTTGTATAAATGAAATATTCAATAAATGTTATTATGGAATATTTCATTATTATAAATTTATTTTTTTTTATTAATAAATTATCAAAAAAAAATATATATATATTTATATTATCTATCAGAAATATTCATATATTAGTAAATACAATAATTTAAATAAAAAAAAAAAAAAATACATTATATATTCTAAATTACTTGACTTATAATAATAAATATATAGTAAACGTAAAGTAAAAATATTTAAAAAGATAAAACCAAAAATTAATGTTTAATAACATAGAAATGCGAAGAAAATTAAATTGAAATCCCTGAAATTTAAAATTTATATAATGATAAAATTACAAATAATTTCCTTTTAAATTTTAAAAGTTATTATTAAAACAAGGATTTTTATATCTAATAATAAAAAAAAATTATTTTCGTATTATAAATAGATAATTCTTAAAAATGGGTAGAAGTAGAAATAATACAAATAAACGTGGAAGTTTTCATTCAAAATTTAATCCATCAGGAATTTCTTCTTCAGTAATGGATCTTGAAAACAGTTCCCTTATAATAGATGAATTTATTGCCATTCCAATATATGATAATTACAATTTTTCAGCTGGATATGATTCAAACGAAAATTTTGATGAAAATAAATCACCTTCAAATATAAAACCAAAATATATAAGAGTATATATGAATTCTGGAGTTATGATTAAATCAGGAATATGTGCCGGTACCCCGGTGTTGGTAGAATATAGTGAAAATAACGATTCAGATGAAAATGTAATCGAAAAATCATCAAATGATGATATGGTTGATATACAAAATAATAATTCTTTATTGACTTCAGCTAAAAAGAGACAGGTATATTTTTATTTTATATATATGTATATATATTTTAATAAAAAACATAAATAATGATTAGTTATTAAAAATTATAATTATTGTATTAAAAAGACTGTTGGTATTGCATGGCCAACACCATATATTCAGGAATCAGGTAGGAATTAGTTATAATTTTCATTGAATGTATTATTTATCTAATTATTTCAATGATTATTATAATGATTTAATTAAAAGTATTTTTTTTTTTTTTTTTTTAAAAATTATTGTTTTAATTTTGTAATTCTTAATAATTAATAGAGGTTAAAGTAGGAAGTTTGATATGTCAAAATATTAATTTGAAATATAGTCAAAGAGTTAGAATTATGAAATTTGAAAATGATGTATATGAAGCTTTAGATATCTATTTAAAACCAACAGCTCCAATAAAATTTCCTCTTAACGATTTTTTAGGAATATATGCTAGAGAAGTATTATGTAATTGAAATATATTATTTTATTTCCTTTTTTTTTTTTCTAAAAAATTTATTTATTAATAGCAATCATTAATAACTATATTATAAAATTTTTTAAATTTTTTTTTAAATAGCTGATATGAAATATATTATGCCAAATAATTATGTCGAATTTGTATATTATGGTAGAATGAGAAGATTTAAAGTAATGAAAATTACTACAAATTCAACAGTTATTAATCCAGATGAAAATACACCAAATATATATTCAATAAATAATAAATTAACAAATATTCATTGGATTCCATTTTCCGAAATAATAGAAGAAAAGGTTTTTATTTTATTTTCCTTTGTATTATTATTATTATTATTATTATTATTACTGTTGTTGTTGTTGTTGTTATTATTATTGTTTTGAAGAAAGTTTACCTTTTATAATTATATTTAAAGATGAAATAATTTTCTAACAATTATTTTTATTTTCTATTTTCTATTTCATATAATATTATAATTTTATTATTATTTAACCAGGAGACTAATGAAGAACAAAAAGAAAATGTTGGTTATAAGGCTGTTGGTGGTTTATCAAAACAAATAGAGATTATAAAAAATATGGTTGAGTTACCGTTGAAGAGTCCAGAAAAATTTACAAAATTAGGTATAAAAATGTTAAAGTTATTATTAGTATAAAATAAAAATTATAGTTATATAAATAGTATTATTAAATAATTTATTATTTTGTAACAATAATTATTATTATTATTTTTTTAATAGGTTTAAAATTACCTAAAGGTATTTTACTTTATGGTCCACCAGGTACAGGTAAAACTTTAATTGCTAGAGCTGTAGGTGCTGAAACTCAATCACATGTCATTTGTATCAATGGCCCAGAAATTATATCGAAATATTATGGTGAAACTGAAACAAAACTCAGAAATATATTTAATGAAGCTGTTGAAAAGGCTCCTTCAATTATATTCATTGATGAAATTGATGCACTCTGCCCAAAGCGTGATGAATCTGAAAATGAAGTAGAAAAAAGAATTGTTGCCACCCTTTTAACATTAATGGACGGAGTTGATAATAAAGAAAGTAGAATTGATAGTGATAGTGAATCTTTAAATAAAAAATCTAATCATGTTGTTCTTATTGGTACTACAAATAGACCAAATTCAATTGATGAAGCTTTAAGAAGACCTGGAAGATTTGATCGTGAAGTTGAAATTGGTAATTTTTTTTTTTTTTTTTATTATTATTATTATTTCTTTAATATAAGAATTTGTTGAAAACTAAATAATTAAATAAATATTACAAAATTATGTTTTGTCCAATATGTTATATGTAACTTATAACATGCTTTATAAAATATTTAACTATGTAATGTTTTCAATTATTATAATGGAGTAAAAATAAACAGATTCTTATTATATATGTTATATAATTTTTTTTATATAATTTCTAAAATGAAATATAGGAATTCCAACGGCTGAATCAAGAAAAGAAATTCTTGAAGTTTTATTAAGGAATGTACCACATTCATTAACAGATGAAGATATTACCAGAATATCATCAGTTACTCATGGTTATGTTGGTGCTGATTTAGCTGCATTATGTCGTGAAGCTGGTTTAAAAGCAATTAAAAGAATGATTAAAATAAAAGAAGATTATCTTAGTAAAGGAGTTGTAAAGACAGATAGTAAGTATTGAAATTTAAGTTGAAGAATTAATAACAACATAAGAAATAACATTTTTATTATTGGATCAATATTTAATTATTATTATTATTATTATTATTATTATTATTATTTTAAAAAAATAGTTGATTTAAAAGTGTCTGTTGAAGATATAAATGGGGCTTTTAAAGATGTTCGTCCAAGTGCAATGCGTGAAGTATGAAAATAATTTAAAAATTAGATAATAATATTATTATTTTGTTTTAATTAATTTATATTTATTATTATTAATATTATTTGTATAAATAATAAAAAAGATTATGCTGGAAGTTCCAAAAGTATCATGGGATGATATTGGTGGTCAAGATGATATTAAGCAAAAATTAAAAGAATCAGTAGAATGGCCTTTACAGGTAAAAAAAAATTTTTTTTTTTTTTTAATTAAATTATATTACTAATAATTAAAAAAAAAAAAATTATTAAAATAACATAAATATTGTATTTATTTTTTTCATAATTTGTAGCATCCAGAATCATTTTTAAGATTAGGTATTAGACCACCAAAGGGTATTTTACTTTATGGTCCACCAGGTTGTAGTAAGACATTAATGGCTAAAGCTTTAGCTACAGAAGCAGGTCTAAACTTTATAGCGGTTAAGGGTCCGGAAGTATGCAATAATATTAAATTTAATTTTTTTTTTTTTTTTTTTTTTAATTTTATTTTTATATTTTTATATATTTATATATATTTATATTTTAATAATTAAATGTCATTTTACTAGTTATTCAGTAAATGGGTTGGTGAATCAGAAAAAGCTGTACGTGAAGTTTTTAAAAAAGCAAGAGCTGCTTCACCTTCTATTGTTTTCTTTGTAAGTTTTATAAAAAGAAAAATAAATAAATAAAAAATATATATATTTAACTTTTAAAACGTAAATAAAATAACATTTTTTTTTTTAATCAATAAAATTTTATAGGATGAAATTGATTCATTAGCAGTCAGAAGAGGTGGTGATGAATCTTCTGTTGCTGATAGAGTTCTTTCTCAATTGTTAAGTGAATTGGATGGAATAGAACCATTAGTTAATGTAACCGTAGTAGCTGCTACCAATAGACCAGATATTATTGTAAGTATATACAATAGTATAATAATGCAAAAAAAAAAAAATAATAATAAAATAAATTTATAATTAATTAAAATATATATATATATATATATTTTAATATTTTAATATTTAAATAAATTAATATATATAACAGGATAGTGCATTACTTAGACCAGGTCGTATTGATAGAATATTGTATGTTTCACCACCGGATGAAACATCCAGAATAAAGATTTTACAAATTCAAACCAAAAAGATGCCATTAGACGCTGATGTTGATTTCAATGCCTTAAATCAAAAGGTTATTATTTATAATATATTATGTAGTAATGTGTTTAAAGATTAAAAAATGAATAACTAATAATATGAATTATATCTATTATTAGATGGAAGGCTTTTCTGGTGCTGAATGTGTAGCGCTTTGTCAAAATGCTGCAATTCATGCAATGGAAGAAGATATTCATATTGAAAAGGTAATAATTCTATTTATATAAATTCATAATTATTATTACTATAATTATTTTATTTATTCATATTTTAACTAATCATTATAAAAAATTTTATTATTGTATTATTATTATTATTACTATTATTATTATTATTATTATTATTATTATTATTATTATTATTATTACTATTACTATTATTATTATTATTATTACTATTATTATTATTATTATTATTATTATTATTACTATTACTATTACTATTACTATTATTATTATTATAATTATTATTATTATTATTACTATTATTATTATTATTATTATTATTGTTGTTGTTGTTATTATTATTATTAATTGAAATTATATTTAATTTATTAATCTAATTAAATATAAAGATAAGTCAAAGACATTTTGAAAAAGCATTAAAGAATATTACTCCTCGTATTACTAAAGAAATGATAGAATTTTATGATAACTTTAGAAAGAAGTCTGGTTTAAGAAGCGTTTAATAAAAAAATTCTGAATTATTATTATTATTTTTTAATATCCTATTTACCTATTTACCTAAGTTTATTTTTTCACACATAATTTATTAAATTTTTCATAAATCAATCATTTCTTTTAAAAATAAATATAATAATAAATATAATAATAATAAAAAAAAAAATCTAATAAAACTAATTTAACTAAAAAAAAATGAAAAATATTTTTTTTTAAAATAAAACTTATTTTTAAAATATTTTTATTTATTTTTATCTTTTTATTTTATTTTTTATTATTATTATTAATTTGCATATATATTTCAATTCCAATAATGATATGATATAATTAAATTATTCTCCTAAAACATATATATATTTTAAATTATCATCAAGGTATAATCAAGAGATTTATAAGCGTTTGAAAAGGTATAGGTAGGCATTTTCAATTGGTACTTCATCAGCTTTAACAACCTTTTCATCATTATATAAATACCATTCATTATTATGACGTAAATGAATAACATAATGACCACAATGTGCAGAAGTACCCATATGAGTAATAAATCCAATTAACTCATATTTAGCTGATTTATTGTCGATTTCTAATAATAACAACAAAGTATTAAATAATAATAAAAAAAATTTTTTTTTTTTTTTCGTTTAATAATTTATTTCAAATGAAAAAAAAAAAAAAAAAAAAAAAACTATTATTTTATATTTACCATCTTCTTCCATTTTATTATTTTCATTGGATTGACCACTAGTGAGTTCAACATCATCTTCCAAGTGGGAGGAAAGCCAATCAATAGCTCTTTCAATATCATTATTCTAATATATAATAAATAAAATGATTATTAGGAATAAAAAATTTTTTTCCATTTCATATAGATATATATATATATATATATTTTTTTTATGATTAAATTGTATTGAATAAGAATTTTAATGTACTGTTTCAATTAAAGCCTTTTCAACTTTAGTTGAACTGAATCCCATATCAACTAATAAAGCAATATTTCCAGCGTCAGCAGTGATACCACCTTTTTTACTTTTTTTTTCAATTGGATCATCCAATGCTAGGAAATATAAATAAAAATTTATAAATTAGTAAAATGAAAAGATTCCAATAGTCTATTTATTTATCGAAAAGTTATTTACATGGGTCATCCATTCTTTCAAATAACCAATTCATAGCAACTTCAGCACCATTATTATCAGTAGCAATAATAGCACGAACACATCTATTTCTAGAGAAACCCATTTCCATCAACTGAGAAACAGCAGCTTCATCAACGGCTGGTTCTAATTATAAATTTATATTAAAATAATAATCATTAAGTAACAAAATATATATGTATATATAAATATAAATATGCATATTGTTATTAAACTTTTTTAAGATAAAAATATATACCTTCTTCTTCATTTTCTTCAACATTTTCAAGAACTTCTTCACCATCTTGAAGACCTTGACTACGGAAGGCATCAAGTTCAATGATTTTATTTTCTGGTAAAGTAATTGGAATGGCTATTAAGAAAAATTAAAATTAATTCATGAAAAAGGGTATTAATTCAATATTATTATGGATTATTATTATTATTATTATTACTATAAACGTTTTTATTTGATTCTGTTGTTTAAATGCTTATTATTTTTATATACCTAATTTTTGTGGTACCCAGTTAACTAATTTCATTCTTTCCATCTTTGTTACCAAATATTGTGGGAATGAAAAGAATTTTGTTGACCTTTTTAATAAAATGGAAAATATTAATTTATTATATTATATATAAATTAATTCAACTGGTATTAAATGTATATATTTATAAAATTAAATATTTTAATAATTACTTGACAGCTTCAGTTTTAGTATTACAGCTAGGACAATTGAAATCAACCATTTCTTCAGATGTTAAATTAGCTAAGCATGTATCAAATGAAACTGATTCATATTCGTCACTTTCTCCTTTTTTGTTAGCTGGAACATTAAAAGTTACCATATTATCATTTATTTTATTATAACGAACTTTTTTACATTGATTACATTGTAAACGTTCATGTAATGAGAACTTTAATACATTAGTTGGATCATTACAGTATTTCTTTTCATTTAATTCAATGTATTGAAGTAAATATTGATAATATTCAGCAGCATCCTTTTTTAATTAAAAATAAATATATTAATAAAAATTATTATTAATTATATAATTATATATTAGTTTTTTTTTTTTTATTTTTATTTTTATTTTACTTGTTGTTTCATTGTTGAAAACTCGGAGTGTCCTTTTCCAACTAAATTCTTAAACATTGATGGGGAAATACCTTTTTGGAATTTTTGTGGTGCATTTTCATCAGGTTGCTTTGAATATCTACCACTTAATAAACCATCAGCCATTTTTGTCATTTGGCATAAGTATGACTCAGCTGGTTTACTATCAGCAATAGTAGGATCAAATGATAAATCTAAATATCTATGAAATATTAAAAATAATGAAAAGGTATAAAAAAGCTTATTATAATTATTCATGAATTATTATTAAATAATAGAATAAAATTTACCTTTGAGCAATTTCTGGAATGGAAAATATCATTTGAATAACAGAAGCCATATAACAACTATTATTATTATTATATTATTAGGATTTAGTTAAAATATTAATTATAAAATTTTAATATTTATATCAATAAAATCTATACCTGTTTCCAAGATTTTCAATTCCAGTGAATCCTGGACCATAGACAGGTTGTAAATCTTTACCATCCTTTGTTGTCATTTTAATATCTAAATTCATATTTTGTTCAATTTGCTGAAAAATTATTATATTTATATATTAGTATCCTATGAATATTAGGCTTGTATATATTAATATATATTTTTAAAATTACAAGTTCAGTAATATTTTTTTCAGTCTTTTTTTGAGATTTAATATTAATTCCGAAATTATTTAAATGTTCAGCAAGATGACTGTCAAGCTTAGAATCATTACAGTCGTAACAGTAGATATCTTTATTATTTTAAGTAATTTAATTTTAAATAGAGTTTAAAATTAAATGATATTAATAAATAAAAAAATAAATAAATAAATAAATACCAGCATTTCCTTCTGGAGTAATAGTTCCTAATTTACATGATACAGCATGTCCTGTTGTTTCAAAATGCTTTAAAGCATGGCCATTACCGCCAATACCACCATATTGTTGTCTTCCACAACCTAAGTTACCGCAAATCATACAAAGCCATAAGTTTTCTTTTAAGTCACAATCGCTGCAGTGAGCTAATGCTATTTTTATATAACAATAAATTTTAATAATAGGATAAATATATATAAATATAAACGAAAAAAAAAAAAAATAAAGAATTGATACACAGAACATACATTGTTCTTCTAATTTTTTTGGTTCACATTGTTTTAAATTTTCAGTGTGAGTACATGAAATAATTTCTTCTTCCCATGAATTAATTTCATTTTGAACTTTTGAAGAATTGGCAAGTAAAATTGAATCAATTAATTCTGGTAACTATGTATATTATGATACAATAAATATATATTAATAAATATTTTTTGATACTTTCATAAAGAATAAAATGTATATATATAATTTTATTGCATATTGTTATTATATTAACCTTTCCAAAAGTACGATCAAGTTCTTTATTGCATTCAAGACATTGAATTTTAATATTTGTGTCATATAAATCTTCTTCTCTTTCTTCAACAATTTCCAATTTAGTAATTTTTTGTGGTGGTTCATCATCCTGAAAATTTTTAAATTTAAATTTGTTAGAATAATACTTTTAAAGTTATACGTTTTACTGAAAATTTTAACATTGAGAAAATATAATATGAATTATATTGAAATTATTAAATTGAATATATTAAATTAACTTTGTAATGAAACATTTCTTAATTTGGCTTACTTTTTTTGGTTTTAAAGTTCTTTTAATATTCATTACTAAAGGATGATTAAAATGTTGAGAATGGTAAAGTGAATGATTATATATTTCATTACAGCAACCACCATTAAAGCAAGTTAAACAAACATTTATACCATTTTCACTGTCCTGTTATATTGATATCAACATTATATTTATTAAATATATTATTATTTATATATATATATATTTTATTATTGATTATTATTAATATTTACTTGAGTATCAAAACATTGAGTGCTAGTTATACCATAACAATTATTCCAATGATAAACCAAAAAAAAAAAAAATAAAAAATAAAAGAAATATAATTTGTAATTTTAATTAATTTCCAAATTTAAGACAATATATTTTTCAATATTTGAAAGTATATGTTTATATTGATATTTTTGTTAATATGAATAAATATGTGTATATATATTATATTGAATTAAGAATATTTATTTTAATATATTTTCAAATGTACAAACCATTCATCTTTGTAAACTTTTGTTCCATATTTAACTTCGTTAAAAACAAAGTTTGTAAGATGTTCACAAGACATTCTTATTATATTTTAAAATATTATTTATTAATAAAATGCTAATGTTATTATATTCCTCTCTTCTAAAGTAAGAAGAAAAAAAAAGAGTACACACACACAAAAAAAAAAAAAAAAAAAAAACTTTAAAAAAATATTTGTATTAAAATATTTTTATTCTTCTAATTAATGGAATTTAAAAATTAAACTTTATAAATTAATTTTAAATATTTTTTATTATTATAATTAATCCATTAAAATTTTATAGAAAAAATTTTATGTTGTGTTACATAGAAAGGCTACAGAAGGCGAAACCTCAAAAAAAATTACAGTAGAAAATATTTTATATCGACTTTTAAAAAACCAGTTGTACTTAACCAAGAAGCAATGTAATTGTTATATATATCATCATTAGATAAGTCTTTTAATGAATTTTCTTTTTTTCCTATAGTATCAACTTCTTGCATTGAACAAGTTAATTGGTCTTTCATTTCTATATTATATAGTTTATTCATATTTTGACCTGTTGTACAAGGATGAATATAATAATATGGGATACCTAATATTGGGTGGTCCTATTGACATAAAATATAAAGTAAAATTTAATTTTTATAAAAATAAAGAGCATAAGAATGTATACTACTGATTTAATGAAAAGATATATTTATAATATTAATAATACTTTTTGTGTTATAATAGGCGTATTTAATGGTTTAATAGGGAAAATATCTCTATTATTTAATATGTCAATTGGATTATGTTCTTTTTTTAATTTTTTTTAATTTCCATATTAATGAATATACAAAAGTAACACACATTAAAGATTAATTCATTATAGTGATGATAATAAATTAATGTTAATTATTTTATTTTAAATTAACCTTCATCCCATGCATTAAAAAATAAAGTTGGAACTTGAAAGACAGATGAATACACAATATGCCATTCCCAAAATATTTTTATATCATTTGAATCTTCAGTTAGTACTCCTTCCTTAGCATATAAACAAAATATTTTAAATTAATTCATATTTTTAAAAATAAATAAATATATATTACATACATCTTTCAATTGAATTTCATTGTACTCATTTTTATTTATAATAATATTATAAATTTCATCGTCATCTTCCAATAATTCATGCCTATTTAATTTATCTTTACTAATTTCACTATATTGTATTAATTTTAAAAATCCTTTTTTATTTTTTGGTTCTTCAATCCATTCCCATTGATAATTAAGTATTTTAGATTTTCTTAAGAAATTTTGAGAAAATTCTTTAAATTCTTCATATGTTATATACTGATTTTTTATTGAAACATGAACCATATTTTACCTATACTTTGAATTATATTATTATTATTATCATAACTATAATAATAAGAACAATAATAAATAATAATTAATAAAAATTCTGATTATTATAAAATAAAATTAAAAACCAGCATTGTCTAATAATTATATAATATAAATAATTCTAATATAATTATTAATATATTAATATTAAATTTTTTTTTTTTTGAGTGGTTTGTATTAAAATAAATAATGACTCAATTTGTTTTATACTATAGTATACATGAAAACTTTATATTTAGTGGTATACCATTGCAAAACTACTAACAACTTTAACCACAAACCATTAAAAGCTATTTAACAAAATAGGATGTTTAAAATATTATATAATAAAGTTTTATTAGTTTTTTTTAAATAATCCTTATCTTTCAAAATAATGTTGTAAGTATCAATTATAAAATTCTTGGTTCTGTTGGTTTTATTATATTTAATTAAAATAATATAAAGTTTAAACAAGATAGAAAAAGAAATGAAATAATCAAGAGGCAGAAACATTTTAAAATAATGAAATGAGAAAAAGTACATAATATGTTAGGATGACTCTATGAAATAACAAACTTTTAAATTATAAAATAGTAAGAAAAGTTTAACTTTTTAATAATACTTTCAATTTCCTTGCTTATAATATCATTGATATTGAAAAACACTTGTAACTTTAATAATGTATATTACACAAATTTTTCAATTGAAAATTTAATATTCCATATACTTTTAAAATATAAAAAAACTCTTACTTTTATTATTATTTAAAGTTTGAAAATTTTATTTTAATAATATTATTATTTTTTAATTATTATTTGTTATATTGAAAAAAAAAAAAAAAAAAGTCGAGATTTTAAATAAGAATGAGATTTCGAAGAATGACAAAAGCCTTTCAAACATCAAAATTTAAATCTAAAAGAAAAAACTAAAAAAAAAAAAAAAAAAAAAAAAAAAAACTTTTTACATGAAATTATTTCATATGTGGATTATACATAAAAATAAAAATATATTAATTTTTTGAATATAAGAAAGAAAGAAAGAATCTTATTAAATATAATAATAAAAAAATATTTTTTTATATATTTATATATATAATATTTTATATTAAAATTTACTATTAAACATATAATATTTTTAATATAAATAAACCATATCCTTCATTATTATTTATAAAAAAAAAAAAAAAAAGAATAGAAAACCACAAATTACTTTTTCTATTTTGCAACTTTTTTTATTTATTTTTTTTTTTTTTTTTTTTTTTTTTTGTATAGAATGCCATGCCAATAATATAAAAAGAAAAAATAAAAGCAAGAATCGAAAAAAGATATTTTTATGAAAATCAAATCAAATGCCTTTTATATTCAATATTATTTTATAATTCAAAACATAATAAAGAAAATATTTTTTTTATTATGTTTTATAATTATTTTTAAAAAATGTTTTATAATTTTTAATGATGTGAAATAATAAAGTTAAAAGTGTCTTTTCAATAAAATAAAAAATAATATATTTAATATCCTTAAACTACCAAATAATTTGTATTTAACTTTATTTTAGTATTTAAAAAAAATAACATTTTTTAATAAATAAATAAAAAAGTAAATAGTCAATATTTAATATAATATATGTATATAGAAATTCAAACATTAAATTAAAAAACTAATTTTAATGCAAAGTTGAAATTGACTTTATTAAATTTTATATTTAAAGCATTTTGAATTATTAAAAATGGAATGGTTTAAAAATATTGTTAAAGTAAATCAAAAATCAAAAAAGAATAGAAAAGTTAATTTTGGTGATATTAGTGAGGTTATCTTTTCTAATAATTCTTTAAAAATAGCTTGGCAAAATTATGTTGAACAGACATTGGAAACTACACCATTTGAAGAAAATAAAAGTGATGATTTTAATACATTAAATTATTCTGAAGATGTCATTTTTAAAATTATTCAGCAAAAAGAATTTCAAAATTATTTAAAAGCATTTAAGAAAATTTTTCATGAAGCCAATATTTTGTATTCTAATGCAAACTATAAATATTTATATAATAAATTTGAAGTGGAAAATAATGACGAAAAGGAAATTGAAGATGTTTTTTATTTCATAAATGATTATTTTGATAAAGATTTTGATGACATTCACTCGAAGGAAAAGAAATATAGCAGTAATGATGGTTCAAGTGACCCAACTCCAATAATAGAAATTAGAATAAACGACGAAGCAAGTTGTTTTACAAAAACAACAAGTAATGCAGCAGTATTAACTAATAATGAAATTAATGAAGAATTATTATTATTGTATAAAGATTATCCTGTAATAGCTATTTATGAAGCAATAAAAAAATTAGAATTATTAGCATCTGTAAAACATATAAAAATAAATAGATATATAATAAATTTATTTGTTCATATATTAATACTTTCATTATTTGAAGATAATAGGAAAAAATTAAATCAAATGGATATTTTATCTACATTACAAATTATATTGGACAATATTATTACTAAATATTTTAGTTCAGATGATATTTTCCATAATATTATGAATAATAATAAAAATAATAATAATAAAAGTCCTATATCAAATACTAATTTTCAAATTGAATACAATGAAAATAATCTTCTTTATGAATGTGTTATATATATATTAGCTATATTTATAAAATATAATAATAATAATCAAACATGGAAAAGGTATATTGAAAATTGGAAATCCGAAAATAATAATCAAGATAATATAAATATTCATTCCTCCATATCATTTAAACAAAAACATCAATTAATAAAAAGTTTAATAAAATTATTAATTGATATTAAACATTATCAAAACATTATAATTAATAGACCAATTTCTATTAATAATTTAAATATATTGGATAAGCAGATTTCCTGTTCTCCAAATTCATTAGATTTGGAAACGCTATCCCATTCAAGAAAATTATCCAATGATAACATAGATTTTTGTGTTACTGATGATTCTACGGATAGAAATAAATTTAATAATACTAAATTTGATGTTAATACAAATTGTATGGATTTAATTCAACATACATATACTATAAAAATGTTATGTTTTAGTTTAATTGGTGAAATGTTTCTGACAAATTCAGGATTACTTATGATTTTTGACCAACATGAAGGTTTTCAATTATTAATTGATTATATTAATTGGCCATATTTTTTAAATAAAGAAGATAAAAATATTTTAAATAGTCAATATAATCCAAATTTGATGGATTATGTTAAATATGAATTTCATGTACAAATTCTTTCGTGGAGACTTATTAATTTTTTAATTTCTTCGGATATGCAACAATACGGTAGAAAATTAGAAATTGCGTCAAAAATAAAAAATCCATTAACTACTCTTTTGGAATGGATTGATTTTGTAACTAATATTAAATCAAAATATGATTCTAAATTAAATTCAGATATTGATATATGTAATCCGTCTCAGAAACATCAAAGTGTTTCATCCCCAATTTTGCCTCATTTTAAATCATTTATTTCAATTTCATCTTCTGATTCATCTCATATCAATATATTTTCTACATCAAAGCCAAATAACTATAACCATCAATCTTTCAGGTTCTACCCTAGCAATTTATTATTTGTACAAGAACAACATTTCAACATTTATAATGAAAATGATATAAAATCAAATGAAAATGATAATATATTAAATGAAAATGAAAACATCAGATCGAATGAAATGCAGGCATTATCATTTCCATTCACCAATATTGTTTCTAACTTTAAAAATACTTTCCAAAATAGTATAAATGTTTCTAGTATTAATGATAGTACATTAAAAAAAAATGTAGATAATACTAAAAATTCTTATAACGAAAAAGAAATGATACCTTTGCAACGGTCACAAAATATTATGGTGAATAAAAAAACAAAAGAAAACTATGACTTGAATAAATTAAATGAGCATTTTTCTAATATAAACTCCTCCCCTACTCCTTCATTTACATCTATTTCATCTTTATCTACACTATCTGATTTAACATCATCTTCAAATATTGATGAACAAACACCTTCAATAAATTCACATGAAGATACTACAAATTCATCTTCTAGTTGCAGAGAACAATATAATTGTTACACTGGAATACAATCAAATTATGATTATATAGAAAAATTACTACAATTTCACCAAGAATTTAATGAAAATTTTACTAAAAAAAAGTATATTGATCATAAAAAGAAATTGAATTCATCAATACATTTATTTAAGAAATATTCTACTGATTTATTAAATATTCCTATTTTTAATATAATTGAAAACCAATATTATTTCATGGCAATTCTTTTCCAACAAATATATTTATCTTTCATATTATCACCGAACCCAAAAATTACTATAATATCTTTAGAATTAAATATTTATTCTAATGAAGATACCCAAGAAAAAACTGATCATCTTTACTGGAAATATATAATAACAACGTTAATTGGTTTTACTTTAAATAAAAATAGTAATATGCAAATTAATATTAATCCAACGAATTTAAAACGATCAATTGACTCATTAACAAAGAGTAGTTCTAAGCCTACTAACCTGAGTGATGAACTTGATGATTGTATTTCACCTACTTTAAAAATTCTTATAATTTCTTTTTTCCATAATATTCTTAAATTAGATCATCATAAAAATTTTCATACTGGAAAAAACTCGTTAGTTACTCCAGAGTCTCGTCATAAAATGTGCCTTAACCTTTGTGAAGATTTAAGAATATGGGATGTATTATTCTCAGAAATTTTTTATCTTCGTAAACCTATTTTAAGAATAACAATTGACAATGAAAGAAATAATAATAATTTAGGAAATGAAAAGCATAAAAAATATAATTTAATTATAGTAGAGAAAAATAATAATGAAAATAAAGATAATGAATATATAAGTATTATCTCTGGACTTCATAAAACTCCATTTGCTAGTTCTTGTCCCAATACTGGTGTTGCTGTAAATAAAAAAACAGTGGATATCCTTATGAACGAACTTATTTTAAATTTATTTATATATTTAGCTTCATTACCTCTCCAAGACTATTCAAATATATCCATTTGTCGTAAATTAATATCCATGATTGGTTTTAGTGATGATAATTACGTTGATTTAAAAGATGTAGTTTATGCTCTACTTAAAATTATTTATCATCAAAAAATAAAAACTCAACAGGCCCTATGTCAGATTGATTGCCTCAAAGTACTTATTCCTGTTTTTTCTAATATATTAAAAGAAACTAAAAGGAATGAGACAAGTTCTGATCAAATTAATTCTTCTATATTTTCAAAAGGATTTCAGCAACAAGTTATTGATATTCAAAATAAAATAGAATCCATTAAATGGACTTTACTTTTGTTATTAGATTATTTATTTACAGGTGATAACAACATTACATCATACATTTTAAGTGATAGTAATACCATGGAAATGTTATTTAGTTTCCTTAGCGATGATTCTTATTCTGATACTTTGTTCCATTTCGCAATTCATCATATTTTAAAATTATTTGAAGCGGTATCATTAGATGTTTTAGTATCGACAACTCGATACTTTTATAATATTGATTCTTCAATGATTGAAAGCATAAAAAGTTATTTAGCTGCCACTCAAGATGAGATTAATGTTACCACAACAATGAACTCTTCAGATAATCAAAAATATTCAGGTAAAACTTTTAAGGCACTTACTTCAAGATTAAGTCTTGCAAACATTAAGTCTAATAGCAGTTATTCCACAAACATTAATAATAATGTACTTCATGTATCATCAGAAAATTTGGTTGTAATGAATAATGAACATTTAATTTATTATCTAATTAATAAATATATAAATATTATACCAACATCTTTTACAACATATAAGCAATATAAAAAAATTATTGGTCTTTTAAATGGTATTCAAAAACTTTTAAGACAATTTCAACTTTATCATACCAGAGGAAGAATTATTCAAATAATTTTAATTGAATCAGGATTAATGGATCGGTTAGAGACTATTTTAAATTATCCATTTAACATATCAAAGGAAGAATTAAATACAATTCTTGATTCATTTGAAAGTAATGTAAAAAAATCAACAGTCGATAAATCAAATGAAGAAGTAAATGATATTGAAAATAAATATCCAATGGAAGAAAATATTACTAATAGTCCGCATGATGAAACAGAGCATGAAAATGTAAATGAATCCAATAATGAAAATAATACTAATAGTAAAAATATAACCGGTGAATTAAATATATATATCAAAAAAATATTATCTTCTGTTATTAAAACTACAACTGAACTTTTATCTGGTAATAATTATTTAAAACAAGTGTTTAAAAATTCATATGATGGCTATGAAAAAATTTATAAATATATTAAAAAATATAAAGAGTTTGATGGGGCTATCATCTATTTATTTGGAATGTTGGTTGAGAATGATTTATGGGTTGAAAATACACCAGCTGTCATCAGAAATATTGATGTTTTACCAATCATTGTTAAAATTTATAAAAACGCTGATTTCAAAAGTAAAAATTTTATTATCGATCAAATGCAAAAATTATCTGAGATTCATGAAATAAATAAAATGAAATTATCAAATGCATCATTTGTAGGTATGATTCTAAGTGAAATTTTACCAAATGTCAGTAATCAAGAAATGTTAAATAAAATAACAAAATTAATATATACCATTTCTACATTTAATTTAAGTATTCCAGAGGCAAAACAAATGTTTAAAATGTTAAGACAAATTGATGTAATGAATGAAAAAAGAAGCATCGAAGATAATAAAGAAAGGGTTATGGCAAGAAGTCAATTAAATGGATGGGATATTATTATGAAAAATAAAAATCCAAAGTTTAAGGTTAAAGAGAAAGAAAATTCAATTGATGATATCGAAACTGAACCAGAATCATACGAAGGCGAAGAAAATAAACTATTACTTCCATATTATTACGATAATCTTATTAAAATATTATTTAAAATCATGACCACAAAAAATACTGATTCAGACTTTTTCTATTTTAGTGGTTTAAATTCTGGTATTTACATTCCAGAATTAAAAGATTGGCCAACTTCCGAAGGTTACACTATTATGACATGGATTAAAGTAGAAAGTTTTGATATTGAGGAAATTTCTTCAGGAGTTACAAATACAAAGTATATGAATGTCACCAAAAAGGGAAAGGTTGTCATCAAAAACAATAAAGTAACCAATTTCAATGATTATGATAATCAAAATCAATATTGTCCACATATTTTTTCACTTACATCCAGAGGGAAAAATAATAGAAATACGAATGGATTGGATCTTTTCTTCATTGAAAATAAAATATATATAAGCGTCACTCGAGATGATAAAAAAGATACTTATAGTATATCAGATCAATATGAGTTCTTACCAAATAGATGGTATCATATTGCTTTGGTTCACGAAAGTCCTAAACTTTGGGTTAACACTTCAGATTTAAGTTTATATATTGATGGAAGGTTAAATAAAATAACAAAAGTCAAATATCCTAAAAGTTGTCACTATCAACAAAGCTATATTGGTTGTAAAGGAAGAACCAATACTTTTTCTGAAATTTCAATTCAAGATGTATATCAATCTTTTTGTGGTCAAATGATTTCTTTTAATATTTTCAATTGTATTCTTTATGAAAATAGTATTGCAAATATTAATTCTCTTTTAGATGAAAAATCAAAGGTAGATTCTATCGCTTATTCAGAGTCATTTTTAAGTGAATATTCAAAAATTCTACAACCTGAAGAATTTTCATCCTTAATTCTTTGCTATCACCCGAAAGCCTCTGAAACCGATAATAATGAAAACGAAACAAGCTATGATCGAGACTCATTAGATGATAGTGATCAGAAAAAAGAAGATGTATTGAATATTTTATTCAATAAAAAATACGGAAATGGTTATAACACGTTGAATTTTGAAAAAAAAGATACATATAAACTTTATTATTATCTTTTCAAAATTTTTAATGCTAATTCAGTAGATATTATTAACAATCTTCAAATTAATAATAATTCGATCAATGTTAATCATGCATACTTGTTTTCAGTTTCGAGAACATCAACAAAATGTCTGAGGAATATATTGCATTCACTTGGTGGAATTAATGTTTTATTACCATTACTTCTTCATTCCAACTTAAATAGAATAGATCTGGAGCCAAATTCATTAGAAATTGTCTACAAAAATGAAAATTTTGACCTACCTAATAAAACAATAACTGAAGTAGATATTGATCAACATAACGAAAGGCTCATTACTTTCATTCAAATGATTATCCATTTAATCGAATCAGATTCATTCTATCAAAATAAAGTTAAATCAAGTTATTTTCTTCCTATAATGAGTTATTTACTTTATAATTACGTTAACTATTCATATTTAACCATTAGATTATTTGAATTATTTGAAAATTTTGCTATACAAATTAATGATGAGTCTATAGAATATAATATTTTAAGTAGTGTTTTATTTAATCCGAGACTTTGGGCGATGGCCTCAATAAACGTTCAAATATACTATTACTCAGCAATTCAAAAATACATCAATACACATTACTCCATTTGTAAAGAACACTTTGGAGTTAGTCATTTCCTTAAAATATTAGAAAAGCATTATTACTACATTCCAATTAAGGAAAATAAAATTTATAATTATGTTAAAAATATGGAGGATTTAAAGATCATTCGAAAACTTATTTTAAATATTATATATCAATTTATTAAAAATGATTCTACCTATGAAGAAATTGAAGCAATTCTTGATTCCTTTATATTAGATATCGACTATCAACATTCTTCTGAATTACTTCAATTATTAAAAAAATTAATAGTTGATGAAAATGATAAAAACGTTATAAATAATATTATAAAATATGATCATCTCAATTTCTTTATTAAATTAATTAGAAATAGTGATAGTGTATGTAGAATAGAATCACTTAAAATCATTAATTATATGCTTAGAATGAATAATATTAATGAAAAATGGAAAGAGAAACTACATAATGATTCCATATTATTAATTCAGTCATTAGAAGAATTTCCTATCACATCAGAAGTTTGCTATCAACTTTTTGAAATGAGTATAGAAGAAGACTTAAGTGATGGATCCGATGGGTTTTCCTACATCAATATAAAAAATTTGAAAAATACAGATATTAAAAATATTAAAGTTTTGGAATTCTTAATTTATTTAGTATCAAATCAAAATACCAAAAATCATTATAGTCAATCCATCCTTCCAGATGATCTTAGAATGGAAATTTCATTTGCAGATGAAGAAGATGAATTTTCTAATAGTATTAATAATGAAGAAATGGAAAAAACCATGAAATTTGAAAAAGAAGAAGAAACGGTAAATAATAATATCAATGAACAAACTATTAAACAAATACCTAAATATGATCAAAATAATGAATTACCGGAGGAAAAAGAAGAGTTGGAAGAACATGAATCAAATGCAATACTGTCACCTAAAAAAGAAGGCAATCAAAGTTTTGTTAATTCATTTGAAGTATTAAAAGTGGAATTCTTAGAAAATTTATTCTTTTTATTTAAAATAAATAAATCGAATTGTCTTGCTTTTATGAAAAATATAGAATGGCCAAAATTGTTAATTTCTTTAATACCCGAAGGTGCATTCAATAAATATAAAAATGACGCTGGATATAATGAAGATACCAATACCAATATTATTGAAAATATGATCATTGAAATATTTTATATACTTTTAAATTCTTCATTTGAAAATTCAAAATCTTGGCAAGAATTGTATAATATCGTATTTTTCTATTTTACAATTCATATTGAAGATTCCTTTACGGGTGTAAAAGCCATCTTAAATAGATATTTACAAAAAATTAATGGTGATTTATTAAAAACAAATGTTTATTCCCATGCTAAATATGACAATATCATTCATTTAATTCATTTCACAGAAGATTGGCTTTTTAATCATAATGATTTCAAAGAAATTTACTATAAAATTAAGAAAACAGAACCAAATATTAATAAGTCATTCTTTGATATTTCAATATTCGATAATAGAGTTTTGAAAATGCCATCAAAGAGTGTTGTCACAAACGAATCACTTAATATTTCTTATCCATGGGAAGAGTCAAAGGAGAGCTGTGAAATATTAATTAATGCTTTATTAAATTTAATAAATACACTTCCTGCGAATATAATAGCAAAAGTATTCACCAAAAATGATAGTTTAATAAGAATTTTATTCCGATTCTTGAATAGTGGAATAGGTATCTACAATAAAGTTGTTTGGGAATTCATTATTAAAACTTATCAAACCCTTTTAAATGGAGAATATGAATTAAAGATGGATAATTCATTGTATTGTTCAACATTGGGTCATTTAATTAATGGATTAGACATGTGTAAGAATGATATTAAAGATAAAGAAGATAGAGAGTTATTCTACAATAAATTATTAAATATTAATTACAAATTTACTAATCTCTGGTGGAACGTTATAGTATCCTTAAAGCCACCAATTAATGATAATTTTAGTGGTAAATCATCAATTACTTTAGGTGATTACATATTGTTACTAATGGAAGATGAGATTCAAAAATGTAATGATAAAATTTTCCAACCTTCTATTAGAACTTTTGATGAATCATGTTATAGTATGGTATTTGATTCTTGTAGAAGCTTTGAAAAAACGGTTAGTCAAATTATAACAAATATTCGTAAAAAGGTTGATGAAAATGAAAAAAAAGAATTACTTCGTATTAAAAAAGAAGATGAAAACATGAATGAGTTAAAGGAAGAACAAATTGAATTGATTATTAAATCAAAAGCAAAGGATGATAATAGAAATAAAATTATTGAAAAGAAATGGAATACATTAATTCACGAAATGTCGAGAGATAGAGGATTATGGTTCTTTGAAACTGGATCTACACTTACTTGGAAACTAGATTACACGGAAAATATTAAACGTATTAGAAGAAGGTTAATTCCTAATTATGAATTTGAAGATCATTTAGATGCTAGTTTCAAACGTGACCGGGTTAAGAATGATTCGGTAGATATGTTTTTGAAAATACCAAAAACTACTGAGAAAAAAAAGAGTAAATTTGAAAAAATGAGAGAAAAATATACCATTAATGACACAGGTAGTATTAATAATACAGATCATTCTAACATAACTTCTACTACCCCATCAAGTTTTCATTTAGAAGACGATATCTCTGAAAATGATCAATGGAGTATTCTTACTTCTAATGAAGATTTGAATTCTGAACAAATCATAAAAAAAGAAGATGAAAAAGTTGTTTTTAAAGCAGATTGTGATTTGGTAATGTTAACCACTACTATTAGTGGTTATCTTTTACTCACTTCTAAGAATCTTTACTTTTTCCTTAATCCTCTAGCAGTAGTTACCAATATTACCAATTCTGGACAAGAAGGAACTATCTCATCCCCGATTATTGAAAATGAGTTATTAAGAGATCGTCAATGGAAATTGGATGAAATTTCTGATATATATATTCGTCGTTATTTATTAAAAAGAAGTGCAATTGAATTCTTCTTTACAGATCATACGAATATCTTTTTTAATTTCCATATTTCTAAAGAAAGTTTTAAATTCTTCCGTAAATTAATTAATCTTCACCCTGTAAATTTAAGATTTAAAGAAGCTGCTAATCCAAGTGAAGTTTTTAAAAAATACCATAATATTACTGAAATGTGGAAAAATAGAAAAATATCCAACTTTGATTATATAATGTTTTTAAATACCATTTCTGGTCGTACCTTTAATGATTTAACTCAATATCCAGTATTTCCATGGTAAATGAATTAATATATAAAAAAAAAAAAAAAAAAAAAAAAAAATTCAATGATATTATATATGAATTTTATTATAATTATAAATTTTAATAATTTTAATATTGATTTTAATTTTTATACTTTATAGGATTATTCAAGATTATACATCTGAAACCATTGATTTAAATGATCCTGGAATTTATCGTGATTTATCAAAACCTATCGGTGCATTAAATGAAGCTAGATTAGAACACTTTAAAGAAAGATATTACTCTTTTGAAGAAATGGGAATGGAAATGGATGATATCAAACCTTTCTTCTATGGTACACATTATTCTTCAGCTGCTAATGTTCTATTCTATATGATTAGAATGGAACCATTTACAACATTACATATTGCATTACAAAGTGGGAAATTTGATCATCCAGATAGACAATTCTTTTCTCTTCAAAATTGTTGGGATTCCGTTATTAATAATTCAGGAGATGTAAAAGAATTAATTCCAGAATTCTTTTCTACACCAGAATTTTTAGTGAATATGGTATAGTAAAAAAAAAAAAATAATAAAAATAAAATATATATATATACCTATAAATATATATTTTAATAAATATATTATTGAATTAAATTGAAATGAATTAATTTCAAAAAATTTAAATTTTTTTTTTTTTTTTTTTTTTTCATTAATATAGAATCATTTTGATTTGGGTAAATGCAATGCTATTGGAAAAGAAATAGATGATGTTATTTTACCACCATGGGCTAAAACACCAGAAGAATTTATTAGAATACAAAGAGAGGCTCTTGAAAGTGAATATGTATCTAATAATATTAATAATTGGATTGATTTAATTTGGGGTTATAAACAAAGAGGTGAAGAAGCAGTCAAAGCATTCAATGTATTTTATTATTTAACATATGAAGGAGCTGTTGACATAGATCATGTCAAAGATCCAATTAAGAAAAAAAGTATTGAAGATCAAATTAATAACTTTGGACAAACACCACCTCAATTATTAACAAAGCCTCATCCAAAACGTAATCCGGCAGTTGCAGAAGTTACATTAATTAATAGTTTTGATAAATTGATTGAAAAAAATATTGTACAAGAAAAAACACCAATTCTAAAATTATTTATTTATAAGGATCCATATTCGGAAGTTGAAAGATTAATATATGTTGAAGAATGTGGACAATATACTTTAATAGATCAACCTATTAATGCCTATCCCGCAAAACCTTCATTATTTATTAGGTAAACATTTTTGAATAAATACTAATACTATTTTTTTTTTTTTACATACCTCTCGTAACTATTTAATAATTGAAATTAAACTCAAAAAATATTTCATTATAATTTTATCATTATATTTATTATTATTAATATAAAATTTCAATCTTTATTATTTATCTCCCATTATCAACATAGAAAAATATTATCCTCCAATTCTGGTAGAGTATGCAATAATTCAAGCTGCTTTGCAACCTTAGCCAATAAATTAAGTATTATTAATGGTGGTTATTGGGATAATTCATTAGTTGTAAATACCTTTGATGAAACACAATATTCACCACTTTATGGTCATTTTGATATTGTAACAGCCGTTGCTATTACTAAAAATGTTGATTTTATTGTCACTGGATCTAAAGATACTACAGTCATTTCATGGGAAATTGATATGTCCAATAATAACATTAATAATAGTAGTTTTAATAATGATAATAATAATACCATCATAAAACCAGAATCTAAAAAGATATATTATGGTCATGATAATGAAATTACTGCTTTAGCTGTTGATTCCAGTAATGATATTATTGTTACAGGATCAAAGGTAAATACCACGAAATTCTATACATTATATATTAAAAAAAATTTTTTTTTTTTTATTATTATTATTTTTCTATTATAAAAATAATATAATAATTATTAAAAATATAATTATACTTTTACAAGGATGGTTCATGTATTATTTATACATTAAGAGAAGCAAAATTCCTTCATTCATTTAAACCATTTAAAGAAGCCGAAAATAATTCAATTACTATTAAATCTATAAATATCACTGATAATGCCGATATAATTGTTTTTGCCATAAATTACACAAAGGTAATTAAGAAAATATAGGTATTCCAAAATAATTAAATTATTACAGTACATTAAAATTTTATTCAAAATTTATATCTATTATTAGAAACAATATTTACTTCAACTTTACAGTGTTAATGGAAAGTTATTAATGGAATCTTATAAAGACCATGAAATTAAAAGTCTTTTAATAACAAATGATCAAAAACATCTTATAATAGCAGATACAAATGGTGTCTTTTTACTAAATTTATATGAGTATGTTTTTTTTTTTCTTTAATTTATCTATTAAAAACTAAATATATATATATAATAAAAATAACTAATTTTTTATTAATAAATAAATATGAAACATATATATAGTTTTAATATAATCTATCAATATTCATCCTATAAAGATGTAGTAGCGTTAGCGTTAACAAGTAATGAGAAAAAACTATTTTTGGGACATCTTTCAGGAAAAATTAATTTGCTTGAAGTAAAATAAATGATTTATTAATCATTAATAGACAAAAAAAAAAATATCTATACATCTATACATTATTATATTATTTTGTTAATATTTGTTTTTAAACTAAAAATGCGGTATATATACTTTTTTTTTTCATTGCACCTATTTTATAACCAATATATAAATTACTCGAAAATATTAATTCAATAAAAAGAAAAAAATAAAAAAAAAAAAAATTACATCTATGTAAAAAAAAATAATAATAAAAAAAAAAAAAAAAAAATACTATCAAAAAAATTTTTTAAAAATATTTTAAGAAAAAAAAAATAAATTTATATTTATATATAGTCATATTATATAAAAAAAAAAAAAAAAAGCGATACATCTCTATAAAATCTATAAATATTTTTTATTTATTTTATATTTTTAGATATATATTTATTTTCTTTTCTTTTGTTTTTGTTTTTTCTTTGTTTTTGTTTTTGTTTTGTTTTATTTAAATAATAATAATTTAAAATGAATGGGATATAATTTAAAATCATATTTATTTATATATAATTATAAAATTGAATTATTATGCTACTTTTGTTCTCCTATCCTCTTTTTTTTTTTTTTTTTTTTTTTAATATTTACTACAATAATTTTTTTTTCTTAATTTTTATTTTATCATCATCATATAAAACTTATGAAAATATGATTATTTGATATAATTAGTATTTACTATGATCATAATAGTTTGATAATTATTTTCCTTTTTTTTTTTTTTTAATAAAAAAAAAAAATTATACATAAAGCCATTTATTCAAGTATATAGAACCATCTGAACAACCCACCACGGATTGAGTAAAGTTTTGATTTACATCATAACATTCAATATCAGAAGTAAATTTCTCTGAAGAAATTTCATATTCACCATTATTAATCTTTCATTTATAATATATAAAAAAAAATTATTAAATTAATTATGACTATTTCATAAATATGAATATTATAAAATATATTTGTTTAATTACATTATAAATAGACAAGTGTTTTTCCTCGTTATTTGGTAACATAAGATATTTCATATTGGAATTTATATAAATGTTTTTATATAATAAACTATCTATCGGTGAATTTATATTAAATTTAACTTTTGATTGTAAAGACAATGGATAGTTTGTTAGAGATAAAGATGATGAGGATGAGGATTGTAATGATTTCATTGAAACTGATGATTGTAATTTGTCTATATATAAATCACTCAAATTATTATTATCACTATAGTTTATATTCCATTTAGAAATCTATATTTAAGTTTATATATTATATTAAAATTAAAATTTAATTATTTTTCCATCTATTAATAATAAAATAAGTTGTATTTATATATATATATATATTTTATACAACATTGATTTAAATTTTAAGAATATGATAAATTACATGTTCTTTATTTATACAGACAAGATCATTATTTTTAATAAATAAAGATACAATAGGTTCATTTACTTCGAATTTTGATACTTGTTTGTGTATTCTTAAATCTTTAAACAGTTTGAATATAATGAAAAAAAAATTATATACATATATATTTATAAATGATTTGTTTTATTATTAATGGAAAACGCTTTTATATAATAAAACTTTACCAAATAAACGAATTAATCCTTCTTCGTTTCCATACACTAATAATGATGAGTTATCATTAATTCTTAGGAAACCATTAGTATCAGATATTTCTTCTTTATATAATACTTTCTATTAACATTGAATGGTGGAAAATTAATACATTAATACTAATAGATACCAATAAAAACAATAAAAATTGATGGATTTATTAAAAACAATGGTCTTACCTCTATTATACCCTCTTCTAAATTTATTAAACTAATATTAGTTTCATTTGGATTTTTCAAAATAGTATAAATATAGTCATTGTTATTATTTGAATATTTTATATCCGTACATAAATTACTATTGATAAATATTAAATATAAAGGTTAATATTCATTAATTTATATATAATGACATTATATATAAATTATTTTACTTTAAAATTTGAATATCCTTGAAAGATTTTGTTATAGTATTTACAGATCTAATAGTATTATTTTTTAATCCAATATTTAATATAGAATCTGACTTATTTCCCCATTCCATAACAGTAGATTCTGTTGGCAATTCATCCAAAGTTTGACAAGAAGATGTTTCTGTATTATATATATATAGTTTGTTTTTATTATCAATACAAGATATGGCATTACCCATATTTGTTGAGAATTTTATCGTAGTTGGTTTATTTGGGAAGGTATATATTAAATCCTTTTATAAAATATATTTAAAAAAAAAAAAGTATTTAATTTTTTTTTTTTTTTTTTTGAACTTTGTATATTGATAAATTAAAATTAAAAAATGATGAATTATTATAATTACTTGATTAAGCATCATTATTCGGTGTTCACTCTCTATATATATATATATTTCAAAAATTAAAATTATGAATATTATATTAAAACCAGTAAATTATATTAAATATTTAAAAAGATTATATTTCTAAAAGAATAATAAATGGAAATAATTATACCAGTTAAATTCTTCATTTCATATATTATTTCATTATTAATTTTTGGATCCAAAACGTTTATTTGATCACTACTATCAATTTTGAAGAATATATATATTAAATATTCAATAAAGTTTTGCTTTATATAATAATAATAATAATAATAATAATAATAAACTACTTATGAAAATCTTACTCTTCAGATTTCTTATTACTTAATTTCTTTTGTTGAGACTCATCCGTTTCTGATGATTTATTGATTCTATATTAAAAAGTGGGAGTAAATGTTAAATATATTAAATAAAAAATACTTATTTTAAATATATAATAGAATTTTACTTTAAATCATCATTTAAATTTTCATTTATAGGTTTGATGTCCTTTTCTGAAATTGGATTATAGTTTTGTGAAAGCTTTTTTTTTTATTTATTTATTTATTTATTTATAATTATTATTAAAACCATTAATGAAGATGTTTGGAAACCATTTTTAATATATATATTATTCATACTTACCATTTGACGTAATGATGTTATTTTATTATCACTAGCATCCAATTCCTATTGTGTATAAATGATTTTTACAATTTTAATTAAAACTTTTACAATATTTATTTAATTATATAGGAAAATTTAAATTACAGCTTTTAAATTATCAATTAAGTTTCTTAAGGCTTGAATTTCACATTCTTGAGCCTTTCGTATATATCTATCAGTGTTAAAGTTTAACAAACTTGGTAATGCTATAATAATAGTTGTTTAATAAAAAAAATGTTATTGATAATAAAAAAATATATCTTTGTTCTATGCATATATATAATATTAATATTTACTTATATTTTGAAATATTGTATTTAAAAAATTGGTTAATGAAGAAGTAAAGGTTTCAAGCCATTGTTTTGAAAAATAAATTTTAAATAATGGATTTGTTTCTGGTTTTTTAATAAAAGGAATAGCTATCAAAGCAAAAAAAAAAAAAAAAAAAAAAAAGAAAGAAAGAAAGAAATTTTAAATTTAAAATATATATATAATATAAATATTATTTAAATTATTAAAAAAAGTATAAAAATCTTTAATTTAAATTATATTTTTATACTTTGAATAATTTTTTTTTAAAAAAAAAATAAAGTATAATGTTTTGCTATTTTGACTGTTAATATAATAATTACCAAACCAATTATGGTCCCATTCATGTTTTCCCAGCAATTCATTTCCGAGTATATTATAAAATTCTAATATTTTATCTTTTTTGTTTTTTTGTAATTGAACTACTATATAATATTTTAATAAACTTATTTCCATTCGTTTTAGAGTTAAACAAAATCTAGAATCAATTTGTGTAAAAAACCGATTGTCTAAATACTTCCAAAATTCCATTAACCCATTTATGTCACTTGAGTTAATATATGAAAATAACTGTTCTACCACCAACTCGGCCTTATAATGTTATATATAATTTTGAATATACATTCATAAATTTAGTATGTATTGCTATTTTATTAATAAATTTAAAACTTTAAAAGCAAATTTACTTTAAAGCCTTTATCTCTATCATTTTTTGATTCTAAATCGAAATTTCTGAATGTGTTGAAAAAACCTTTTAATGTTTAAGGTAATGAATAATATTCAACATTATAAATTATATGTAATTTATATATTAATAAATAAGAAAAAAATAATAATAAATAATAATAATAATTTCTTCATTATAACAAATTAAAATAAAAATTGAGAATATTCATTTCATTTAATTTCCCAAAAATAGAGTTTATACCTCTGAATAATAAGTATTCTTTAATTAATTCATCAATAGTTTCCATGACTAATTGTATATATATATATATATTTATTTAACTTTATTAATTTTTAATATTAGTTGAAATAGACCTAAAAGTATTTTGAAAAATAATAATAATTTAAATATGCCATGGTTAGAAATTCATTTTAAAAATTAGTTTTTAAGAATTTTATTTATTTGTACTTGTGAATAATGTTTATTTTAGTATTTAATATTTTTATATTTATGTAATTATAATTCTTTCAAAAAAATAAGATATTATTTTCAAAAAGTTATTATTCCTATTCATGATTATATACATTTCTTTTAAGGATTTTTCTTCTCTTTTATAAACTAACACTTTTTTTTTTTGGTGTACGCTTTTGTTTTAAAAATTTTAATCATTACAAAATTTAATTAATTTCAATTTAATATATGGATTATTTACATATTTTAATATTATTCATGTGTTTTTTATTGTGGTTATCATGAATTGTTAAATAATGTGAAATGGTATTATTTATTAATATATATACACATTTTAAATATAGGAATCACTTTTAACAATGATTCCTTTCTTTCTTTTAATATTATTATACTTTTTTATAAAAAAAAAAAAAAAAAAAAAGGTAACGATTAATAAAGAAATATTTTTTTATCCTACTTCATCTTTATTTTATAATAATATATACTTATATACTTGAATAAATAGTTGTCTTTTTATCAAATCAAATATAAATATTATTTTATTTTAATAGTTGACTTTATATAATAGTTATTTTATAACTTATTTTAATAATCGTCATTCATTTACTTATTTATTCAATTCTAATTAAACATTAACAACTTTTTATTAATTCTTTTAACACCTTTCAAAATTGGTTTTTTTAATAGAAATAAAATTCATTTATTTTGTGTAACATTTTCAATTTTATTAATAATTTTTCCACATAGTTAAGAAATTATCAACATTCAAAAAAAAAAAACATCTTTTTTAAAACAATAATAATAACAAGCATGAATAAGTTTTAAAAGTGATAATTTATATTTTAGGTATATCTATAATATATCTATATTTTAATCCTTTCCTTGATATTTAATTTGAATTATTAAAAGTATGTTAAAACTACATTAATTTTAAAGATATTCAATTTATTATTCTCATCTAATAAATTGGTGGCTAAAAAGTTTTCCCATCCCAAAATTTATTTTTTAGCCTTTCTGTTCTTACAAACATTAATAATATTAACTAGATATGAAATGAAATGAAATGCTATTAATTAAAATGCTTTTAATATTCTCGTTACATTAATAAATGGATTTTTTTAATGATATACTTCATTATTATTGTTTGTTTTTACATTACTAATATATTTAAGAATGGGTGTGTTATCACAAATAGTTATTATTAGATATATTGACTTTTGTTAATATTACATAAAAGGATATGGGAATTACATTACATAAATAGAGATGCTTTCTTTCATCTTCTATAACTTAATAATATTTATATATTATATAATAACAATCGTGTGTAGTTTAGAGTCATTTTTTAAAATCTTTATATTATACTAAAGAATCTTTTTTTTTTTTTAACTTTTATATTTCTACCTGCATTAGTAGGTTATAAACTACTTATGATAATGAAGGTATTTTAAGATATATAATGTAGTATAATGTAGCATTAGTATCAACTATAAAAAGTAATTCCTTTTTTTTAAAAAAAATTGAAATTGAAATTTTTTTTTATTTTTTCAATATATTAAAATATATTATGGATGACTAATTAAAATTAAAATTTGGAAAAAAGAGAATATTCAATAAAATATAAATTAAATTAATAAATAAAAAATAAATTTCAAAAGTTTCTTTTTTTTTTTTTTTTTTGAACCCTTTAAAAAACAAAATTTCAAATAAAATAAATAATAATTAAAACAAAACTACTGAAAGTAATCTATCTAAACCAGAAAAAAAATAAAAAAAACACTTTTAAAACTATAAATTAATAGTTATATTTTAATATTGAATATATAAGTAAAGCATTAAACAATTACACACCAACACTTTTAACTTATATTTTAAAAACTAAAAATAATTACATACCAAAAAGTTATCAACTTAAATAATAGTTATACTTTTTAAAAATAATAAAATATATTTTACTATATTGTAAGACAAAACTTTTTTCAAAAAAAAAAAAAAAACATAAACAAAATTTAATAACATTTATAATTCAGTAATAAAATGAATGGAAGTGAAATTCAAATTAAAGCCCAGGTATATATATCTTAAAAAAAAAAAAAAAGAAAAGAAAAAAATATAACATTATAATAAAATTATATTATAATTACTCTTTTCTTATTAATATTGAAAAAATTTAAAAAAAAAAAAAAAAAAAAAAAAAAAAACATAATAATATATATAATTAATTCATAATTCTTTTTAACTAAATTGTAAATGTTACTTTTATAGTTAAAATGGCATATTAAAAATTTCAAATTACCTCTTTCGGGTTTAGGTGATTATGAAACCCTAAAAATTATTATAAAAAATATTTTCAATTTGGATGATAATGTATTATTTATGATTGAATATAATTATAGTAACGGCAAGTATTAAAAACGTTACAAGTGTATATGCCTATACACATAAATTTTTTAAAAAGTAGAATATCAAATATATATTAAGTTTTTTATAATTATATTTTATTATAATAAAAAAAATTATTGGAATAATTAGAATTCTATTTTATTTCTTCACAAGAAGATTTATGGAAAGCAATCGATAGAACTTTGGGTCAAGGATTGTCATTATATATTACAGAATATGGTAGTAGCTTTTGGAATATTTTTTTTAACCTACAATAAATATATTATTTAAATTTAAAAATGATTCATAATAACAAGATATATTATATATATATTTATAGGAACTTCATCAGACAATCAAAATAATACTAATGTACAATCACAATCACAGTCACAATCAGTTGAGAAAAAAAATATTCCAAATAATATTAAACCTTCCGAGTATGCAAATACAGAACCTGAGAATAAGAAAATTATGCCATCACAACCACCAGTTGATACTCTTGAAAAAAAAGAGTCAAAAAATATGGTTAAAGAAGGAATGCCTACAAACGAAATAAACTCTGAAAATTATGATAATATAGCAAGCACATCAAAAGGAAAAAGTGCTCAAACTACGGAAAATCCATCATCAGCCGCATTTCATAAAAGTGAAACTTCACAAAGATTTACTGTTAATCAATCAAGTCAAACGGATAATTCTGAATTTACTAATATGACAATCAGGGATATTGTTAAACATAGTATTAACCTTCAAACTGATGCCTATAGAAAAATTATCGAAAACATTAAAAATCAAACTAGGGAAGATACAGATATTGTTCAAAATATTACAAATATTATTGCTAATGAGTATCCAAACGAAATTAATCAAATAAAGGAATCGGTAAAGAATAATATTGATCATCATAATGAGGAATACAAAAAGGTTGTTGAATCATTAAGAAACCAAACTAAAAATAATGTTGACATGGTACAAAATATTATTAGAATAATTGGTAATGAATGTAATAATCAATATCCAGATGAAATTAGAAAAATTAAGGAAAATATTAAAAATACAACTGATTCTATTAATAATGATTTTAACGAAACTATTAACAAAATTTCAAATATTATCAATCAATATTCTGCATATAAAAATATATTTCTCAATGACATTCTTAATCAATTGGATAGCAGAAATCAAGGTAATAGTACTTCTTCCACTGAAACCAATTCAACATCAAATACTATTAATGATCCACCGTTTAATCAACCCAATACCAATGAAACTATTGAAGGAGTTAAAAACTTTATCAATAATATGGTATTAGAAGTCAAATCTGGTATAGATGACTTATTAAATTATATTGATGAAAAGGATGAAGAAATCACCAATTTTATCCTTGGTAATGAATATGATTATGATACTAATGACATGAATAACACTACAAATAATTTAAGTAATAATGAAAAGGTCACTACTAATAATACAAATGGATTCCAAAACCCTTTATCGAATGATTCATTAAATGATATTCCAGTTTCATCTAATCCAACAAATAATGGATCAACTAAACATGCTAACTCGTTTGTTCAAGCTCAAGCTTCATCTAATTCAACAAATAATGGATCACCAAAAATTACTAACCCATTTATTGAAACTCAAACCTCATCACATAATATAAACAGATCATCTTCTATTCCACCAGATCCATTTAATTCGGTCAGAAATATTTTTAATAATATTACTACTGGAATAAAAACTGGTGTTAACAACTTTTTAGATAGTTTAGATGAAAAAGATGAGAAGATTACTAATTTCATTCTTGGTTCATTCAATGAATCAGACAGAACAAATAGTCATGACAACAATAATGATGATATTTCAACAACAACGGATACAACGACAACTTCAACAGAAGTATCTATTGATAGTTATGAGAAGCCAATTATTAAAAGTAGAAATAATACGGAACATTCAAATAACTATTATATTGAGCAATTTAATAAATATAAAGAAGATTTCGCAAAGAAAAAATTGGAAAAAATAAAATCTAAAGAGATTTTAGGCAATAAAAGTAATACTTCTGATAAATCAGTAGAAGTGATTGAACTATCTAAAATAAATAAAGCAGTTGAGCCAAATAAAGAAGTTGAGTTAAAAGAAATTGTTGAACCAGATAAAGTGATTGAATTAAAAGGAGTGGTTAAACCAAATAAAGTAACTGGTGAATCAAATAAAGTAGCTGAAACAAATGAAATAGTTAAATCAATTAAAGTAGTTGAATTAGATGAAGTAGTTAAATCAAAAGAAACAATTAAACCAAATGAAACAATGGAATCAAATATACCGGCTAAATCAAATAACTTGGTTAATTCTGTCAATAATATTGAAATCCATGAAATACAATCGGAACAGCAAGAAAACATCAAAGAATCCAACAAAGAACAGCCAAGCCCATTAAGTCCTAGTAGAGTTATTTTTAATTCTGTTAAGAATTCACTTCTTAGTAGTATTACAAGTTTTGCTGATTCTTCAAGATTTGTTGCTGATGAATTTTTAGGTGTACCTATAGAACATACTTCAGAAATAACAGAAGATACTAAAAATACTACTACTGCTGCTGCTGCTACTACTACTACTATAAATGAAAATATCACTTCTTTAAATGATAATCCAATCAAAAAAGAACCGGTAATTAAAATGAAGGAGGCTACATTTTCAGAATATGAAAAAACAACTAACCTTATTAATAATGAAAAAGAAGAAAGTGCAATGAAAACTTCAGAGGCTAATGATATCTCTTCAGTAACAAAAGAAGTTGAAGAATTTTCCAATGGTATTATTAATTATAAAGACATAGATGATGTAGAAAAACAACAGCATCCAGATATTGTAAGGTCACCTATTAAATCACAAATTCCTACCAATAAAATAATTGACGAAGATATGAGTTCTCTAATATCAGAAGATTCCTTTGATTATCATAGTTATTCTCCTATTAGTGTAGAAGACGATTCTAATAATAATATCAATAGAAACGATATTAATGATGATGATGAAACAAATGAAGAATTAGAACTGTTAAGAACTCAAATGGCAGATGAAAGTGATATTTTCAATAGGGATGATCATAAAAAAGATCTCAACGAAAACAATAATAATAATGTGGTAGATTTTGTTGAAAATGAGAATGAGCCAGACAATTCTCATGAATTGAATTATTATATAGAGAAAGGAAAACAAATTTTTGAAGAAGAATATAAAAATAAAAAAACGAATGAAAAGGATGAATTTTCTGATATAGAAATCATTCAAATTGAAGAAGTAACCGATAAAGATGAATCAACTTATGATAGTAAAGTTCAAGGAAGACATACCTCTAGTAAAAAAGGAAAGGATAATATACAACAACAATTTGATACTTTTGAATTTGATATTTATGATGATTCAGAACTAGAAAAACAAATTAAGCAAAAAAAAGAAGAAGCTGATTTACTAGATGAATATGAAATAATATAAGTAAATAAATAAAAAAAAATAAATAAAATATTATAATAGTATATTATATAGATTATATAGATTATACTATTTTAAATTTTAATATTTAAAAACAATCATCAATTGATAAACAATGATTTTAATATTTTTATCGGATTTCTATTTCAACTATAATACTAATTAAATATTTTTTTTTTTTTTGAACAAATCACCAATTTTTTTTACACTTTTTTTTTTTTTCCTTTGATATTTTATAATTATATAATAAGAAAAGGTTATGAAAAAAAGTAATTATTATTGTAATCGAATATTAATAAAATATCTTAATGACATTTTATTTTTCATATATAAATATACAAAAGAAGAAGAAAAAATAATCTGCGTAATTTTTTCCTTAATTTTAACGAAAATCATAAAAATAAAACTAATAAAAAATAAATTAAATTACAAAGTTCAATATATATATTTATATCTTGTTATTCATCATTAAGTTTATTATTTTAAATTTAATTGCGTTTATAATGGTAAAAATATATATATATATTTTTATAATTTTTACTTCATTGTATTAATTACAAAGTTATTTTATTTTAGAATATTTATATTATTATTATTATTGTTATTGTTATCATACATTTTTATATAAATATTACAGGAATAATATAAAATTTAGTGTTAACTAATGAATCTTAACATAAAAAAGAGTAATTTTAATGAATGATAGTACACCTTTTGAATTGAAATACCATGGGTTATAAAAGAAATATTAAAAATAAAATTTTTTTTTTTTTATATAACCCTATTAAAATATAAATTATATTTAGGGTAACACAAAGTTAAACTATATAAATTTGTTGTTTTTTAAAATTTTGATAATTTGGTTAAAACAATTATTGAAGATTAGTCTATTTTTTGAGAAGCTTTTTATATAATATATTCATGCAATTATTAAATATTAATTATATCAAAATATTATATATATATATATTTAGCTATATAAAATAAAAAGTTGATTTTTGTTGTTATTTCATTATTACTAAATATAAAAAAAAAAGACTTATTAGTAATTCAAAAATAAATTAGTTTTCTTTTTTAAAGTCTTTAAAATTACTATAGAAGTTATTTGATTCAAGTTTAATATATTTTTATTTATATTACCATTTATAGATGTATTATAAAAATATAAAAAAAAAACTATTTCTTTGGAGTTATCCTTCTTTGAAATGTTAATATTTAAATCTCCTCCTCTAAATAACTTTATTAAAAAGTAAGAAACAAAAATAGAGATTTTAAAAAAACTTTACAATGAATAACAAATTCCATATTTTTTATTATTTCTTTTTTTTTTCTCCAAAAATGAATAAAAAAATGGGGAATAAAAATTAAAAAAAAAAAAAAAAAAAAAAAAAGAAAAGAAAAACACTAATTATTAATATTTTAATATTTTTTGAAATAACTTTAAAAAAATGAATTTTAACATCTTAAACTATTTATTGGCAACCTAATTTTAAATAGCTAGATTTATATTTTATATTCGCTTTAGGTAAAAAAAAAAAAAAAGGGGATTATAGTATTTATATAGATCAAAAAGTAAATAATTAATATTATTTTTTAAAGATAAGAAAAAAAAAGAAAAAAAAAAGAAAAAGAAATGTAATATACTTAAAAACATGACTCATTAAGAAAAAAAAAAAAAAAAAGATTAAATTCATAAATTCTGATTATTTAAAAAATCTTATATATATATTTTTTTTAATTATTAAAATTTTATAATGTAGTAAAATAAGATAATAGGAATTTAAAAACTATTATATATTAAAAATAAATATAAAGTATATGGTATATCTTTCTAATCCTTTTTTTCTATCTTTCTTTTTATTCTATTTCCTTTATTAATATTATAAAGGGAAGAAAGAATAAAATATATATATATATCTATATATAAAAAAATCTTTTTTTTTTTTTTTTTCCCATTTCCATTCTTTTTAAACATATAAATTAATTATCCATTTTATTTTTACTACAATCTTTCATTATTTCTATAAATCGAATATATTTATAACAATTTAAAAATAAATAATATAAAATTGTTAAATTTTGAAGTTATTTAAAAATGGAAGATTTATCGCCTTTTCTATCGAATACTTTTATGACTTCTCTATATAAAAAAATTGAAAATGAATATCCTCGAGAAAAATTGGAAAATATTATAAAAAAAATGATTTTATATTATCAATCCTTACAAAAAAATATTATTACCAGTAGTTATATTAAAAAAAAACAAAATTTCCCATTCTCATGCTTTGATGAAAAACAGTTATTAAAAAGTAATATTGATGATAAAGCTTATCAAGAATTATTAAATATTATTCTAAAATTGGATTCTGAACATCCTATCTTTAAAGAAGATGGTACAGTAAAAATAAAAAAATAAAAATAATAAAAGAATTTTGGATTTAAAAATACTCTATAATTAACACAATTTTTCCGTTTTTTTTTTTTTTTTTTTGTAATAAAATCATTATTTAATAAAAATTGACCAAACCTTGATATTGGCTAAAATAATAACATGGAACAATGAAAATTGTTATAAAAAATTAAAAAAAAATTCTTTACAATCAATTCATATTATACAATATAAATCTGTTTATGCTAAAAAAAAAAATAATATATAAATATTTGGATAACGTTATATTATTTAAAATATTTTATTAAAACATTAATACGGCATCATATTGACCTATAGATATTAAAAAAGTAAAATCAATAGATACTTTTATTTCATCTTTAAAAAATTTTAAAACCCTAGATGCTTTTAAGGAAAGTAAAACATTAAAAACTATCTATTCTATTCCTAAAAAACCAGCAATAGGGATAATGAGTGATGAACCTTCAATTGTTAAATTAGAGAAAATTCGTAACGTTTCAATAACTTTTTTTTTTTTTTTTAATATCCTTAAACCCTTAATAATGATAATATATATAATTAATAATTTATTTTTATTTTATCTATATAATAATAAAAATTGTATATACATATATTCAAAAGAGCAATATATAAATAAACTTGGTTATAATAACTTGGGAATTCCATTTTTTGAAATTAATAAATCAGCATCATATAGTTCTTTAATGAATATGGCAAAATTAATGATAAATACAGGACTACCTATTAAATGTTTAGAAGCAACCATTCTTGGAATATATCCTTTTATTATATAATTAAATTTTAATTAGTAAAAATAGTATATTTTAATTGTTATATCATTTAACTTTTTTTTTTGAACGATATTCATACATATTTGACTGATAGTCTAACTATAGTAGATCGATTTTCCCTTTCATTTAAATCAGAAATGAATGGGAAAATATATCGACATATAGTTCTTGCTGTAAAAATTCGGGGAAAATATGGTGCCATTGGATTATCTCGAAAAGATGATCTACATTGGAAAGAACCAACTTATAAGGTAACAATTTACTAACAATAATACCAAAATATATCTATTCTATATAAATAATAAACGAATATTTTTCTTATATTTTAATATAATATGTTTCATGTATTTTTCAAAACAAGACTTTAAAAGGTATATATTAATTCGATTGATATTAAAAATTTAAATGAACTATTATCATTTACAAGAACAACAAGAATAATAATAATAATAATAATAATAATAAATTTTTTTTTATTTTTTGATTTATTCAAATTATTACAATAATAACAATACAAATAAAAAAAAAAAAAAAAAAAGAATTAATTCTAGATTATAAAAAAGCTTATCAAAGACGTAATTACTTTTTTTAAAATCAAATATTTCACTCTATATTTCATAATAAAACACTTTTTTTTTTATTCTTATTTTTTTTTTCCTTTATATATTATTACTATTTTATAGATAATCATAATTTATTAGAAGTTAAATTTGGTTTAAAAATACCACATGAAATATTTTATAATGAAAAAATTACTTGGAAGGTAGGTTACAAAAAAAAAAAAAAAAATAAAATAAAAATCTTTATGCTTCTTTTATATTTTCAACAATCCTATACTTATCCTTCTATTTAAAATGATTCATATTTACAAATATTTCAACATTTTTATTAAATTACTATGATCAATAAAAGTATGCCATTATAAAATGTACAGAAAGAAATTGGTTAAATGCCGTTGATGAAATCTCAAAAATATTGTAAATATTAAAATATAAAAAGTGTACCTATACCCATTTTATTTCATACAATTAAAAAAAAAAAAAAAAAGAAAAAAAAAATTCGATAAACCATTTTTTTTCTTTATGTGCTTTACAAAATTTAATATCAATTATTGTATCCAAAAAATATTATTAAGCATGAAATGAATTCAATGTGTTTTTATGTTAATAAAAAAAATTATCACTTTATATAGAGGTTTTAATAATATGCATTTAATAAATGAATTAACATAATAATACATATACTTTTTAATGGAATATTCTAAAATGCGTCTATTATTTAATTATTTTTTAAAATACCATTATATTTAAGTTTCTATAATAAAAAATATATTAATATTGTTTATTTTTATTTTATTTATTTTATTTTTTTTTTAGAATTTGCTTTTATTGTTTTATTTTATTATTGATTTATTATTTAAATATATACTACTTTTGCTGTATTATATATATAAAATTGTTATTATAGTATTATGATAATTTTATAATTGTTTTGTGAGTATTTTTTTTTACTATGATTCTTTTTTGTTTGTTTAACTCTTCTTATTTATTATTATTAATTAATATTATTTAATTATTAGTAGATATTATTATTAGTTTATATTGTTTAATTAGCTTAGTTATCACCAGTAAGTCTTTGAACTCCTGTTTAATTTAAATTCATAATAAAATTTATACATAAAAAGAATTATTTAATATAATTAAAATAATATACAATATAGAAATCATAAATTTTTTTTATAAAATATTACTCTTTAAAACGGAATCCTTAGCTGGATCGTATGGGTGATCCTTAGATGGGATTTCAAGAACAGATGGGAAAGCTTGGTCATAGTCATCAACTAATTGACGGATCATATCAGCAACCTTTAATTTTTTTTAAATAAATTTTATTTAATATCCAATAATTAATTAATTATAATACCAATATTAAATATTTTAAAACATATTATTCTATTCCAATATTTACATGTTGGTTGATGAGAATAATAGCAATATCCTTTCTGCGAGTGAATTCAATGAAAGTTTCTTCAATGGTAGATAATGGAGTCTCTGTTTAAAATTTAATATTTAATTTATATTTAATATATAGTTTATATTTTACAATCAATGGATTTTTATCTATGAATTAGAGTAAATAGTACTTACTGCTATCAACAATTAAGAAGTTAGACTTTTGCTTGTTATCAATGTGACCAATACCAGCTAATAATAAACCAGTGATGGTGTCCTAGTTTATAAAATTTATTATATTATTATATTATTGAATTATTATTTTGTTTTATTTCTGTATTAAAAATTAACTTTTATAATAATTATAATAATGATTTAAAATTTTGATTATTGTTAACTTTATTTATTTCGAAGTTTTTTTTTTTTATTTTTGTAAATAGTGATAATAGTTATACAGATTACTTTTTAAAAATTTATAATTCATAATTCAATAATATGCATATATATTTTAATCATCTTTCAAACAGTTATTTTCTTTCTTTTTTTTTTTATTAATGATATTCAAAAAGTGTTTCGTGTTTAAATATACTTCCAGCAAAATTAATTATCTTTTTTAATCATATTCTCAAACTTTTGCAGTAAATATTCGATATTTTCCTGATTTTATAATATATGTTTATTTCTATTATTTTTTTTTTATATAATATCTTTTCGACATCTCATCATCAATTATTATTACTAATTTTTTTTGTCTTTTAAAATTTTGATTGAATGATTTCTTTATTGTTTTCAAAATGTCAATAAATTTTTAATTCTCGATGTTTTCTACTGTTATGATTATTTACTTCATCACCAATTAAAGCTAATAAAGATCTTTCACGTAATAAATTGGCCATTTTTAATTAATTTTATTAAATTTTTTAAAGATAAAATTTACTTTAAATTATTTAAGTAAAAAAAAAAAAAAAAAAAAGAAAAAATTTTATTTGAATAAAAATGATTAATAATTAATTAATCCAATATATAATATAATAGTTTATAATAACCAGAACTATTAATTAAATATTATTATATAATATGCTTAATCTTTATATATTTCTTTTAAATAATAATATTTATATAGAGCAACGACAGAGACATTTGGTAATACTTTATTCAAATATATTATTAATATAGTTTAATATATGGTGATTTGGATAATAAATATTATTAATCTGAAATTCAATTGGCTGACGTATTTGATTCAATTAAAAAATTATATCATTTTTGATAAAGTATTATTTTAAAATCATCATCCTCATTAGAATAAGAAAAAAGATAAATAAAAAATGTAATGTATTGGATAAGATCCAATGATATTCAATATATAATGTATTTATGTACAACATTAATTTTTATATAACATAGTGGAATAATGAATAAAATAATAAATATAATAGATAATGGAAATAATATTTAATTCAATGGAATGGCCTATATTAAAGGACTACTCTATTAATATTAACAAGTCATTTTTATTACGGATAAGAATAACAAGGAATCAATGATGATTCATGAATAGAAAAGAACGAAAAACAATAAATATAATTAAACCAGAAAAAAAGAATTGCTGAAAATAAAAACTAAAACATCATAGCCTTTATTTGTGGTAGGTATCAGGCAGACACAATATTCATCATGGTTTGTTTTGATGTTGCTGTGTATAATAAAATTTTATTTATTATTATAATTAATAAATATATAATTTAGCGAATAATCAATTAGTGGCTTAAATATTTCGTCAGATACAGGCATTCGATTGGGTGAAAATTTTATTATTTTTATTATATATTATATTATAATCTCTAATAAATATTAAAATTTATAATATTTAAGATTATTATATTGAAATAAAAATGATATAAAAATTAAATATAAATGAATAAATAATAATTAAATAAATAAATCTATAGTTAAATAATTAAATAAACAAATAGTTAAGTAGTTAAATAAATAAAAAGAATAGGAATAAATACATAATATTTAAAAATAGAATGTTCTATTCAATATTTAATAAAGTCACCACAAAAATAAACAATTATTTTTGTGAATAGAATAAAAAAGGAAAAGTTATTACAAGTTATTTCCTATTATATTTTATTATCAAATGATATGGAGGAAATCATTGAAATTGGAATATAATTAAAAGAATAATAAAAAACTTAAATAGTCATTTATTAATAAAACATTTTATTGAAAGACTTTTTAACTTGAATTACTGTTAATGTATATTTTCTGTATTATTAGAATTGGTTAGTATGAAATAGAGTAATTGTTTTATTAGATGTACTATTCATTTTATTTTTATAATATGGATTGATTGCTTTGTGATACTGAAACAATACCAGCATTTACAACTAGTATTTTATATTATTATTTCCCCCTCTATTAATATATATTTTTATGTTATAAAAGAAGAAATATTGAAATACTTTTAAAATGTAAAGTTGAAATATCACTTGATTTTATTAATTTTTTATTCGTTCAGAGTTTAGAAGAAAAATGAAGTTGGTATCTTTAGCGTAAGAAATATAAATGGAAAAATGAAGTTGGCATCTTTAGCGTAAGAAATATAAATGGATTATAATGGCTTGGTAATAGAGATTTTTAATTTAAAAATCATTTACCATTTTACTGAAAATTAAAACCAAAATTTTTTAAAAAATCGAATAATACCATGAATGTATCATGACTATAGTTATAATATTAAACCATTGTATATAGATAAATAAACTCCTTATTAAGTTTTAAGAAATAATTAAAAATGTTTAAAATATTAAAATAGTTATTCTTATATAATAAAAAATTGCTTTGTTTTATTCAATATTCATAATAATATTTTTAAAAATGATTGATATATTCAGTTTTCTATTAAAATAACTAAGTAGAAAAGTTTAATTTCTTCTAGTTTTTTTTTTTTTTAATTTTGATTTACCTTTTTATTTTTCAATTTTGGTTGAAGTCTTTTTTTTTTTTTTTTGAAAATTTAAATATCCACCCATTCACTCTTTTTTTTTATAAATTAAAATTTATGTAAAAACTGAATATTTTTTAATTAAATTATTTCATTTATACATAAAAAATTAATTAATTTTTAGCATATGAAAGCAAGCAAACAAGCAAGCAAGCAAAACTAACAATAAATAGCAATAAACAATAATTAATTTAATAAAGATATATAAAAATTTATATTTAATTAAAATATTAAAGTTTTATTTAAAAAGTAAATTATTATTACATAAAATATACTTTTTTATTTTCTCAAATTTTGAAATTCATCAAGATTACATTTTAATTATTTTACAAAAATTCAGGGAATAATCATTTAATTGCAATATATTAATACTTTATATAATAAATAAATAAAAAAAAAAAACATATAACAGTCATGGCTGAACCATATAACTCTATATCAGAAAATGTCAATGATGAAAATTACACTATTAGACCAAATTTTCAACAAAAGTAGGAATTAATAATACGGAATATAAATTGAATTTTTTATTTAATAATTTCGAATATATATGTATTTACAATTAATTATTAATTAAAATATAAAAGAATGAATTATAAATTGTTTATATATTAAAATAATTTTATATTTTTTATTATTAAATGCTATTAAAAATCATAAAGATTTCGTCCAACAGTAGTTCAAAAAATTATTCATGATATTCTTGTTGAAAAATTAAACGGACAAGTCTACTCACCAGAAACTTGTTCAACATTTACAAAAGAAATAGCAGATGAAATTAAAAATAAATTAAAAGGTTAATACTATTAAAATTTTATATATAATAACATTCATTAGAATAGGTTTATCAATTTAAATTTAAAAATTTCATAATGATTTATCAATAAATGTTAATGATATAAAAAATTATCAATCGTTAAATGTCATTCTTAAATTTTAATAAATATATTATTCATTATTGTATAATTATTTATAACTTTTAAATATATATATAGAATTAGATTTACCAAGATATAAATACGTCGTTAATGTAGTATTGGGTGAAATGAGAGGTGAAGGTGCTAGGTAAATTTTAAATAGATTATTAAATAAGGTTTATATTATACCTATTTTATAGATAAATCGAATTAATAATTTTACTATAAAATAATATTTTATAATATTAATTTGAAAAAAAAAAAAAAAAAAAAAAAGAATGGCATGTCGTTGTTTGTGGGATTCTGATACTGATAATGTAGCACAGGATATATATACCAATGTATTTATTTTATTTAATTATTTATTTATTAAATTATAGAGTTACAAAGGTTATTTATTTAATATTTATTTATTTAATATTTAAAATAGGAAACCTTATTTTGTGTTGCTGTCGCCTTTGGTGTATTTTATTACTAAATAAAAAAATAACTAATTATACAAACTAAAAATATATATAGATAGAATATTTATTTATTTATTTGAAATCACTCAACCATCATCCATATAACAATACATAAAAACAATCTACTTCTATCAAAAAAAAAAAAAAAAAAAAAAAATCAACCTAATTTTATTATAAAATATGTGTAATATATATGTAATATAAAAATAAAGCAAATAAAAAAAAAAAAATAAACTTAATACCTATTAAAAATATGTTTGTATTTTTTTTATTAGAATGGTATATAATAAAATAAAACGTTAAGGAAAAAAAAAAAAAAAATGTTAAATAGTATTTTAATAAATAATAATATTTATTGAAATATTATTTAAATGGTCTATTGTTTTATTTTACAAATTATTATATAATAGTATAATGCTTCTATTTTTTTTTTTTTTTTTTTTTTTGTTGATTAAATATTAATGTATCATAAAAGTATCATTCCTTATTTATCCAATAATACTGAAAGAAAAATATGTCTCAATGGATAATGATATATTTTTATAAATTCTATTTTGTAATAATAATTGGAAAAAAAAATAATAAAATTAAAACGATAATAGTATTCTTTTATAAAAATAATAGTATATATATAAAAAAAAAAACTTTAATCCCATAATAAAAAAAATAAAGTATTGTTTTGTTTTTCATTCTTCTCCCCGAAATATCTTTGATTAATAATTTCTTTAACGTTTATATTTAGGCAGGATAATTATTAATCCAATTAAATGCTGGTGGTGCCATTGGAGAAATAGACATTGCAAGAATATTATCAGTAACGTCACTTTCAACATCACTATCATCTTCTTCTGACGTGATAGGTGTCCAATTTTGATAAATAGGTTCAATAAAGTGACATGAATTCTTTAAAAGATAGGGTTCAAATGGTAAAAGGGTTTCTGGTAATTCATTTTCATCTTCATCATCTTCATCACTTTCTTCTTCTTCATCGTCATCATCGTCATCCTCATCATCATCATAATCATCATTCTCTTCATCTTCGTCATCCTCAAATTCTTCTTCATCTTCTTCTTCATCACTTCCTTTTATATCATGCATTTTAATCTTTGGTTTTTTATTGGATTTACCTTTTGCCTTTTTAATAAATGAATAATTCTTGTTTTCAAAGATTGAATAACAGTACATTATTTCTAAACTATGAGTTAATTTAGCAAATTCTTCTACTAATCCTCGGTTACAAACCTATTAAAATTAATTTATTATTCATTAATAAAATATTCAGGAATTTTTTTTTTTTTTTTTTTTTTTTTTTTACTCACCACTAAAGGATTAAACCTTGATTGAATGATACGATCTAGTCCCTTTAATTCTGGTGGTAATTGACCATAAGTAATTCCATTACCATCATTTTCCATTAAAGATCTCCAACGGTATAAAAAGATTAAAATGATAGCTTCTACTATACTATAAAATACTAAATATTGCTTTGGGTTAAGAACAGAACCAACACGATGTTCATTCATTTCAACATAATTTAATGCAAACTTTGTTAAAAGTTGTAGTATGGTTTTAACTGGACCAACTTCCATATACTTTGCTCTAGCAACAAAACTAGATATATAAGCAGAAGAAGCAACTTGAATTACGCTAGGAACTGAAGCAGTAATAACCTTTTGAGCCAAAAGACAAACAAAATTATTTACATATACAGGTGAATAAGAACATAAATAAAAGATAAGAAATTGAGTGTAACGAGAATTATGAGTTGGAAGAATAGTTTTTTGGAAGATTTCCATTAAGATTTCAAACATTTCATCTCTTTCATCATTTGATAATTTGGAAATATATTCAAATAAAATATTAAGCATACCATCTAATTTTTCTACCATTCCTTTGACATTACTATCTTCTTCAGTTAATTCATCAAATAAAAATCCATCATCATTATTATCTAAATCATCTATTTCAAAAATATTTTGGGAATTATTTTCTTCAGATGCCTTATTTTCTAAATCAGTTTCATCAATATCATTCTTTTCCATTTTAAATACGAGATTTTGTAAATCAGTAATATCTTGGTCATCCATATCTTCAATTTCTACTTGAATTTCAACCTAATTAAATTATTATATTATTAAAAATATTTTAACTTTATGAATATCATTTTTTATCTGCAAAATGTTAATTTTTCAATAACCTACTTACATCAATTTTTATAATTTTTTCAACAATTAATGATAATATTGGTTCTTTTAATACTTTTATATAGTCTATCATTTTTAAAATATTTTTTAAATACCATAATTGATATTTAATGTCTTGGAATTTATCTGGAAAAGCTTCAGCAATAGGTGTTATCAAAAAAGATGGTCCTGATGGAATAAGAGATATTATTCTTTTTAAAACAGTATGTACTCTGTCACAAGCCATCTTAGGGGTTACAGATGGATCAGAAACTAATTTTGCTCTGTCATTTTCAAATGGTTTTTCTATTTTTTTTTTTAAAAAAAATATTATACATAACAAAAAGAAGATAAAGAAAAAGAAAAAAAGAAAAGAAAATATATAAAGATAAAGAAATAAAACTTTAGTATATTATTAATTAAATTTAATTATAATTTTTTTTCTAATAATTAAAAAAAGTCATTAAATATGTAAAATATAAAATGCATAATTAATAAAATTTCTTTTTTTTTTTTTTTTTTTTTTTTTTTTTTCATATAATATTCTATTTCACGATAAAAATATTATACGAAAGCATTTGTAGAATAAAAAAAAAAAAATAGAAAATAAAAAAAAAAAGGAAAAAACATAAAAAGAAAATAGTTTGATAATTTTCTTATCATGTAGTTTGTGAGCAATACGTTAATAAAATTCATAATTTAGATTTAATTACTACAATAGTATGATTATCATGTTATTTTTATTAGTTTCAATAGAGCACCACTATGATGTTTGTTTTAATTTTTCTTTTTTTTTTTTTTTTTTTTATTAATTATGTTTTATATTTTCTTTAATAAAATTTTTCTACACAAAAACGGAAAATGAATCAAGTTAAAACTCAATCCATAATCATACACAAATATATTCTTTTTTTATATCTTTTAAAACTATTTTTTTCAGAAATGTAAATATATATTAAATATTTCTTAGATAATAATGAAAAAATACTTTGATTCTTTCATTCTTTTTTCTTTTTAACTTTTCTAAGAAATACCAAATATATTTTTTAAATTTCTCATAAAAATTGAAAAAGAAAAAAAAAGAATATTATTACATAAAAGAAAATTAAGCTTTCGCTTTCTTTTTCTCTTATTTTATACATATTTAACAACTATTCACATTCAACCCTTCTTTTTTATAAAAAAAATTAAGTTTCTTGTTGTTTGAAAGTAACAACTTTTAACAATTAATTTTTTTATAAATTTTAATTCAAAATCCATCAAATCCATTTTAAAATCCCTCTACCCACACTTTTATTCAATATATTGCTTCTTATATTTTTAATATTAAGCACTATATTAAATAAAAATATATATAAAAAAAACATATTTATTTTATTTATATACCATAATAAAGTATATTATAAAATAAAACTATGTTTTTTTTTTTTTTAAGTTTATCTATTATATAATTTAATAATTTAGATAATATTAATTAAACTTACTCCAGCATAAAAGATTTATTAATCTTTCGGCAACTGGAAACATATAAAAAGCATGGGCACTAACTAAATTTTCTAAAAATTGACTATAAACTATTGCAAAATCTGAAGATCTTGTAACCCAATTTATATCTAAAATAATCCCTACTAAATCTTGAAATTCTTGAGTAAAATTTGAAACAATTTTTGAAAAAGTTTCCATCCATATTATTAATTGTTCTTTTGAATCTTCATCACTATTTTCAAGAGAACTAATTTCATCAATAATGGAAAATAATTTTGATTTATTTCCCTATAAATATTGATTGTTGGATGAATTATAAATTTTATATATTTAAATAATTATATTCATAAAAAAAAAAAAAAGGAAAAATACATTAATAATTAATTAAATTTCTATTATAATTGTATTTTCTTTTTTTTTTATCATTATTTACTTTTAAAGCTTCATTGAATGCATCTTGTGTTGTTGATAAAAAAGTCTCTTTTATCATAGTTTTATCAGTTATTGTTTTATCAATTATAAATTGACTCTTTATTGAATTTTCAATCATTTTTAATAGAGGATTTTTTTTTTAAATTGAATAAATTAAATTAAACTAAAATAAATAAATATAATAAAATTAAAATAAATATTTCACAAGAAAAAAAAAGTATAATAAATTAAATATTGTGTATATTTTATTAATTTTAAAATTTAGATTGGACAATTAAATTGTATTTTTTTTTAAAAAAATTCAGTTTTTATTTTTATTTTTATAAAACTATATATGAATATTTATGAATTATCTGAATATTATTATTGTTGTTGTTTTATTATTATTGTGTTTTTTTAATCCGATATTTTTGTGTGTATCTTTCAATCATAGATTGAAATTCAATCTCACAAATAATAATATTCAAACACACAAAAAAAAATTTTTTTTTTAAAGATTTAATTTTAAACTTTTTTCTTAATTTTTATATTAATTATTAAAATTTAAAAAAAAAAAAAAAATATTTAATTCAGATTTCGATATTTATATTTAGCATATATTAATAATTAATTGTTAATATATTATATTAATTATTTCATATTATTTTTAAAAATATTATAAAATATATTATGCCTCTTAATTTGTTAATTTGGATATAAAATCTTATATATAAAACGGTTACTTATCCAATAATAAAAAAGTAGATTACCAACAAATCAATTATCATTATAATATATTGTATATACTATAATCCAATCATATTTATATATTGTATACATTCTAATAAGATAGGTTTTACATTAATGTTACAATTTTAAATGAATTATTTTAAAAATTATTCCACATTTTTAGTTATTTTATTCCTATTTATTTACAATTTATTAATAATATATACAATTCATATATTATTTAATTTACATAAAAAACAATAAAAATATATATTAATAAAGTTTTGTGTAAAATTAATATAACCAAATCTATTAAAATTTTTTAATTTTATATTATTACTTCTTTACAAAAAAAAAAAAAAAAACAATTTCTTTAGTAAGAATAAGAATTAGAGAGCATTAATTAAAAAAAATATAATTGGCAAAAATAAGTAATTATTATTAGTAAAACAGTATGAGTAAAGATTTAAATGTTCTTGAATTTTATTCTGGTATTGGAGGCATGGTAAATGAAAATTTTAATTTTTAAAAATCATTTAAAATTCTGAAATTCAAATTTCATGAAATTTTTTAATGAAATGAAGAGTAAAATAGCATGATAGGCTACTTTTAAATTGAAAAATAACAAAAATAGAATATCAATAATACCCAATAAATATATTGTTTTTCGCAAAAATGTATTTTTAATTTAAATTTTAAATTTATTTCCATTTTATATTTAATTTTTAAGCATTATTCTCTAATTGATGCATGCAAAGATTCAGATTTCAAACCAAAAGTTGTTGCAAGTTTTGATATTAATAATCAAGGTTACTATTAAAATTAAGTTTTATAATAATGAAATTTTACGAAATACTTTCAAATTATAAAAAAAAAACTCAAAAATATTAATGTATAAATTATATAATTTTTTTCTAATTATTATAACAATAGCCAATAAAGTGTATTTCCACAATTTCAATAGAAGACCAGTACAAGTAAATATAAAAGAAATATTTATATTTTAATTCTAATATTTAAATAGTATAATAAATAAGTTGTAATTTACTAAAATATATATATATATAATAAATTATGTATTAAAGAAACTCATTGAATCCATCCCAGTTTCCAAATGTAAATATCTAATAAATCATATATATTAAAATTATAAATCTAAATTTAATTGAATAAAAAAAACATATATATATAATTATCTAGATTCAACTTATAGAGCGGATATGTGGTTAGCAAGGTAATTTTAAATTTTAAGAAATTTGTTTAATCTTAATTTACTTAAACATATAAAATTAATATATTATTATTATTATTATTATTATTATTAAATATTATTAGCCCACCTTGTCAACCAGTAAAAACAAACATATAAATTATATAAGAAAAAAAATTTTATGATTAACTAGACATTAATAATGACTTTTAATATATAAAAATTGCAATAGTACACTAGACAAGGATTACAAAAAGGTTCAAATGATGAACGTTCAAAGAGTTTTTTATTTTTATTAAACAGTATTCCAAAATTAGAAAAGCCACCAAAATATATCTTAATTGAAAATGTAAAAGGATTTGAAATTTCTGATACAAGGTTTAATTTGAATCTCTATAGTTTAATTTTAATATTAATTTGTATATTAATTATGCAAAATTTGAATATATTAATGTTTTTTTAAAATAAAGAAACATGATGATGGAAGCTTTAAAAGATATGTACGACTGCCAAGAATTTTTATTATCACCATTACAATTTGAGATTCCAAATTCCAGAATTAGATACTATTGTCTTGTAAATAATTTATTAATTCTAAATCAAAATCAATTTAAACTCAAATAATAACATTTCTAATTTATTATATACATTTATATAAATATTTTCAATATATTATATATTCATTCCTTATGTAATATCAAAAATCAAAAGGCAAAATTAAAATCCTTAAAATTCAAATATGACATTCCAAAGGATAAAATTTTAAATTATATTCCAGGTAATGAATTCACCAAATATTGGGAAGACAACCAAGATAAAACTTCTGTTGGTATTGTTGAAGATGAAGAATTAAAAAATGTTGTTGTTAAACAATTAAAAGAATTTTTGGAAGAAAACATTGATGAAAATAAATATAAATTAACCGAAAAATCACTATCACGTTATGGATTATTATATGGTATGTAAAAAAGAAACAATAAAAATTAGGATTGAATACAAATTTCATAATCCATGCCATTTATATTATATTGTATTCAAATTAATATAAAAATTATTGTAAATTTGATATAGATATTGTAAAACCTTCACAAAAAAGATCATGTTGTTTTACAAAAGGATACTATCATTTTATTGAAGTAAGCATATAATAAATATTAATTTTAAAAAAAAAAAAAAAATAATTAAAATATATAATATTAATCAAAATATATTATTTAACAATCATTAGGGAGCTGGTATATATATTTATATTAATATTATTATGTTGATAATCTTTTTTATAATTAAAAATTTTTAAATATTTACAATAAAATCTTTACATATATAAATTTTATTTAGGTTCAATTCTTCAATGCAATGAAGATGTTGATGTAAGATATATTCATTAATTAATATAATATTATTAATATAACAGAATAGAATAATAACAATAAATATCTAATTTTGTATTATTAAAGACAAAAGAAACATTAGAAGAATATAAATTATATAAGGAAAAAAGAAATGAAATTTTAAAAAAAGAAGAATTAGATGAAAAGCAAAAAGAAGAAGAATGTAAGAAACTTGATAACCCATTAAATAAATTAAACTTAAGATATTTCTCTTCAAGGGAAATTGCTCGTTTGATGGGATTCCCAGAAACTATGGTATTCCCAGAAGATTCCTCTTTAAAACAACAATATAGATTACTTGGTAATTCCCTAAATTGTAAGGTTGTAGCTGCTTTAATTAAATATTTATTAAGTGAAAAGGATGATAAAGAAAAAAATACCGAAAAAGAAGAATTAGAAAATGATTCAAAAAAAAGAAAATTAAACTAAAAGACATTTAAAAATATTAATATATATATATATATATATAATCCATTCAATAATATTAGCATTAAAACATAGATTTATTTTCAATAGATCATTATTTTTTAAGTAAAATTTTATAATATTTATAACTTTTTTAATAAAAAAAAAATAAAGTACTTTTTCATTTCCTATATAATTTAAAACATTAATAATAAGCATTAATATTTTTTAAATACATTTTTCAATTACAATAATTAATGTTTTAAAAATAATAAATAAATAAAAAGTTTTTATAATATGTAAATACGTGTATTCATTATTTAAATTATTACAAATAGGTAATAAATAGTAGTTTAATGATAATTAAAATATATTTAGTTGTAATTGATGAATTATAAATTGTATAATATATAAAAGCATAATGACAAATTTTATATTTTATAATAATTTTATATAATAATTATTTGGTATTATTATTTAGTTTATGTTAATAGATTTTTTTTTTTTTTTTTTGATTAAATTAAAATACTTTTTTTTTTTCCTCATTATAAATGAATTTATTCATTTATTTAAAGCTACTGACGCTTACGTCACTTATTGAAAAATCAGTTATTTCAAAACTAGCATTATCATCTTTTCTCTTTGATTCACTCTTTGGTTCTAAAATTATTTTATCATATAATTTAAAAATTATTGAAAAATTAGATAAACAATATAAATACATTTGAAATAGGATGATTTTTATTTAATTTTATTTACCTTTTTCACTATTATTTTGATCACTATTAAGAATAGAATCAATAGATTCAGAATCCCAATTACTATCTGATTCACTAGAATACTTTAATTTTTCCACTTCATTAGAATCGTTTCTAGGTATTGTTTTTTTAACAAACATTGGTGTTGACTTAGATTCTGTTTCTGTTTCTGATAAGGCTTGACTCTCTGAATTATTTCTTTCTTTTAGGCTATCTTCGGTTGATAATTCATCAAAAGAATTTATACTTTCAGTTTCTTTTATTATAATAAATAATTATTTATGAATATAAATAGAATGTTAATACAAAAAATTCTTTAGATATAAATAAATAAAAAATAATTATTTATTTAGAATAAATTATAAACATACCTGTTTTTTCAGTAACTGTAGTATTAATTCTTAAATTACTTGCTGATTTAGACTTATTTTTTTTACTTATTGGTTTTATACTTGAGCTCCTACTACTAGAAGAAGAATTGGTATAATCATTTGTTAATTCATCATTAGTTTTTGTAGGACTAGTGATATCTTCAGTTAGCACTGATTTATCATTAGTTTCCGTTAAGCCATCTTCACTATTCGATGATATTCTACTACTTTTACTATTCTTGCTAGAACTTAAAATAGAAGAAGTGGAAGATTTAGACGTTCTCTCTGATTTTGAAACATCATCATCTGTGTTAGTTATGGAAGCTTTTGAAAGTAAAGAAAAAGCTTCTCCAGTTTCTGTAACTGTTTCTGTAACGGTCTCGGTTTCAATATCTGATTCTGATTCTGATTCTGATTCTGATTTTGAATCCGATCCTGATTCTGTTCCTGATTCTCTACTATTTTTCTTTTTCTTAGAGTGAGGAACAATAGTTGATTTAGAAGAAGAAGTAGAAGAGGATAAATCGGATGTAGATGACCTTTCAGATTTCGTTATAGTTATGTCATCACTTGAAAGTATAGAAGTTTCATCATCACTTGACCTATCGGTTTTTGATACTGTTTGTTGATCATCAGCAACAGATGATTCTGTATAGGTATTATAAGATCGATTACTTATTATTTCATCTACATTATTATATTTTATATGTTTCTTTTTCTTTTCACTCATAGCTGTAGGGGTCAATGGAGTTTTCGGAACAGGTAAACTTTTATTCTTATTTAATTTTTTATGAGGTTTATTTCTTAACTTTTCATATACCTTTTTCGATTCTGAATTTGAATCGACGTTTGATAATTCTGATTCAGATTTTATTCTAGTTTCTAAATCTGATACTGTATTATGTTGTTCTTGATTTTGTGATATTTCTTGTTCATCATTACTTAATTCTACTATATTATTAATATTCTCCTTTTTATCATTTTCTTTCTCCTTTAGTTTTGTATTATTTTTTGTAAACTTAGAAAATAATGATGAAATTTTCGAAACTGAAGATTTTTTTGATTTAGCTTCATCCCTTCTATAATTATTTAAAAATAAAATAAAATATTTTGTTTTTAAATAAATATTCCTTTAATATAATAAACTATTTACTTACTATTATGATTATAAAAAAAACTTACAATTTATTAGATTCAAATGGAGTTGATGGAGTGACAGGAATTGATGAATTTTGACTATAATTATAAATTAATTAATAATTTAAAAAAGTTTTCGTTTTATTATAATTATTTCATAACAAAAAATTAAAAAAAAATTCATAATATAAATTATTACACTTTAGCATCATTAGAATGAAGTTCTTCTGGACTCGATTCTACTGAACTTTGTTCTATTGAACTTTTATCTGAAATTGAACTTTCATTTTCTACAATAGAATAACTTTGGCGATTTTTACTTTTTAGTGACAATGTACTATTACTATTATTTTTAGAAGATTTTGGAGTATTAAACTGTTGATCATTGTCATCAAGACTAGCAATGGAAGGATAGTATGATAAATTAGTAGATGAAGAAGAAATTGAAAGAGAAGAATTTATGGATGCATTTGAAAAATTGCCATTATTTCGTTCATTTTTTCTTGTATTTGTATGTTGTTTTTTCTTATTTGATGTTGACTTTTTATGTTTTCTGTAGTGTTCAGAAAATTCACTATCACTATCATGAAGATCTTCTATTTTCGTATTATTATCTCTTCTTGTGACGCAGCCATCATAATTTTCTTTATTATCAATACTTCCAAAATGAATAGCCATTTCATGATCAATTTCATTTCTTAATTGATTCTTAATTTTTTCAATTTTATACTTATTATATTCTTTTATTTCATAACAGATATATTTATATTTATATTTAAAATTTATTAAATAGTTAAATAGGTATTAATATTATTAAACTCTATTATTAAATTATTTATTATTTATATATACCCTTATCTCCCATCTTACTATTTGTCTTTTTAATTGATCTTCTTACTGAAACACTATTTTTTTTAGTTAATTTCTAATAATATAAATATAATCAATTTTAAATTATTAATAAATAATTATTATTAAAAAGATGTTGTTGTAAAATAATTAATAATAAATTGTTAGATATATAAATCTAATTGGTAATTACAGGTGAAGGTGGTGATGGAATAGAGTCATTATCATCATGGTATAGTTCAATTTTTCTCAAAGCTCTTTTATTTTCATTCATGTTAATAACTTCATTGTATAAATGATGACTTTTTGTTATATTATCTTTATAATCATCGACAGTTCCAATACGTTTATGTTTATTTAATGTTGAATCTAGTGTTTTATTTAATTGATCAAAATCATTATCTCTCTTTGGATTTTTAATAAATGAATGTTCTATTATTTCTGTTAATTCACTTGAATTACACCTCTATTGATTCAAAGAAAATAAATTTAAAAATTTTATTAAAATAAAAAAATTAAAATTATTTAATTTTTAAAAATTTCTTAATGGATAATAGTATTAATAACGATTATATATATAATATAGATATATACTTTAAGTGGTTGAATTTTTCCAGCTAAATCATTAAAATCAGATAATAAATCTTTACGAATACTATCTATTTTTTCATTGACATGTTCGGTCAATTCTTCTACCGAATTTCTGCTATCAATATATTTTTGATTAAGTTTATTATTCTCTTCTTCAACATCTTCTAATACACCAATATTTGAACTTGATTGCTTTGTTTTTAATAATTTTTGATACTGTTCTTGATATATTTTTCTTTCTTCCTCTAATCTTTGATGGAATTCAGTCTAAATAAATTTATGACATTATATATATATTTTTTTTACAGTGATTTTAGTTTTATAATAATATAAAAATCAAAAATAAATTATTAAATATGTATTTATATTTAATAAACAATTTAAAACCAAATAATAATAATTATATTTTTTTCATAATTTTTAAACTTTCTTTATATAAGTTTACCTTTATGGTATTAATTTCATTTCTATATTTTAGTCTTTCTTGCTCAAAAGTTAATTCTAACTCATTTTGTTTTTGAAGTACTTCTTGATTCATTTTCTTTTCTAATTGTTCTCTAATTTCATTTTCACCCATTTTAATTTTTGAAGTAAATCTATTAATAAAGTTTGTTATTTTCTCGAAATTATCAATATTAAGATTCAATTCTTCACCTTTAATTATACAATCCCATGATATATACAGATATATATAGTTATTTTAATTAATTTCTTATTTAACCATACTTGATTTAATATTAAATATTTTATGTTTTTATTTAATTTTTTTTATTACCACCACCACTTCTTTCTGGTCTATTCATAGTTTCAATAACTTGGCTTTCAATCGGAACTTCAGGATGTCTTCTTTGCATATGACTTATTAAAAATGATGAATTTTGGAAAAGTTTCGAACATACTTTACATTTCTTTTTTTATTTATTTATTTATTTATTTATTTATTTATTTATTTATTTATTTATTTATTTAAAAGAGTGTATATATATATGTATGTATGTATATATGTTTATTGTTTTAATAATAACTCTATAATTATAAATATGTTAGAATTGTTAAATATAATGACAATATTTATGTCTACCTTATAATTTCCTGAATCTGATATATTCATTGTATTATTTCTATACATCGGTACCATAATATTCATAAGTCTAACAACTTTTTTCATTCTCCGTAGCTCTTTTTTCATTGCTAAATATTCCGTAGTCTAATTCAAAATTTATTAATATAAAAATTTAGCTAACATAGCTATTGATTTGTATAATTATTTTAGGTATATTTACAATATTATCAGCTCTTTCTTTTTGTTGCAAAGCTTCATTTTCATAATATTTCATTTTATCACCATAAGATTTATTAGTATTTTTTAATATATTCTTTTTATGAAAATAACAAATTATTTTTGTTTAAAATATATATAAATATATATTATGTCAATATTAAAAATGGTAAAAATCTATAAATTCTAATATTATTTATATTAATAATAATGAAGATATATACTTGTGAATACAATAAATATTCAATAATCAATTGTGCTATTTGGAATAATTTAACCAGGTTTGGATCAAAACTACTGGTATCTTTATTATATATATAATAAAATTTTACATATATAAGTTAATAGAATCGTTGAAAACCCGTTTTAACTATACATTATTATTATTATTTATGTATAAATAACAAAATGTTTACCTTCAAATTCTATGTTTGAAAATGTTATATTATATAAAACATCTTGTAATTTTTGAATATCCACCTTTTATATTATATAATTAAATAAAGATAAAGGTAAATAATTTATTTGTATATAAAAAATAATATTATAGGATTGAATAATTATTAATATTATAAAATTAAAAAATTAAAATATATGAAAAAAAAAAGAAATTTCTTATATATATACATTATGAAGTATTGAATCAAGTTGAATTGAAGCTATCATTCTCCAATCAAAACGTTCATGCCTCTTTTTGAAATTAAAGTTTCCATAGTATGTATCATCCTTTCTATTCATTTTATTATAATCATTAGGATTATAATTATTAATGTTTGAAGGAGTTGATGGTATATTATACACTCTATTGGTATAATAGGTATTATAATTTTGCGAAGGTGGTGGTATATTATATCTTTTGTTGAATGGTTCTGATGGCATCAGTACTGATTTATTTTGGTAGGGTCCAGGGATTGAATAATTATTAAGGTTAGATGATATTGGTAGAGGTGAAGATTGAATTGGATTGGATTGTGGCAATGAATAATTATTACCAATATTATTTTGATTACTATTAGAAATTGATGGTGAAACGGTTTGATTAAATTGAGGAATAGAATAATAATTATTATTTGAATTGATATTTGAAACGGGAGTATTACAATTTTGATTTAATTGAGGCATTGCACATGGTTGAGGTTGAGGCAATGATTGAGATGGTGGTGGTGGTTGCTGTGTAGAAAATTGTTGTTGATATTGAGAATTAGATTGAGGCATCATATATTGGGGTGAGGGTTGTTGTGATTGAAATTGAGATTGAGATTGTTGAATGGAGTATTGTTGTGGTGGTTGCTGAGATTGAGATGTTGGATAACAATTTGAATCTACTGAAATATTATTTGGGTTGAAATGAGTTTGAGGAAAAGAACAATAATCTTTATTATTTGGAACTTGTTTAGTGGTTTGAAATGAAAAGAATTGGTTATTATTCATTGAATTATAATGATCATTAGATAAACAACAGTTATCATAATTTTTTTTGTTGACTGTTATATCATTATATATAGGATAATTCTGTTGAACAGTTGATATGGGAATCTTATTATTATTGACATAATTATTATTTAATAGTATATATGGTTCTTTGTGAATTTCACCTTCACTATATGTTCTTTGTAAATTATTATTAGTAGTATTATTATAATTTTGATTAACAGAATGAGTATAATTAATATTATTTTGAGGATTATAATTATTATTATTGTTGTTGTTGTTGTTGTTGTTGTTTACTATTGTAGGCATTAATATATCTTTATTAATACTTTCATTTGAAGTTGTTTGTACCCTTGCTCTATTATTATTATTATTAGTAGTAGTAGTAGTAGTAGTAGAACTTGCACTAGTATTAAATTTATTAATTTTATTATCAATACTAATATTGTTGTTATTGTTGTTATTGTCATTATTACTATTATTATTATTATCATTATTGTTATTACTATTAATATTATTACTACTATTTCTATTATTATTGTTAATGTTATTAATATTATTATTACTATTACTATTACTATTACTATTACTATTACTATTACTATTACTATTACTATTACTATTACTATTACTATTACTATTACTATTACTATTACTATTACTATTACTATTACTATTACTATTACTATTACTATTACTATTACTATTACTACTACTACTATTATTATTATTATTATTAAGTGTTGATAGAGGTATTTCTAAATTTTCATTTGTATTACTATGACTATTAATATTAACATTTTCAGATGAAAAAAAGTTATTATTATATTTATTACTTGACTGTTTATTAAGTGAAGCTATTTCATTTTGAGAAGAAGGGTTTGTTTGGTACAAAGACGAAGAACTATATACATTTGAGATACTTGAAGAAAAATTTTCTTGTAACGCATTTTGTTTATTTATTATAAGTCTTTGATTCGACACTTCTTTTTGTTCATTCAAATTTTTGATGGAATTACTACTAGCAGTGGTTGTACTTGTTTTTGATGTAGATGGTGTAATAATCGTTGTCATAGGAATATTACTGAATTTGTTATTATCTTCTTTACTATGGGATATATTAGAAAAGGAGGAAGATAAAGAAGAGGATGATGATTGTGATTTTCCTTTTAACATAAATTCATCTAAATTATCTTCAATTTTAGAATTATTATTTGAAACTTGTTCACTCTTATTAGTATTATTATTTTTATATGAAATGGATTGTATAACATCAGGAATACTTTCAAGAGAAAGACTTTGTAAATCATTTTCATCATTCAATTTTATTGGATTTTCACTTTGACCTATTGTTGATTTTAACTTTTCTGACATGATTGATTCTATGTCATCTTCATCCTCATCATTATGAAGATCAGGTATTGGATTCATTAATGAATGAAATGAATTATTACTAGGTATCTTTACATTAATAGGTGAATTTTTTTCCATATTTTGATGATTTATTTTCGAATTAATATTTGAATTAGAAGAAGATAGAGGTGTTAAAGAAGAATATGAAAAAACAGATGATGAAGATGATTTTATTACTTCTTTTTTTGATGTATTTATTGAAGTTGGATGAGGTGGTGATTCTTGTAAAATATTTGATTTTTTTAAGGGTAATACAGATGCAGATGAATAAGATAGTATTGATGATGAAATATCTGAATTTTCATGATTTAAATTATTGTTGTTGTTATTATTATTATTGTTAGTATAATTACTATTACTATTATTATTATTATTATTATTATTATTATTATTATTATTATTATTATTATTATTATTATTATTAGCTGTATTAATAATTGGTTGTTGCTTCCTTCTTGAATGAGAAGAAGAAATAGAGGATATAAAACTTAAATTACTATGACTTTGATTTTCATTTATGATATTATTTTGAGAGGTAGAATGATTTGATTTTTCTATAATTTCCTGTATTGAATGAGAAGATAATTCTTCAATTTCATCTGTAAATGTTAAGGAATAATTATCGATTTTACTTCTTTCTGTCAGGGATTTTGAAATTAAGTCATTTTTTAATTTTGACTTTGAAAGTTGATTTGTTTCCTCTGATATTTCGGAAATAGATATATCTGAAAATGAAAATGACATATTTTTCTATAATTTATCCTATAAAAAAAAAAAAAAAAAACTGAAGACTAAATATATATAATATAATTCTTCTTATGTAAAATTATAAATTAAATTATATATAATATTAAATTTGTAGTAAAAATAGGAAAAGAAAAGCGCATTATGAAGAGAAATTTTATAATAAAAAAGATTTTATTACTTTTATTTTTTTTTACTGCTCATTCATCCATAATAATATATAATTAATGTTTATATTTCGTTTTTTTTTTTTTTTTTTATTTTTTTTAATTAAATAATATATATAATAATAAAGATTTATAAGAATTAAAGTTTTAAATAAATCTTTAATTATTATTAATAATAATAAATATTCATTTAATGTAATTAACAAGTAAATATTTTTTTCTTCTAATAAACATTTAACTTTTCCCTTTTTTATAAAAAAAAACTAAAGAAGAAGAAAAAAGAAAATGAGAATTTGATAATTCTTGTTTAATATTAATGTTAATATGAGTTAAATAAATCATTATTGTTATTAAATAATATTTACTCATTTTAGATTATATATATACATTCTATATAATAATAAAATAATAAGAATGTGTTTTTTTTTTTTTTTTTTTACATATCTTTAAAAATGTATTTTTTTAATATATATTATTATCAGTTTTATGATATGATAATATTTTATAGCATAATTTACAAGTCTTTTCCTATACTCTTAAAAAAAAAAAAAAGGCGGAGTATAAAATATAGTAAAAAAAAAAATAGCTTTGAGATATGTATTTTATATGTATGTAATAATGTACATAAAAATATGTACTGTAAAATGTATTTTTAATGATTTATATTACTTATAATTATCTACTTTTTATTATTGTAAATAAGAAGGAATAAAAACCTTTTCAATATTTATACCAATCTCAACTACTCAAATATTAATGAATATGATTTAATTCTAACCTTTTAAAATTTAAATTAAAATTTAATTTAATTATACTTTAATTAAAAAAATATATATTTTTTTTTTAAAAAAAAAGAAATTTTAATTATTAATAAAATCATTTAAACATTTTTAAATCATTTAAATTTTCTTTTTATATATTTAATATTATATAGATATTTAAATAGTTTTTAAATATACTTTTGGGTAATTATAAAAACAAATAAATATATCTTTATTCAACAAAATTTAAATAATTTGTTTTAATAATATTAAAAAAAAATGGCTGATAATAAGGAAGTTCTTGTTACTTTATACTATTCTTCTGTATCTGGAAGTTCAGTTGTAAAAATCATAAACCTTCAAATTATATAACAAATTTAAAAAAATAAATCAAAAATGAATTCATACCTTTTCATATCTATAAAATCACAATAATTTTAATATAATTTATGTTTATATATTTAATATTAATAATAATAATAATGAAAAAAAAAAAAAAAAGATTAAGCATGATCAACAAGAATTAGAAATCATTTTTGGTACTCACAAAATCCCATACAAGGCTGTTGATATCTCTCTTGACGAAAATAGTGAAGTAAAGAAAATTTTACACAGAGAAAATGGAAGATTAATTATTCCACAAGTTCATGTCAGAGACGAATTCAAAGCTGTAAATTTTTAGTTTTCCTTTATTATTATATTTATTTCTATCTATATTCATATATTAATAAATTTAATTATAAAATATCATAATTGATAGTCTGCTGAAGATATTAGATATGCTGTTGAAGATAATGATTTATTTGGTTTCCTTGGTGTTCCAGAATACACTGTTATTAAAAGTATGTCATCTACTCCTGGTACCAACCTTGCTGATTTGGCTCAATAATTTGAATAAAATATCAATATTAATAAAAAACAAAACAAAACAAAACAAAAAAATAAAATAAAATTAAAAAAAAATTAAAAAAAAAAACAAAAATTATAGACAAACACTGATTAATTATTATTTATTTTTTTTTTTTAAAAAAAAAAATAAAAAGTAAAAAGGAAAAAGTTCAAAAACAATCATGTGTTAATAAAAATAAAAATACAATATAATAGATATTAAAGAATCATATTGTTAATTTATCCTATTTCAACTAATAGTTTACTTTATTTATTTTTAGAGTGTTTTATTTTATTTACAATAATTATAATTATTCATTTATTAAAATTGAATAATTGATAAATCTTAGTTTTTAGTTAAATTTTTAACTTTATAATAAAAACTAGAGGTAGAAATAATAAACAAGATATACATCTATATGAAATTGGAAATAGAATTGAAGTATTCCTATAAGGTATATATTTAGCATTGTTTAGATAATCCAATTTATAATAATATTTAATTGTGAGATAATATTTGTTTTATTGTAATTTTTTTTTTTTTTTTTTTTTTTTTACAAAGAATTATAATTTATTTTAATTTGTATTTTTTAGTGTAGTTATTTTTATATTTACTGTTTGAATAAATTTTTGTTATTTGGTAATTACTTTATTATCTTATTTTGTTTTATCATCATCATCATTATTATCATCATCATCAACTTCCAAGATACGTTCTTCCAAGATAGTAAGACTTTCTTTTGATTTTTTATATACATCTTTATATTCATCATACATAAATTTGATTAAACCAACAACAAGTAATATAATAATTGTTAATTCATCATCATCACGATTATTACGTCTACGACGACGAACCAATCTAAATAAATCATTTGTTATAGCTGTTACATCAAATAAATATGAAAAGGTCATTTTTAAGGCTCCATACACGCCAATAGCACAAAAACCGTAAAAATGATGTTCCAACCCTATATTAAAAAAGCTAATTTTTGGAAATTCAAATACACCAATTTTATAATTTTTTAATTGAATAATTGCTTTAAATACAAAACCGGTAAAGAAAATGTATAGATATGTTAAAAGAATTGTGATTAACAATATAGAAACTATAATTAAATAAAAGAAAAATCATATTAAAATCTATTAATTAAAGCAATTATAATGATATAGTAAATGAATAAATATATATATATATAAATCTTACATTTATTAGAAATGAAGTTTGCTAATTTAGTTCTTTGGAAATTATATTTATATTTACATTGGTCGCATTGATAATAACTTGCTTTATTAGCACTCGCTAATCTCCATTCTATTGAATTAATAAAATAAATAAATTAATAAATAAATAAATATTAAAAAGAGCATCATCATTATTTGAGCAATATTAATATATTAAGAAATATAATATTTTAATATTAAATAAAAATAACTAACCATTTAAACAATTGACATGAACATATTTCATGGAACCTTTGCATTTGCAGGGTGATATAAGTTTTCCTGATTCAAGAACATCATTAACACCACCAAAACAAATTCGACAAACTCTTTTATCATTTTCATTTAAATTAGAATCATTTAAATTAATATTATTAAAAAATTCCATGTTATCGGCTACAAATGCATTATCATCAGCTTTAATTATTTTTAATTTTTGACCAATTTTTTTTAATTTCTTTGTATTTAACCATATATCCAAAAGTTGCTTAAATACTTTTTGTTTTTTCCTGTTATTTAAATAATTTAGAAATTCTGCTTGATATTCTTGTTGTTTTTTTATTCTTTCAGCTTCCTTTTGTTTTTCTTCTTTCTCAATTTCTTCCATTCTTCTTTTTAAAAATTCGTGTTGTTCTTTATCTTCATCATTTAGTTCTATTATTTTAAAATACAAATATTATGAATATTTATATATAATAATCAATCGAATAAATTATCAAACTAATTAATTATCATTAATATTTGGCTATAAAGATTCTATAATATATATATTTTACCTATATTGTTATGATTATATGATGTTGTTTCAGTTTTTACATTCATATCATTATCATTGTTATCCATGGTATTGTCATTCATTTTGAATATAGATATTAATGAGAATGCTTTTATATATGAAAATTATATTAAGATTTTATTATTATGTTTTTTAAATTTTATTTATTTATTATTCTTTTAGTTTTTTTATATTTTATTTATAACCAATTTTATATTATATATCAAAAATTATTATTATTATTATTAGATTAAATTCTGTATATAATATATAATATAATGTATAGTAATTACTGTGCTTTATATTATTTTTATTTTATATATTTATTTTTAACTCTTGTTTATTTTTTTTATTTTCATTTATTAATAAATGAATTGAATATAAAACAAGGTTAAAGGAAACGCATTTAAAAAGCGTCTTCTTTATGATGCAAAATTAGCTGATTTTTAAATATATTTAGCCTAACCCTTATTAAATAGAAATATACTCCATTTTTTTCATATGAAATTTCAAAAATGCTACATTTTATTTTTCCATAATAAATAATTACTCTTTATTATTTCATAATAATAAAAAGCATTGAAATGTTTAGTAACTTTTCATAACTAATTATTCATAAAAAAGTTAATAATACATTCTTTATTTATGCAATACCATAGCATCAAAACTGAATGACTATTGAACCTAAAACTCTAATTTTCCTTTTAGATATAGACTAGTTGTTGGTTATTTTTTTATAATTGAAAAGAATTCTTTAGTATCACAATATACAATATATTACAATATATTGTAATATATATCATAATATGTAATTTTATTATTAAATGAAAGGAATACAAAATAAATTAAAATTAAAAATTCAAAAGATTATGAATAATAAATCTTCCCTCCTGGTAAGGTTTTTAAAGATTTATTCTTGTTAAAGATATGTTTTGTTTTTGATATATGGATATTATAATGATTTAATCTTTCTGTTCACCAATTTATTTTTCTAGTCATTTATATTATTTTTCTTATTATTATACGATATTTAATGTATATTTTATAAAATATTATAATAGATAGAAATTAGGCTCATTATAAAGTGTTTCAAATAATTTTTCCCTATTACATGAGTCATTCAAAAACTTTTACATTAATTTATATAATTGTATACATTATCTAATTGTTTACATTTTTCATTCAATTTAATATTTTAAAATGTATTATTCCAATAAAATTACAGTATTAAACTTTAATTACTAATAAAATGTACTTGATAAATTAAAAATAAAAGTATGAATTGTTACGTCTAAATTGAACTTTTTTTCATTAATAAAAAAGTTAGAGAGAATCTAAATATATATTGTTTTTTTTTTTTTAGGTTTATTTTATTCATATTATGGAGGTTTGTATATTTTTTAAAGTTTTTATTTTTTTATTATTATTTCTTATTCTTTCCAAATGCTTATTTTTTCTTTTTTTTTTTTGACTTTTCAATATAGAGGTAGTATATTTTTATATATATTTTAATATATGACAACATCTATAAATCTTAAATATAAAGTTTTTTAAAGTATAATTTTTAAATTCAAACCTTCCATATTTATACAAGTAAGTAGGTAATTAGTATAAAACTAATTATTGACATTCATTGCCAATATATTATATATATAGAGTATATAGCGTAATATAATAATAGGATTATTAAAGTTGCATAGGTTACAAATGATAAAATAAAAAAGTATATTTTATTATTTCCTTTTAGATACTGAAACATTTACTAAATATAGCATTTAATTTTATTAAATAAACATTTTAAATAGTTATATATATATTATCCAATATAAACAGAATTACAATTAAATATTAATTAAAACTTAAAAAGTTGAATAAATTAAGCATCAACAAAAAAAAATAAAAAAATACTCAATTAATAATAAAAAAGTAATATTAAAGGATGATGACTTTTTTTTTTTTAAGGGTTTTACTACTATATCCAATTATTTCATTGTGTATTTTTGTATTCCATCCTTACATTTTTTAATATTACTTTCAAATAGAAATACTTAAAGATAAGGAAATATACACAAAGCATATAATTTAATTATTAATTTACAAATACCAATTATTATCTTTAAAATACTTTTATTTTTTGAGAAGAGTATTAATTTTTTTTTTTTATCTATTAATAGTTTCTTTGTAATTACCTTTCTCCTGATTCTTGAATGTATTTTATATTATTAATCAAGGTTTCAATATCTCAAATAAATGATAATGTAATTGTAATTAATGCAATAATATAATAGTTATTTTATTATTATTTTCATCTCTATTTAAAAAGATTAAATAATAATAAAATAAACTTTTGAATATATGCAAATAATAAACCTTTTTTAATAAGGAATTTGCTTGTTCCATTAAGAATTACATATTTATTATGTATAAATAATAGTTTTTATTTTTTTTTCTTCTTTAATCCTATTAATTTCATTCATTTTTTCCTATAAAATATAAATTAAATATTATATATTAATAATCCTATAATAAAATTAAAATTCAAATACTAGAGCAAAAAAAAAAAAATTTTTTTTTATTCTTTTTGTTTAAAAAAATTTTTTTTGGTACTTTGTATAAACTTTTATTTTATTCTATATAAAGTCTTTTAAAAAAAAACAAAACATAAATAAATAATACTTAAATTTTGATTCAATTTTCAAATTATAAATTAGGATTAGTGTATAATCATTATTATTTTGTCTTACTTATCTATTAAATATTCATATATATATTTAAATGTTAAATTAATTTTAATTCTTATAGTTCAATTATTTCATAATAGAAAAACAAACAAACAAACAATATATAGTATATACCCTATATATATATATTTCTTTTTCTTTTTTCTTTTTTTTTATTTTTAAAGTATTTTTTATTTTTACTGTATTATATTTAAAAATTCAAATTCATATTTAAAGATAAGTACAAAATTATAAATAAAAAACATTGGAACACACCAATAAGATAACACAAAGTAACAATTAAATAGAAAAGTAAAATTAAATTAAAAAATTTATTAAAATCCGAATCTAAAGAAATCATCATCATCAAAATAATAATTGAGAAAAAAGAAGTAACACATATTTTAATTAAAACCAAAATCCAATTATAGAATCCTTGTTATATAATAATATAATAAAATAATCAGATATTGCTATTATTTAAGAAAAGAAAGTTTAAATGTTAAATTTGTAAAAAATTAAAAAAGGTAAAATTGAGGAAATAAATATATCATAATAAAATTTTTAATTTATAAATATAAACTGGAAATAAGTATTAATACCTTTATTATTATAAACAAATAAATAAATCTAATATTAGATATAAATTATTTAAATATTTTATTAAATCTATTGTAACTATCCATTAAATTACAAAATTGAATTATTTAAATAATATAAAATCTGAAATTGAAACAATATTTTTTTAAATTTTTATTGGATATCTGTAATTAATGAAATTACAGATACAGGAATGTTTATAATAATTTTTAAAAATCTCAAAATTCAGATATAATCTAATTGGCTAATTAAATAATAACAATAACAATTATAAAATATAATAATATATGCAATAATTATCGTTTTATGAAAAATAGATTTCAAATTTTAAAAATTAAATTAAAAAAATGCAAACCGATGAAGTAGTAAATGAAAAAACTCAGTCAATCATGTCGTCTCCTTCTACCCCAAATACAATAACAGCAAAAACAACAGAAAATGATACTATCACTAACAGTAATGAACCTAATGATTTTAATATTGAAAAAGTTGTAAATTCAATATATGAAATTAAGAGTGATTTAGATTTTTTTAAATTAAGATCAAGTGTTGTAGCTACTAAGAATTCAGAGTATATCTATCGTTTTTCTCAAGGAGTTCTTGATATCTTTTTTGGAGAGAATCAGTTTGATAATATTATTTATAGTAATATATCTATATCGCAAAAAAATATAATTTATGATGAAACTTTAAATTTATTATTAGTAAGTTGATTTTTTGTTTAAATAATTAAAAAAAAGAAATAAAAATCTATTGAAATTATCTTTTTTTTTTTATTATTATAGTATTAATATAACTTTTTTTATTATTTATTTATTATTATCATTTGTTTTTATGAAAAAAAAAATATAATAGGATTTAAGTAATAAGAACCATGCATTATCACAATTTTTATTAGGAAAAATTTATTATACAAGAAAAATTTATTATAAATCATTTCGTTTCTTCGAATTAGCATTAAAAAATCATTTGTATGATGCTGCATTCTATATAGGTTTGTTTTTTGAACACGGTTTAGGTATAGACAAAGATATTCAAAAAGCAGAATATTTATATCATTGTGCTCTAGAATCAATACTTGGCCATATAGCAATGCTACAGTTAGCTCATTTATACTTAAATAAAAGAGATAATGGAAAAATAAAAATAAAAGAAGCTGTATTTTGGTTAGAGAGAGCAGCCACCTTAGATTCAGATTTAGTGGATATTGAAAAAATAAATACTTTAAAAAATAACAATTCAAATACTGTAAATCCATTGCCATTATATGAATCATCAAGTTCCAATAATAAGGACGATATAGAAGTGGTTACTGAAGTAGTGGCTCCACCCCGTGTTCAATCATTACCATTTATGAAAGATAGATTGCAAAACAAAACCAACTATTCAAATAACTCACCACCAGTTTTAACACCACAAATCAATTCAGAAAGACGTAAAAGTCTTGCTTCGGTAAAAATTGATAAAAAATATTCTCATAATCATAGTTATAGTTATAGTTATGGAACAGCATCATTCATCAATACTATAAATCAACATAATCCTTTCCCATCAAAAAATATATCAGAAATTAATGTTCAACTTTCAAGTGATAATGTACAAGAAAATTTTACAGAATCTCATTTAGATAAAGAAACAGAATATGCTAATGAAATAACAGAGAATGAAATAATGAAAGAATTAGAAAAAGATGATGAGAATATTGGAAACATAAGTCAAAGTAGTATAAAAAGTGATAGTAGCAGTAATATTATTATGTCATCATCTATTATAGAAGATGTATCAAAATTACTTAATAATGATGAAGAATCTGAAAAATGGGAATTTACTGGAAATAATTATTATGAAAGAATGAAACAAAAAATTGCTTCTTGCAAAATAATACAATTTAATTTACAGGTTCAGTCAGAAGCATGTTTTATATTATATGAACTTTACAAGAATGGATATTTAAATATATTAGAAAAGAATTTGAAGTTATCAAAATACTATCTTAATGTAGCCTCATTAAATGGTTCAACAAAAGCTATGGTGAGTAAAATTACTATATAATTTTTTTACAATCTTTGTATTATTAATATTATTTATATAAAGAGGAAATTCTAATTCTAATCCTATTAATTTTATTTTTTTTATATACATTACTATTATAAATAAATTCTAATGGCAAAAAAAAAAAAAAATTAATATTTTTAATATTTGAATATAATTATTTTAAATAAAAAAAATTATATTTTATTATAAAATAGTATTATAGAGGTTTATATTTTTCAAATTCTTTCGAAAAGACTAAAGAATGGATTACAAAAGCAGCTGAACAAAACCATTTATATTCTCAAATTTTATTAACATATTGGAATTTAGGAGGTTTAAATGACCAAGATATAGACGAAGCATCAGCCTTATTCTGGCTACAATGTGCTTCAAGATTAGATAATTTGCCTTCAGATGAGGAAAGATTGATCCAAGCAAAAATTTGGTATGTTTTAGCATCGTTTTATGAGGAAGGTATATCTGATATTTTGAAACCAGATGAACAAGAATCTAAATTATTATATAAATTAGCTTCTTGTAGAAATTTACCAGAAGCAATATTAAAGATGGAAAGATATGATAATGATGAGGAGGATGGCTATGAAAGCTATGATTATTATTCCTATTTAAATAATAAAAAAAAACATAGAAAAGATCTTAAAAAGAACTCTTCCGATAGACGACTCTCTAGAAGACAATCTAAATTTGAAAAAAGACATTCAAAAGGAATGATGTCTGATGATCTTTCCATTAACACTAATCGTTTAAGTAATGGTAATATCAGTGATGTTGGTAGTTTAAGTTCAGATAATGCTATTCGCAATATGAATATTCATGCAAATGGTGGTGAAAGAAGAAATAGTATAAGTACTTATAATACTAATGTATCAGAATATAGACGAGGTAGTATAACTACATTAACAAGTACAGAATATAGAAGAAGTAGTATTAGTACTAATGGTAATGAATATAGAAGAGGTAGTATAAGCACAATGGCTAGTAATGGTAATATAATGAGTAGTAGAGTAAGTAGTATTAATGGTAATTATACCGATACAGAAGGCAGTAGCTATGATAATTATTCTACTGTTAGAACAGTTGATACCCTTAAAACAGGTGAATTTGATATAAATAATGCATATGGCGAGGTCATGGAAAGACGAAATCAACTTTATAAAAAGAATAGTATATTGAGAAAGGGTAGTTTCTTGAATATTACCTCCCTTTTTGATAAACATGATCATTCAAGCCTTCGCAGTGATACCGAAAACATCTCTATCAATACGATTAAAGGCTCAAATATGGAATCTACAATTAACAAGTATTATGCAAAAAATCAGTATATTGCCTCTGCTATATTATCGTATCTTAATATTCCTCAAGCTTTAATTCTTTCCTACCCATCTCAAATGGCGTCGACTCTCACCACTTCCCTTCCATATAATTCATATGCATCTCATACATCTAGTGTAAGAACAAAATCTATTATATCATCTGCTTCATTAATCAATCCAATACCGCCATCTTCTTATAACATTAATAATTTAATGAGAAAGGGATCCATTTCAAATTCCTCCAATTATCAAATGCTTCTTCAAACAAAAATGAGAAATCCTTCGAAAAATTTATCTATTCAATCAAAGTCCGTAAATAGAAGTGTTAATCGTTCACCCGATAAAATAGTCAAAAGAACAAGTCACCCCATTGGACAAATCATATATACTAACGACGATAATGATTCGGATAGTAGTACGACTTCATTGTCTTCTGATGAAAGTGAGGATGAATATAATGATAATTCTGATGATACCAAAAAAATATCAAACATTAGAAATATAAGAACAAGTAGTAGTAGTAAGCCGTCATTTATTACATCATCCACTACCGTTAATAACAAAAATGAAAGTAGAAAAGATGATAGGGTAAATAAAGAGAATTGTGCAAATAATGATATTTATAACTCTTTATCAATAATGGCAAAAGATATTATTTATCAAAACAAGAAATATAGTAATTCCGATAGTAAATTAAGCACCATTGAAAGTTCAGAGAAGCAAAACTTAGAAATCGTTCATCCAATTCAAAAGTCCAAAACAGTTCTTGGCCATAAAAAGAATGGTTCATTAAATATAGATAATTTCACTCCATTGAAGCCGTCTACAATCGCATTGTCGGATGTTGATTCTGTGTCATCCTATAAAAATAGCGAATTTTCTTCTGTTCAAACTAATTCTATTTATTCGCATTACCCAAGATCATCTTGTTCTTCAACTATCAGTCTTAATCAATTGAGCACTATGAAGGATAAGAACAAAACCACTATGTTTGAAAACAACGATGCAGGCATTGTTGTTAATAAAAGAACATCTTCTTTAGATAACCGTAGAATGATAAAATCAAAATCAGAAAATGATAAAATAAATCTTTTACAAAACAACATAAATAATAGAGTGAATTTTGATAATTCAAATAGCATAGAAAATTTTAATAACAGTAATACCAAAAGAAATAGTAATGCCAATACTTATGATCTATTAGATAAAAAAATGATTCAAACGTATTCCTTTAATTCCTCATCAAATATTCTTGACACTCCTATCATGAATTCCTCGCCAAGTTTATCGGAGCAAATTTCTGAACAACTTAATTATCTTATGGAAAAAGATAGTAGCGATATGAGTGATACAGATGAAGTCATAGATATGAATGATAACAACACTGAAGTTTCTGAAATTGTAATAACGGAAAATGAAGCCTCAACTGTGGATTATTCTTATGATGTTGAAAGTTCTAATGATTATAGTTATGAAGATTATTCAGTATTTGAAAAGAGAACATCCACCTTCCCGTTTAATAATATGACTCATCCGTTTTCTTATAGTTTAAATTCTCCTGCTTCTACCTCATACGATAATAATTCTTATTATACCTCATCGAGTCGTAATGACGCATCTAATACAAAAACTATTTCTACTGACGTATCCTCTTCCTCTTCAAAAAGTAAATTGAAAAGTAAGAGTAAAAAGAGATCCTTATTAAAGATGAGATCAATTATTAACTCCTTTTCTACCGAAAAAGAAAGAGCCAATTCATTGAAGAAACGTGAAGAATTATTAAATAATACAAGTTTTAATATGAATTCAGCAAAGGACAGCAATAAAAAGGTTTATTTGAGAAGATATAGTAAGGATAAAAGTCAATCCAGTACCAGTTTAAATCTTCAACAACCCATTCCTATAGAATATAATTCAAATTCAAATGCAAATGCCATGTATAATATGAGTCTATCGATGAAAGAACCCTCTATAAATGATAATTATTCTGAATTTTCTAAATTGCATAATAAAGGTTTTATGAAGAAGAGTAAAGAGTTATTGAAAAGCAAGATATCGAAATCCAAATTACTTCTTCATCATAAGGGATCTACCTCCTTTAATAAATCTAAACATAAGCTCTCAAGAGAAAAAATTTTCATGGGAAAAGAACCTTTGGTGTTCAATGATTCAATGAATGATAGTGGAGAGCATAATTATATAGAAGAAAATAATTTTACCTATTCAAGTAGGCATAGTTCAAGTAGTAAAAATTCTAGAATCTATCGTCATGCCCAAAGTTTATATGATCCAAATCAAGATCAACTAAGAAGTACCAATAAATTAAGTGAATTAGATATGTTTAAGAGAACTTATTCATTAATTAGTAAGAATTATACTTCTGAAGACAATGAAAATGAATCTGGTAATCATGTTTTGTTAGAAAATGATTATATTAAAGCATATTCTTCAGCAAAACCAGAAGATCTTTATGGTAGTAGTAAATAGTTTTTTTTTTTTTTTTGATTTGATGATTTCAAATGGGTTTTAAGAAATAATGAATTATGAGGAATAAATAAAAAAAAGAAAAAAAAAAATTAAATATAATAAAAAAAAAAAATAAAAAAGTATAAAGAAATATTTGTATACATTATTTAGCAAACGAAAATGAATGATAAAAATAATATAGATAATATAGATTTATTTTATAAAAAAAAAAGTCATAAATGAGAATTAATCTTTGGAATTGTACAGCAGAATATATTAAAATTTTGGAATTGACTTTTTGAATGTTATTTTTTATATATATTTATGTATAAATCACTATTCAAATTATATTTTGAAAGGATAGAATGATTACATAAAAAAAAAAAAAAAAAATAACATGGAAAATCCTTTAAAGAATTGTACACTATATATAAAAGAAATAAAAACATTTTTATAAATTAAAATAAATAAATAGTAATATAATTTGAGAATATATATATAGATAGATAGATATTAAAATTATTTTTATATCTACAGAAATGTAGTTATAATTTTATTTGCGAAAGCTTTTTTTTTTTTTTTTTTTTTTTATTATTATTTATATTTATATTTTTTTAATTCTTATTTTGTTGTATTGCTTGAGAAAATATTAAAAAAAAAAAAAAAAAAAAAGAATGTGTTTGTAATATTTAATACCATGTACATATATGTAATAAAATAAAATAAAGTAAAATAAAATAAATAGAAGGAATTATACTTTATTTTCTTATTCTTATTTTTTTTTAAAGTATAGTTGCATTTTTTTTTTTTTTTTTTTAATAATACTGAATGATAAATGCCTTTTTAAAAAATATTGAAAAAAAAAAAAAGTTTAAACATTATCATAATTTCATTTATATATATATAATTTAAAGGATTAAAAAAAATAATCTATTATTTGCTTGCTTATGTTTTATTTTTATTTTATTTTCCCTTCTTTTTTATCTATCTAATTAGGATTTGATGATGTTGATGGGGAAACAATAACATTATCGGTATTATCCTTGATATTAACGGTGTCAGATTCAAAAATTACCTTTTGTTTTCTATCTCTTGGAGCATAGTTTAATTTTTTTACATTTGATCTTTCAATATCTTTATTTAATTTGGTATTGGCATTGGTTAATTCATAAAGTTTATTACCATCATCATCATCTAATACGAAAAAGTCAATTTCACCATCACATAAAATGGTGTTTTCATAGGCAATATATTCTTTTTGTTTAATTAATTGAATTTTATGATAGTTATATAATCCAATACCAATTAAACTAATAATTAAACCAATAATAGCTTGAGTGGTGAAGGTATCATGGAAAATGAAATGTGAACATACTAAAACAATAATTTCTTTAAAAATACCCTAATGAATTTATAAAATAATAATTAATAATGATATTTTTTTTTTTTTTATTTTTATTTTTTGAAAAAGTTAAATAGTGTTAACTCAAATAAAAATATTTATTTAATAGAATGTAACTTACAGCGACACTGAGAGTGACAACACCAGTATTCATGATAATATTATACTCAGCAATGATCATGAGAAATGCAAGTACTCCACCAAAGGACATATAACCAATTGTTTGAATACTTTTACCAATGCTACTGAAAAATACTGATTTTAAAATATTTCCTAGACCTTCATGAGCAGCCGAGAATACAAATACAGTAAATGCCATAACAGGTGTTAAATGATAATTTGTACTATTTTATTATTATTATTATTATTATTATTATTATTATTATTATTATTATTATTATTATTATTATTATTATTATTATTATTATTATTATTATTATTATTATTATTATTATTATTATTATTATTATATTTTTATTAATTAACCCTAATATTTATTATATAAAATATAAACTTACATAATAGGATTAGTTAATCCTAATGATTCCTTTTGAAGAAGAATTTGGGTCATACTCCATCTAAATTATTTATTGAAAATTATATTTACATATTATTAATCATGTATAATATTTTGATAATTTATATTAAATCAAATTTTACCTTAAACCACCTAATACAGTAGCAATAACTACTTCTAAGAAACTATGAGCAATAATGAAAATTTTTATTATTAAAATTTTATTAGTATTATTTATTTATTCAACTATTATTATTATTATTTATTTTATTATATAAGGTTCTTTAGTTAGCATCAAAATTCAAATCTATCTTACCCATAAATGTTAAACTCAGTCTTGTAGTATTGATAATATTTATATAAAATATTAAATCATTAGTTGTTCTATCAATGGTTCCTTTGTACTAAGGAAAAATAAAAAAGATAATTAAAATATATATATATTTATTATATTTACTTCTTCCATGACCATAATAAAAACACCAAAAACAATAATGACAATGATTCCAATTAATTTTGTTGATGGTTTTTCCAATTGAAATAAAAAAGCGAACAACAATACAAATACAGGTGAACTACTTTTTATCATGGCTATTTTTTATACATTATATTATTAACATAATTAATAATAAGTTAAAAAATATAATTATATTTAAAAATATCTTTAATATATGATCCTTACTGTAAAAAGTTAAAGTAATATTTTTTAAACTAGTATTTGATAAACCAATATCTAAACCAGTTGCAGCACTTTATATATATATATTTATTTTTATTATAATATATAATTAAAAATTAGCTATTTTAATTATAATATATATACATAATATTTTGAATATCAATAGTTACCCGCATGGGAAAACACTTAAGCTAAAAATTACATATGAGGATGACGTTTTGAATGAAATAATTGTGAGTATAACATTTTAAGATTGGTATTATAATATGTATAATGTATTCATTATCTCTTAAATAAATGCTTACAAGAAATTTTTTATTGTTAATTTAGTATCACTTTTATATTTTGGAAAGATTATTACTGTAATTAATGAACATAAAAATTGAATAAGTGTGTGGAAAAATGTAGTAAATAGTGAGAAAGGAAAATTGAAATGGGCTTTTCTATGATTTTTGAAAAAAAAAAAAAAGTAATAATTTTTTAAGTTAGACTTTTATTTCATTATTTGCCATAATAATCATTATAATTAATAATATGTATTTATATTATATGTATTAATATTATAAATTATAAATATTAACCCAAAGAACCACTTATTAAATACACTTAAACAAATAGAAAGAGTATACCATGATAGAATAAAAAAAGCAATTTTAAAAACTCCAACTGGTACTTTTTGTTCTTTTGCGACAACAAAATTTTGAACTTCTAATTTATAATTTTCGTCATTATTATATTGTTGATTAATTTTATCTTGACTAAATTGATTTTCATTGTTATTATTATTTTTAATTTCATTAATGTTAACATTTGTTTCGAGGATTTCATTTTCTAATTCATTTTCTTCATTGTCATAGCTTTTAGGTAACAATGAATCCTCATCAGTTTCGAACATTGATTGTTTTGGTTTTTTACCCATATTGATTCTATATGTATTTATTTATTTTTGTATATATATATATATATTTAAGAAAAAAAAGATAGCTTTTATTTGTATTATTTACAAGATTTCCAATTAATAGATTTTTAATATTGTTCAATTTTTTAAAGAATAATAAAGAAAAAGAATATATATTTATATATAATAATCCGTTCTATATTTTAAATATGTGATATTTATTTTATTAAAAACCAGTTTTAATTAAATGATTGTAAATTTTAAGCCTTTAATAAGAATTTGCTATTTACAATGAGGGTGTTTTTGTTAAACTTTAATTTTTCATTGACTAATATATGTTTTTTTTTTTTTTTTTTTTTTTTTTTTTTTTTTTTTTTTTTTAGTTTTATTCCTTTTATTTGTATTTTTTTTGTAGATTGTAAAATGTAGTTGTATTATTATAATAATACTTTTATTGCCAAATGATTATTTTATTTATTATTATTCATAATAGAAATTTTTAAAGATAATTTTAAGATTAGAAAAATAAACAATTGAATGATTATAATAAAATTTTATATTTGTTTTTGGATATATATTCATAGAGTCTTTTCTTTCAATATATAGCTTTGGCTAATTGAGTTTTTTTATATAAGAAAAGAAAAGAAAAAAAAAAAAAAACCTCAATCGTCGTTAAACTATTTTGAAATAAAACTTTTTATTTAAATAAAAATTTAATTTAAAATTAAGATTAAATTCATCAAATTATGTTTTATTAATTTAATTACATTTCATAATTTTATTATTAATAATAATAGAAAAAAATGAAAAGACATGAGGTGGAACCTTTTAAAAAAACTTGACAGATCATGTGAATTATAATGTTTCAAGCCACACATTCTCTTAAGTTTTTATATTTTAACCTAAAAAAAAAAGTGAACTTTGATAATTTTTTTTTGTTATACTATTTATTTATACTATTTATTAACCATTTTACATCTACTATCATATACTATATATATATATATATAATAATTATTCAAATGTTTAAAAGAATATTTGAAAGATGTTAATTTTTGTAATAATACAATAATGCATATAATCATATAATGAATAGGAAGAAGTTAATTTCATATTAATCTTTTTATATTTTCTTTTTTTTTTTTTTTTTTTTAACCTTATAATAATTAGTGGTAGTGGTATATGGGATTTATAAAAGTTAGTGTTATATTTTAATTAAATAAAAATTATACTTTTTATAATATCCTTCATCAATAGTCTTTGAATTTTTTTTAATCCATAAAAAGTATAATTTTTATTTAATTAAAATATAACACAAAGACTACGGATGAATGATATTAAAAATAAATCACTACAAAATATTGTAATAATATGTAATAATCGGTCAATTAAACGAATAAGCGTTAGGTTTAAATTTATATAGATTTAGTGTTAAAATATCGTTTTCTTTTATTATTTTTTTACACTATAAAATATTAAAAAACGTTTCTTTAGTTTTTTTTTGTATTGTAAATGTAAAAGGTTATTATATTTAAGATTTATATAGAGATAAAATTATAATTTAAGATTATTTCGAATAATGATTAAAAAGTTTTATATAGGAAATATATTTATGTTGGTAAAAAAAAAATAAAGTTAAATACTTATTATCAATAATGTATGAGATTTTTAAAAGGAATGACTGAAATTACTAATAAATAAAATTAAAACTTTAAAAATTTAATGATAAAAATAAAATGCCATAATAGTATAAAGTATAATTGATATAATTTAAACTAAATTATTAGTAAATTAGGTATAATTATTCATCAAGTATCAAATGAGTGTATTGTAGAAATTCATTTGATTACTAAACATATAATAAAAATATAGTTTATAATTTAAAAATTTGTAAACTTTATATATACATATTTTTATATTACTTTTTAATTATTAGAATTTTAATAAAAAAGTTATTATTCAAATTTATTCAAGTATGATAATAACTTGAATTTTTTTAAAAAAAATTCTTATTTTTTTTTCATTTTTAAAAGGAAAAAATAAAGATAAAATAATATATAGATATATATAATATTTTAATAATATTTAACATATTGGTAAAACAAAGATAATATGTAAAGTGATGTTACATTTATTTTAGTTATTATAATTCCTTAAACTTTTTATATTACAAATTGATTATATCAATAATATTAAAATTTTTATTATACCGAAACTTTTAAAAAAGAAAAATGATTATAATAGTAAAATAATATTATCGATACACAACATATTCTAATTCATACTATTGACTTTCTTAAATATATATTATTATATAGGAAAACATCTTAATTTTTATTTTCGGTTAATTAAAAGAAATAAAACAAGATAATAACAAATATATTTATGTAATTTTTCATATTATTATTAAAAAAAAACGTAATTTTTATTTATATATTAATATTCAAATTGAAATATCAAAATAACAATTAATAATATATATTCTTAAAGTATATATATATCATATATATCAGTTTCAATTTTATCAAGTTTTTAAAAATTATTAAAAAAAAATAATAAAAAATAACAAAGTAGAGAATAATTAAAAAAAAAAAGTCAAAATTTGTATTTATAAATTAAAATGTCAAAAAAGATATATTTAAATATTGAGGGTATTGGGAATGAAGTAATTGAGCTTTTTTCAAAAACAACAACATCAGAATTTCGAAGTTTTTTATGTAATGTTGCAGACTATTCAGATGATCCAGATATAATTTTAAAATTATATAAACATGATGGTACTATAATTCCAATTTCACCCGAAATTGAACCAAATACCGAAAAAAAGCCATATCGACTTATTTTTCGTAAGAAAAAACCAATAAATCAACTTGAAAATAGTACAAGTAGTAATAATATTATCGGAACAAATAATAAAGAGAATAAAGAAGATGAAGACAGATTAAACATAAATCCAAGAGTTTCATCAACCTCAACATCAACAACACCAATAAAAACTCCGTGTCCTGCTAAAAATAAAGTTGAAAATGTTGAAATGATATATAGACATAATATTGAAAGACCTTCATTTAATAAAGATGTTATAGAGCATTTAAAGAAACCAACATTTGATATATGGAAATGGAAAGAAAATGGAATGATTTCTCTTCTTGAACATATGTTTATAGATCTTGGATTACTCGACAGCTTTAAAATCAATTTTGATACTTTGGATAATTTCTTACATTGTTGTAAATTATGTTATAATAAGAATGTAAATAATCCGATTCTTTTATTATTGGACACTTTTATATTTAATATTATATTAATTTTAATTAATATCTATAACCATTTCATTATATATATATTAATATTCTTAATAATTTCCATTTTAAAAAATAGCCATTTCATAATTTTATTCACTGTTTCTGTGTAACTCAGATGGTTAGTAGATTAAAAAAAAGAATAAAAATATTTTTCATTTTCAAAGTTGAAATTCATTAAAAGCTAATAATATATATAAATATTTTACTCTATTTGAATATGCATCATTTAATATATTTAATAATAGATGTATGGAATAATTAATATAACGAATTTAGTCAATATTCTAACTCCTCGTGAAAAATTAATTTTAATGTTATCATGTAAGTATTGAATATAATATAGTGGATAGAATAGATTTTAATAAATCTTAACCTAATCATTTATATATATATATAATTATAAAAATAGGCATTGCTCATGATCTGTATGTTATACTATTATTTAAATATTTTATATTTCATATATTCATAATAGTTAACTAATTAATTGAATTATTATATACATTAATAAATCCATTGAATAATTGTATATCTATAATACAGAGATCATCCTGGATGCAATAATGTTGTAAATATAATTTATTTATTTTTTCATAAATTATAATAATATATTTTTGTAATTTTATTATTATATATTAATTATATAATTAAATATGTAGTATCAAGTTAATGCTAAAACAGATTTAGCTTTATTATATAATGATCAATCTCCATTAGAAAATCATCATTGTGGTAATTATTATATATAAGTTTAATACTTTTTCATGAAAAAGTATCATTAAATATATTTATTTTTTTTTTAAAAAGCTGTTTTTTTCTATATACTGAAGAAACCAGAAGCAAATGTTTTAGAATCATTATCAAATGAAGAATTTGTAGAGGTTAGAAAAGGTATAATTCAATGTATTTTAGCAACTGATATGGCAAAACATAGTCAATTAGTTGGCCAATTTAAAGATATGACTGATAAATTTGATTTTAAAAATGAAGAACACAGAAATATGGTATATTAACTTAAATAAACTTATTATGTTTTAATAATTAGATATATATTAATACTTTCACCCTATATCATATATGCAGCTTTTATTGATGTTAATTAAGAGCGCTGATATTTCAAATGAAGTAAGACCAACACATGTTGCTGAACCATGGGTAGATAATTTACTTGAAGAATTCTTTATGCAACATGATAAAGAATTAGTTGAAGGATTACCAGTATCAGCATTAATGGATAGAAAGAAGGTTAAGAAATCAATAACTCAATCAAACTTTATTGCTTTTGTAATGATTCCAATATTTGAAGCTATGGCTAAAGTTTTACCAAATATGGTACATTTATTTTTATATAAATATATAAATAATAAATAATAATATTATTTTATAATTAAAAGTACAATTTTATATTCACGATTTTTTCATTAACAATATATATTATTTTATTTTATAATTACTTTTTTTTTTTTTTCTATAAAAATAGAATGATAATGTTATTAAACCAATACGAACATCATTAGCGTATTATAAGAATTTAGAAGTTTAAATAAATTGAAGATCTTTCAACTATCTTTATTATTTTCTTTAATGATAAAGAAAAAATATAATAAACTAATCTTTTAAATATTATAAAATAGAATTTAATTTATATAATTTATATAAAAATCAACAATAATATTTAGTTTGATAAAATAAAATTAACTATAAAAAAAAATAAATTATAGTTACTCTATAGAAGAAAATATTCAACAACAACACAAAAAAAAAAAAAAAAAAAAAAAAAAAAAAATACATAAAATAATAATCCTAATTTTATATTTTTAATTTTAACAATCTTTATAGTCAATTTTCACCTGCTCTTATTTTTTTCCTTTTTTTTTTTTTTTTTTTTTTTTTCATATAAATTACATTTTTGTTAATATTTTTTTTTTTTAAAAGAAATAAAAATGTTTTTTTTTTATATATATATTGACGTTAAATGATCTTTTATAAACTTTTTATATTTAAATAATAAATATTAATATTTTTCAAATTAAATGTATTAATAAAAGTTGATTGTATTTTATAATATAACATTTTATTTTATTTTTTATTATAATAAATAAATAAATAAATAAATAAATAAATAAATAAATAAATAAATAAATAAAAATTAAAATATTGATAACAAGATTAAGAATAATCAGGGTATATAAATAATGGTAATTTTTTAAAATCTTTATATATAAAATTTCCATCCTTATCTTTATGAAAGCTATCAAAGCAATCTTGACACCAAATACATGGATTATCAGTGGCATACAAATCATCATAGGTTACCCATCTATTTTTAATAACGAAAATATATAATAAATATAAAGAATAACATGAGATATGATTAAATTTTTATTAAAAATAAGTATTTAATAATGTCATACTTTGCCAGTTTATTAGAACATAATTTACATTTATAGTTTCTAACCCATCCCTTATATACTAATTTTGGATAGTTTCTAATATGATGGTCATCCGTTTTGTGAATAAGTCTGTTATTATATCATTTATTATTTTTATATTAATAAATTTATATAATTAAATAGCTTAAAAAAACACATAGTTAAACATAATATTTTTAGTTACCTAACATTTGTAAAAATCATTATATGCTTACAATTATTATGATGAATATATAGATAGGGGAAATTTAATCTAATTGATAAATCTACGAATCTAACATCATCCATACTTTTTGATATAAATCTTCCTAAACCTGGTTGCAAATATCTTTTTTTTTTATATACCCAATTTATTATATTGCTTTAGGATCAAAATCAAAATCATTATATATATATATCAATCATTAGTAATGATAATAATAAAATTTAACTATCTAATATAATACTATAATTACCTGCTATAATAATCTTTAATATTATCAGAATAGTTATTATAAAATATATTTTCTATAAAGAATGATGATGGTATTTTAGTAAAGTCTCTATTTACTTGTGAATCCGAGAAAAAATCGATTGGTTCTGTAGAACAAAAAAAGGCATCTCTTAGGTCTTTTAATTTTTGATTTCCATAAACTTCAAATTCATCTATGACTCTGGAAGGATCATCTTGACAATAAAATTCGATATTTAAAATTATATCTGTATTTTTAATTACTTCTTCAGTTGGACTTTGTCCCGCATTATTTTCTATGGTATTAATATTTCTTTTTTGAATCTAAATATGTGGATTTAATTTAGTAATTATATCCTCCATTACATATAATAGTAAAATATTTAAAAATAATTTAGTGCTTACCCCGATTTTTTCAAGGTAATTTAGAGTTTTCCTTTTCTTTAATGGAACAATTAAATGATTATTTTCGCTATTAATATTATTTAGATTAATAAAAAAAAAAAAAATAAAATAAAAATAAGAAATAAAAAATAAATTGTTATATGAAAAGGAAAAAAAAGAAAATTTAATATCAGACTATTAGGAATTTCATATAATAATTTACTGGATTAAATTATTATTATTACAATTATTATTTTATACCTTAATGTATTTAGTCGACTTTTCTTCATTTCATTTAATATCACTTCAATAGGTCCCTCTGTTGTAGAGGATTTCTTAGATCCTGTATTATCTTTTTTTGAAGTTTTATTATTACTTGTTGAATTACTACTTTCATTGTTGTTATTTGAATTACTTGTATTTTTTACATTATTTTTATCAATAATTTTACATAACTCATTTAATAATTTAGGTTGCTCAATAAATTCTTTATACTTTAAAGAATTAAAAACATTACTAAAAAATTTAAGATTATAAAAAAAATTTAAATAGAATAATATGGGATAATATATATTAATTAATTATTTTAACAATTTATTTATTAATTAAAATAATATTTTCTTACCAACAATTATCTTCTAGTTCTTTTTCAATATTTTCCGATAGATTATTTTCTTGTATAAATGATTTTAAACAATCATTATCAATGACATTATTTTCTTTTGATATTTCTTTATTATGCTCATTAGTGCAATTATTTTTTTTTAATTGATTTAGATAAATATCTCTAAAAAATTTTAAATTAATTAATTTAGATTCTGAAGGTGGATCTGAATTAAAATAAAACGACTGAGTTCTCTTATATTTCCTTTTATTTTTTAATGTTATATCATTTATTTCTAAAGACATTTCATTTACTTTTTTTTTTTTTTTTTTTAAAAACCCTACTTGTACCACTATACAATCTTTATTTTTTATTCTTAAAAAATTTTATTAAATTAAGCTCTAACTTTAATTATATATAATTTTACCAATAACCATTTATAAAAATTTCAAAACTTTTTTATTGTGTTAATAAAACAATATTATAAAAATGAATTAATTTTTTTATAAAGTTTTTTTTTTTTTTTTTTTTTAAATAAATGTGATAATAATGTCAATTTTATTTATTTTCCTTTCGATCATGTTAATGTATTAATAAAAAAAATATTTTAATATATTTTTAAGATTAAGTATAACTTTTATTTTTTAGGTTTTATACTAAAATCTAATTGTGATTGATGAAATTCTTTTGTTGCCGTTTTTTTTGTTGTACGAGTTCTTTTTGCAGCGGGCTGACTGGATTGCCTTTTTTTTTTATTTATTTTTAAAATTATTATTATAAAAAATTTTATATTAGTAATAAAAACAAAAAATATTGAATAGAATATGTTAGAATATATATATGGGTATAAAGTAAAATTAAAAATGTTATACAAATTTTAATAAAAATTACCCAAATATTGAAGGTAATTTTCTTGTTTTTCGACCTTGCGTTTTAATTTCATTTTCTTTACTTGTTAATGTGTTTATATATGTAATATTTGAATCAAACACAGCTGTACTTTGTTCATCTAATGAAATAGACTATATATAAATAATACTTGTTATTAATAAAATTACTTTAAATTATATTAAATTTTAATGTTTATCTTAAGAAAAAACTTACATCCAATTTTCGTTTTGTTTCTTTTTTAGGAGTCTTTGGTTCCTTTTTAATAATACTATTATTATTTTTATTTCCACTTATTTCTGTATCTACTTCAGGCATTGTATATGCGGTCTTTCCCATTTCATTTTCTTTTGTTAAAGCTAAAATATCAATCATATCAGTATCAATATCATCAACAAATTTAAATAAATCGTCTTCCTCTTCACTATTTTTATTTATTCCTTTTTTTGGTGTTGAATTTTCATTATTACTTCGTTCTTCTTCTTCTTCTTCTTCCATTTCAATGCTTTTTGTTTTTTTACTTTTTCTTCTTGTTATTTTTTTATCAACCTTTTCATTTTCATCATCATCTTCTACAGTTGATACACTCTTTGTTCTTTTATTTCTTTTGGTGGATTTTCTTTTCGAAATTTCATTTTCATTATTTTCCTCTTTTTTGATATTTGATGTACGTACCTTTTTATTTTTTTGTTTATTTTCTTTCTTTGTTATTTCGATATCATCGTCATCGTCATCATCATCGTCGTCATCATCATCATCATCGCTATCAATATTAATTAAATTAATATTATCATTGTAACTTTTTTTAGTTTTTCTTTGGCTTGTTCTTTTTCTATTTGGTTTTTTTTCTTCTTCAAATTCGTTATTTTCATCTTCATCCATTTTAAATAAATCATTATCTTCCTCCTCCTCTTCCTCTTCAATTATTTTTTGTTTACTTGCCTTTCTTGTATTTAATTTTTTCTTTTGTGATATAAAAATAACCATTTAGTATTATTATAATCAATCATGAATATTTATTTTAATACTTACAGTTGATGATTTTTTTACTTTAACATCTTTTATTTCTATTTCATTTTTATCATCATTAATTGTGCTATTATTAAAGCTTGAAAAAATATTTAATGAATTATCTACAGAATTATATTTTTCTTTCTTTATCTTTTTTACATTTTCAATCTAAATATTTTATATTAGTATTATTTAAATAAATAGATAATAGATAAATAAATAAATAAATTGAGAATTCAATAGTAAATATTAATAGGATATGGATTAAAAGTGATTACCTGCTCATTTAGTATATTTATATTATTTGTGTTGCAATTTTGTTTCACTTCTTTACAAATATCATTTAAATATTTATCTACATATCTTTAAAATATTTAATTTATTAATATTAATAGTGATTCGTTTTAATATATAATAGTAATTATATTAAGTTGATGTAATATATTACTCTTTAATTGCATCTTTTTCATCTTTTTCAATATATGTTTTAACCGCACTCCCTAATTCTTTTTCATTCAAAATTTCTAGATTTTTAATTTGTAAAAATTCATCAATTAATGTTTCGATTTTGGTATTTTCTAATTTTTCTGGTAAAAATGAAACGTCATTTTCTGTCGCTAACATATATAATAAGAAAAATATTATATAAAATTTTTTATTAAATTCATCATACTGAAATATATTTATTTGTATATATTAAATACATGAATTGAGTTTAGCGACGGCTTTTTTCCTGTAAAAATGAAGAATATCATTTGGATTAGCAATTCTGTTAACAAATCTTTGTCCAAATTTATGAGGATTAAAAGTTGGGTAGCCACCACTATATTCAACCTAAATATTAAATTATATATTTATCAATTGTTTATTAATAATAAATTATATAAAAAATAAATAACAGTCGTTATATTTACTCTTAATCTAATTAAAGGTCTTGGACAATTCATTTTTGATGAAAGATCCGGATTGTTTTCTTTCCAATCATCTATTGCTTTCTTTTCTAATTCTTCAACCTTTGAATTATTTTAAATATGCCATATAATATAATATTTAAATAATTTATAAAGATTAATAATAAAAAAAAATAGATAAAAATTTTTATTGAAAAAGCTTTTTTTTTTTTTTTACTTTTTGAATTAAATAATTTGTTATTACGGTAGGATCACGTTCATTGCTTAAATTCTCTTGAAGACATATATCAGCCATTAAAAATGGTCTAACTGATTTTAATTTAATTTTTTCTATTTCAAATTGTTTTTGTTTTATTCTTAGTATACCAATATGTCTATTGAAATTAATGAAAAGATATTAATATAAATATTTATATATATATATAAATAGGATTATAAATATAATATAGTATATAGAAAAAGTATTTTATTAACTTTGTTTTAGATTCTCCTTCACACAAAGAAGTTGCCACCGATGAACCGGGTTGAGTAATATAAAAATTTTTAACCTCATTTTTTGATAAGTCAATTAAACATTCATGCTCATGACCCCATAATATTAAATCAATAAAATCATTTACAAATGTTTCAGGTATATAATTTTTAGGGTTATGTGAAACTCTATTATTATATATTTAATATAATGATTAGAATTCTAGAAGCATCAATATGTATAATTCATAAAACTAAAAATACCTATTTTGATGAAGTACAAAAAGATTAAACCATTCATCCATATTTTGCTTTGGTCTTAGCATTTTCACATTTTTTCTTAAAAATGTACGATATAGACGTTCATCTCGTATGTTTCCTAAACCATATAATGCTAATCTTGTTTTGCCTTTTTTTAGTAGTATTGGTGATATTTCTATATTATCAACTTGATTAGATTTACCAAAATAATTTATTAGACCAGATGCGCTTAAAACATCTAATGCGCATAAATTTCCATCCTATCATTATTTAAATATATAATATCAGGATTTTATTAGACATCTTAACTTATCCTATAAATTCTATTAGATTTATCAACAATGCATTTATTTACTCCTGAAGGATCATCATGATTTCCATGTATAGAAAATATTGGTAGACTAATATTTAAATTAGGATCTTCATAATTTACAATAGGAAAACTAATAGATATAAAATATATATATAATTTTAAGATTTATTATATATAATAATGCATATATGTAATTGTTGATAAATGTATAAATGCATATCTATATTCATTTTTAAACTAAAACATTATGTAATATAAATAATAGAGTAAAATTACTAACAAACTTGTGAAATTTCTTTTTTGGTCACTTAAAAATTCTAATTGACATGGTTTATCCCCCATACAATGTTGTCTTAATAAAGCAATAGTATTATATAATGTTTTTCTCGAAGGCTTGTTATCATGAAATAAATCACCACCAAGTAACATCATATCGACCTTGTATAAAACATTATATTTATATATTGAATAGACTTTTTTAAAATAATTATTTTAAGAAATTTATATTTAAAATTACATTATATTTTTTTGCATATAGTAAAATTTCTTCGAAAGTTTGAAAAGAATCATTAGAACGTAATGGATCCCTTTCCATATATCCTAAATGGTTATCTGTTGCAATTAAAATTGAGATAACATCATCATCAGTTACAATTTCATTACTTGCTATTTCATCCATTATATTATATCTAATTTTTAAAAATATAATTTAAAAAAAAAAATAAAAATTTAATGAAATTTCATTAAATTGGAAATTTTATTTACAAATATTTGTTTTATATTTTGGATTAACACCAATAATATTAATGATAACAAAAATTATATCTTTTTTTATTTATCTTAATATAATTAATTTCCTTTTATTAATTAAAGTATTCATTCATAGTGTTATATAATACTATTTATTTAAAATTTATTTAAAATATTCAATTCTATAAATAATTAATTTGAAATCTAGTAAATCTGAAGAAATGGTAGAAGGAGTCAACTACATAATATTTTTTGATATTAATATTTACTTTTAAATATATGATAAATTTTCTTTTGTATTATTATTGTTATTATTAAATGTATTCATCCTAATAGCTTTAAAAAAGATTATGAAATTTACTTTTTTAAATTTAGTATGAAACTCACAAATTAATGATATAAAAAATGATGAAATTTTTAATTATAATGAGATTTTTGAAAAATTATTGGTTAGATTAATAAATGGAAATATTAACAATTAAAATTTAAAAAAACTCAAATTTTAAAAATTATTTTTTTAACAAAAAAGTTCGCTTTGGTTTTGAATTCATTTAAAGATTAATGTTAAAAGTCAACGCTTCATTCTTTTAGTATAATGAAACAAAATAATAGTTATATTGATAATACTAATCATCTATTAAATAATTTTAATCATACTTATTATCATTACTTTTTAATATTTAGTATAAATTATCACTGATTTACAATATTATTAAAATATATATTTTGAGGAAATGTATTATCAATTCAAAATTTAAAATTATTATTATTTTTTTTTAAACCTATTAATTATTTAAATAAATATAGAATATAATGAATAATATTTCCATATTTTTTAAATAACAGTATCTATCTAATATAATTAAAAATAAAATCGTGATTACATTTATCACAATTTAGATTTATCATTTAATAATACAAAATTTTAATATATATATTTTCTGTTGAAATGTCATTAAATAAATAACAATAATAATAGTAAAAAAAAAAAAAAAAAAACTCTTTAAAATATTTTATTATTTAAATTTCAAAAAAAAAAGAATTATTTTTCCATATAATTTTACTTATTTTTTTTAGATTTTATTTAACAACTATAATTATATACATGCAAAGCTGTTTCGTTAATAAAAATTCATTCATTGAAATTAAAAATTGTAGTTTGATTAAAGTAGGTTAAGCATACATAAAATAAATGAATGAATAAATAAATAAATAGATAAATGAATAAATTAAATAAATGAATAAATAAATAGATAAATAAATAAATAGATAAATAAATAGGCATTTTTCTTTATTATGTTCGCAATGATTCTTCATTTTAAATCATAATGCAATTATTATAATTATGTAACTATAACATTAGTTATTTAACTTTCTTTTTTATAATAATATCAGAAGAACAAATTTATAAAATATTTTATAAAATATTTTAGATATAAATTTTTTTTTTCAAAAGTTTATTTTTCCAAATTTTAAAAACTTTGTTCATTTTTTATTATATAATATATTAACATTATTATATACTTTATTATATACTTTATTTTAAAAAACAACAAAAAATAGTATTAATTAAGAATGTAAATGAAGGTGTAAATAAATATAAATTTTATTTATATTGAAATTATATTTTGAATATTTCTTTTTTTTTTTATTTTATTTTATTATTTTCTTTAAAAAATACAAACCACTTAACTTTTTTTTTTTTTTCGGATGTTACAATAGAAAATAATAATTTAAATAAGAAAAAGAAAAAGGAAAATATATATATATAAAACACATAACATATTAATAATTTGATTAATTAATGTGTTGTTGAGATTAAATATAAAAATCGAGAATATAAGATTTTCTGAAGAAAAGTCATTATTTGTATTATTATACAAATTTATATAATAATAATAATAATAATAATAATAATAATAATAATAATAGTAGTAGTAGTAGTAGTAATAAATAAACATAGAAGTAAAATATTTAATTGTATATACCTGTTTTTTTGAAACATATAAATGATATAAGACACTTTTAAAATGTTGCAAAATTTAGATATACTACCTGATATAGAATATGATGGTGATGATAAAATTTTAAAAATGGAAGAAAATCAATTATTAAAAAGCAACTTCCATGTTATTACTTTAAATAATAAAGATAATAAATATGCGTCTGATTTAAGGGTAGAACCTAAGGAAATTAACATTTTTGATTTTGAAGTGGAAACACATTATCCCTTATCAATAAAAATATCAAATTCATCTAGAGAAATTCAAAAATTACTGTTAAAACCACCAGAAAATTCTTATTTAACAATTCATGAAAGTTGTAAAAAATATATTCAGGGTTTTGAATTAGCTCCTGGACTTTCAGTAAAAATAAAATTAGACTTATTTATTCCTGTTGTATCAAAGTCATCTATGTCATGTATAAGTAACGCTGACAGTTTTAATGAAAAAAAAACACTAGATAATTTATGGTATCAAGATGAACTTGCTATTATAATGAATTATAATTATTCAATAAAAGTTCCAATTAAGGCATATCCACCTGAACCCCAATTAATATTTACCGAATATATAGATTTTGGAAAACAAATGTGTGTTCCATTAGAAGAAAAGAATGAAATACCACTTTCTTGTTCTTCTAAATTATTATCACACAGTAATCAATCATTTAAATTTCAGCCAAGTCTTAAAAGTTTACCTTCAACGACTGATAAATCAAATATTAATTCTGTAAAAACACAAAGTATAAGTAATATTCCACAGTCAATTCAATTAAAGGAAGATAAATATTCAGATGAGGATTGGAAATGGGCAATAGTGAAAACGTTTACAATAACAAATTCAGGAAAGGTTAGAACAAAATTTACAATAAACTATGATGAAAGTGCACCAATAAAGGTTTTCCCTACTACTGGAATTTTAGATCCATTGGATAATTTGAATAAATCATATTATATTATCCCATCAGTAAAAAATGAAAATTCAATAGAAATAACAATACAATTACTACCATGCATTGAAGGAACATTAAATGAAACATTATATATAAATATTGAGGAAGAAGTTAATCGCTTAAGTACAGCATTTAAATTTAGTAATAATAATTCAAACCAAAATAAAGTGAAAACAATAATTGTTCATGCCGATATTTTAAAGCACTCCTTAACAATACTAGACCATAATAAAGAAGAACTAAATATTCAAGACATAAACTTTAAATCTATTTATTATTCTCAAAAACATGAAATTAAGGCATATATATATAATAATGATAAACAGGAAATAAAATATTCTATAATTAATTCAAATGCATTAACACCATTACTTCCTCCCAAAAAAGTTTTTGATTTTCAAAATGAAATATTTAGTGAAAAAGAATTAAAAACATGTATTACCATGACTCCACATGAAGGTATTATCAAACCAAACCAACTATTTCCTATAAAATTTAATTTTGCACCAACATTACCTCCAATTATAAAAGGTTTTAAATCTATTAGACCAGTATATCCATCAAAGAAATATGTTACAAATTTAACTTTAAAAATTGAAAATGCTGATAATAATAAACCTGAATATTACCCTGTTAATTTCCAATTAAGTGGAGAAGGTATAACTTATTTTTAATTACTTTTAATTCTTTTTTTCTTTTAATATACAATTTTCTATGTCAATAGTGTTAATTATAAAAAAATACAACTTATATACTAATTTTTTATAATTTAATAAAAAAAGTTATATATTTTTTACTCAGTTATCATCATTAATATCGATATTATTTTTTTTATAATAATGCTTATTTTTTTATTTTATAGCACATCCAACGTCAATTTTTGTTTCAAATACATTATTTGAATTTACTCCAACACCTCTTCATTTCGAGTCTGTAAAAAAATTAAAGATTACTAATCGATCAAAAACACTACCATTATCATTCTACATAAAACAAATAGCTCATTTCAAAATAAAGCCGAGTCAAGGTGTGTTAAAACCAGAAGAAATTGGTGAATTTGATGTTACTTTTAAACCAAATCAATTTGGAACTTTTAGAAAGAAAATAGAAATATTATTTTTCAATAAAAGTGTAGATACATATATACCCCCAAATCTAAATAAAAAAGATATTCTTGAAATTTTAAATATTAAAGTACAGGGATCAAGCGAATCAGTCGATAACGAAAATTGTAGATTCCCTGAAGATATGTATCATAATAAACATATTGAAGAAATTAATAAAACTTATATTTATGAAGAACTTAGATTATGTGGTCCAAGACAAATTGAAAATCCAGAAAGAACTTCACATGTTCAACATAGAAAGTTATATGATATGTACATAAGAATGTGTTACAATAATAGAGAGTTGAAGAAAAATTTAAAATTATTCAATAATAATGACTTTTTTAATATATGTAAAAATTTTGGAATTCATGAAGATTATTCAAAAATAGATATAACTAATGGATTAATGCCTCCAGAACCTATTATATATAATGAAAAAAATGGAAAAAACTTTGTTTTAGATGATAAATATAAACATGAAAAGAAAATAAAAAGTCAAATTCACAAAGAGTCCTCGGAATTTGAAATGCTATTATTTAATAACTTTCATAAATATTCGGATTTATTTAATAAATTAAGTAAATCAATCGTTATCAATCCAAGTATTCCATGCAATCTATCAGTAGATCAGGTTAATAATGTAGAATTAACAACATATGATTTAATTATGATTTTTTCATCTACAAAGACAATTGATTTCGGAGAAATTTCATGTCATTCAGTGAATCGATTCCCTCTAAATATATTAAATGGTACAATAAATAAAATACCAATACATATAAAGTTTGATAATACAGAATTAGAGAATGTTTCAATTGAACCCAGTGAACGTTCAATATCACCAATGGATATAGGGGGATTTGAGATTATTTTTAAATCAGATGTTCCTGGAAATTATTTATTAAATTTAGAATATAGTATCTGTAATAGATACCTTTATTCAATACCTGTGAATGCCAGTGTTTTACCACCAAAAATAGAAATAGATGTAAATACTTTGAATTTTAATATTGATTTTAATGTTATTAGTAATGGAACTACATCAGAGTGTGAGATAGAAATAGATAGAAATATTAACATAAGTAAAAATGAATTATTATCACCAGCGGATACTGAAGAAAAGCTTCAAAATTTCAATATTGATTTGCCATATAAAGAAAAAACAGTAACTTTAAAAAATAATGGCAATTTTGATGTTAAATATTCATGGAGTTTAATACAAAATAATAATATTAGTAGTAATGATAATGATAATACATTATTGAGTAATAAAATTCCTGATGTATATAAACTTATAAATTATAATGGTATATTTTATCTTGAAAATATAGAAGGTGTAATTAAAAAAAATAGTTCTATAACAGTATTAATAAAATATTTCCCAAGTATAAAAAATAAAAATGAACATACTTTAATATTAAATACAATTGATTACAATACGGATACGATAATTGATTCAGTAGGAATTAAATGCAATTCCTATTATTCAAATTCAAAATGTAATTTAACTCAAGCTTCAAAAACAGTCCTATTTGATTTTGGAGTTCTTAATAAATCAAATCCAAAAAAGACATTTTCATTTAATTGCTTTAATTATGATAACCATCAAGCATTATTTTTAAATCAAAATTTTAAAGTTATTAAAATAAGTAATAAAGGAAATAGTCCTTCATTTTATTGTATAAAACCATATGATAATACAGATATTTTTATCGAAAATAAATATGGTGTTATTGAAGCTAACAGTATTTTAGAATTGAAGATGTGGGTAAATCCAACAAAAATTGGAGTTAGGGAAGATGCCATTAACGTAATTATATTTGGCGAAGGAAAAAATATTAAGATTCCAATAAAATATGAATGCGTTTCTCAAAATATTGAAATTAAAAAATCAGAATGTGAATTTAAATTAAAAACTATAATAGGAAATTCATTTAGTGGGGATGTTATATTATATAATTCGACACGTGCCACCAGTACTCTGTTAATAGATTTAAGAAAATATCCAGAATTTGAAATAAAGTATGGTAAAGCAATGAAATTTTTAACACCATATGAAGTCATGAATAAAAATATATTAAATGGAATATACGAATGCTATTATAAATATAGTGGAATTCGGGAATTACCTCAAATGTCGGATCTTATAAATTATTTTAATAATATGGAAAATTTTACATATGATGCATCTATAAAATCTAATTTATATTTAATTGATATTGCACCAGGTGAAAGACTTAATTTCCAAATTATATATAAACCAGAAAAAGTATGCTCTTATAAATTTGATATTCCAATTCAAACTATGGATAAAAATGAAAAATTATATATTCCAGTTTTAGCTGAATCCATTGTATCTCCATTGGCATTATCAAAATTAAAAGTATACTTTGAAAATAGTATCATAAGAGAGATTTATAATGAATCATATATTTCGGAAAATTTTGAAGATATAGAAATGACAAATCAAAGTGAAAATCCAATTAAGTGGAAACTAGAATTCACTAAAAAATCCCAAAATGAAAATGTTTTTTCATTTTCTGATACCTCGGGAAAAATAAATGTAAATAAGAAATTTAAATTAAGGATATTTTTTAAACCAACAATTGTAGGAAACTTTAGTGAAAATGTTAGTATTTATTTTGGAACTGATGATTACAACAATGTAATATGCTTAACATTAAATGGAAATAGTGTTAAACCATATATATTATTTGACCCTCCTGAATTATATTTCCCTGTTGTTCCGTTTAACGAGGTTTCAGTTGTCACTTTTAATATAATTAATTTTGGTTGTAATCGAAATGAATTGAAAAGTAAAATTCAAAATAGTACTTTAGAACAGGTTGGTCTAATCGATATATATTTCCCTGAAGGAAGATTATTAAAATCTTCAGGAGAAAAACTTAACGTAATACTTCAATTTGTATCTATAAATAAGAAGGTAAATCCAATTTCTTTTTCATCTGTTATTGAATTTTCAGAAGATATACCAAATTCAACAATATATTATCTTCCAATTTATGGAACAAGTAGTAACTCTTGTTTTACTCTATTTTCTTATCTTTGGAATCTTGAATTTACTAAACGCCAAGAAGAGGGTGAAATAAATAACGAAACATTAAAATTAGATAAGGAAAAAGAAGAAAAGAAAACTCCAATAGAAATTATAAATGAAAATAAAAAAAGATTAAGATTATTATCAACGAATACTTTATTTTTTACACCAAATGGAATAATATTAAACGAAAATACAATAGAAGAATATAATAATTATCTAGATGATTTAGCAGATGTTGCAACTAGATGGCTTTCAAATAATACTTCTTATGTAAATATTTATATCATTATATTTATATATCTTTATTTATTAGTTTAAATTATTAAATAATGTATTTTTTTTATATTAGAATATTACTGAAGACTCATTTCCAAAATGTTTTGTAGAAAATCATGGAGAACCTTTAATTGAAATAATAGATGATTTATGTGGTTCTAAAAAAAATAAAGTTAAAAGAGTTTCAATCAATAGAAGCTATAGTAAGATTTAGTATTAATGTTTTAAATAGAATAAAATAAAATAAATAAAAACAATAATAAGTACTATTGATTAATTAATATTTTAATATTTAATTTTGAATTTTCAATATAAAGAACATAAAGAAAGAGTTATGTTATATTATAAACAATATCAAGAAATTATCAATAATTTGAAATTATGGGGAGCATTAGTTAGTAATGTTAATCCATTATATCTTTTATCAAAAGAAAACTTTATTATGTTACAAGATGAAATAATAAAGGATAAGGTAAGTATATATTAACTTTATATATATATGTAATATTAGCTTTTTCAATAATTTTAAAATGTATTTATAATGAAATATATCATTATTCATCCTTAATTTTTAAAAATAGCATAATAAACCATTGATGTCATTAAATTGTGAAGCAAAAAAATATTATTGTGAATGTAGAGAAAATTTTGAAGTAATATCTAAGGAAGTATGGGTTACGATATTATTCCAAATTATTAATGTATTCATATTAAAAAATGTTACGTTAAAACAATATTTGAGTTTCACTAATACAGATATAAGAAATATATCAAATACAATTGAAGAATTAATGAATCATGACAATATATATTCTGTATCTGAACATATTTTATTTAGTTGGGTTAAAGCTCGGGTTGATAAGGTTAACATAAACTAAATATATCTGATAAAAATCAATTTAAAATACAATACTAATGATTATACTCTTCACTGATATTATTTTTTTTATATAAATAGAAAATAGAAAATGAAAATAATGAATTTTCATATACATGTTTAATTAATAAAAATTTCCAGAATTTTTCAATATTATCAGATTTATTATGTTCATATATTCCATCTTTAAAAATACCTTTTGCAGATATAAATAAAAAATCCCAATCTCAAAATTATCATGAAAGAAATTCAAAAATCTTTATTAAAGTATTAGATGAATTACTATGCACTAATTATCCAAAGATATCAGTTGGAAAAGTTATTTTAGGAAATATTTATGGTAATAAAAATTCTGTAATTTTTTTTTGACTTTTACCATTGATATTAATGAAATTTTTTTCTTATTTATTAATTTTTAAATAAAAAATACAGAAATATTGCTATTACTTGCATTTTTATATCAATTATTACCAAGTTTATCAAAAATCCAAACAATAGAATTTACAGGAAAATTAAGAGAACCTCAATCGAAAACTATTGAAATACTCAACAATAGTAACCAAGAAATGCAATATTCCGTAATTCAAAGTGGGTCATTAGATTTTAAATTAGATTTAGAAGATAATTCCTTATATCTAAAAGAAAAAGTAATAATATTAATATTAATATATTAATATATAGTATAGTTGAAATATATTTTTTCAAAATAAAACATTAAAAAATAACTAATAAATATTCTTTATATTGAATAGGCATCTAGAAATATTAATATTGATTTTATTGGAAAGTTTTCAAAACGTGTATCTTCCCTAATAAGATTTATACCAAAAATTATTAGTTTTAATCATGTGACATCAATTAATTATAGACTAGTATCAAATATCACTGAAGTTACATTAGAAAACACAATTTATATTGAAAGTCCATTATTTAAAAATCCACCATTTTCAGTTAATATGGAAATAAAGAATCCGTATGATATTGAAGGTGTATTTAAAGTTATTCTATATGAAGAAGTGGTAAATAAATTTATATAGTATAATTAATAAAATTCAATTATTTTTCTAATTTGTTTTTTTATTTATACTTTATTATATTTATTAAATAAAAGAGTGAAAACGAATACTCGACATGTAAATCTTTTAAATTAACAAAAACTGAAATAAAACTACTCCCAAATAAACCCACAACTTTTAATGTTTTATTTTTACCAATTAAAGTAATAACAATTTAACGATCATTATTATAAAAAATTAGCAATCTTTCAAAATATTTAATATTTAGTATGTATTTCATATTAATATATTATTTTTTTATTTTAATGTTAAGTTGGGAACATATAATTGTATTGTTCATTTTATAAATGAGAAGATTGGAGAATTCATGTATAAAATTGAAGGAAAAACCATTTATCCTCTTCCTTCAGAAGTATTCAATTGGACATGTAGAACTGGCAAAACACTTCGGAAGATTATTAATGTACCATTTAATAATGAAAATAAGGATTATATAATAAAGCAATTAGATTTTGAGTCTGATGAAAGATATATTGATGAACAAATTAGTGAAGATAATAATGGATATTCATATATAGTAATTTTTATTTATAAAATAAAAATAATTAATAATTATTAAAAGTTATACATTAGTTTATTAAAAAATACTCCATTATATAAAAATAATCAATTAGATTGAATATTCATCAGAATACTTTTCAGGTCCTAAAGAATTATCATTTAGTATTGATACAACTACAACTATGAAAAATATACAGAATGACGGATTTGACATTCCAATCTCATTTACTCCAGAGGTAATTAATAGTGAAATATATTTTTAAGAAATACTTAATATAAATGAAATCAAAAAAAAAATCAACTAATTAATGGATTCAATAATAAAATTACTATATAATCTTTATTAAAAAAAAGTTTTCAGGAAAATATTCATGTTTTATTGTAGTTAAAAATAAAGAACATGATGATATAAGAGTATTTTTAATTAATTGCACTGCTATTCCTGAAGGAAAAAAAGCTAAATTAGAGTTTAATGCACCATCAAGAAAAGAAATTGTTCAAAAAATTCCAATTATTAATAATACTGATAATAGCTGGACAATTAAAGTATAATTTGTGTTATTTTAATAATATAAAATTTATTATTGAATTTTAAATTAAAAAATTATAATATATTTAAAATATCTTAGTCAAATTTAAAAGGAAATAATTTCTCAACACCATTAATTATTAATGTTAAAGCCCATTCTACAGAAGATTTTCCTATTATATTTAAATCTCAAATTCCATGTAGAGTAGAAGGTAATTTAATACTAACAAATCTTCAAAATAATCAAAAATATGAGTTTGATTTGTTAGGTATCAGTACTGAACCATTAGCAGAAGATAATATAATTATAAACAGAAAAGCAAGAGAAATAGTAAGTGAAATATTATTATTATTATTATTATTATATTTTATTTATGAATCTATTTATATAATATATAAAAAATATTTATATTTTAATATATAAATAATAATATTAAATATAAAATAGATAAATTATTCTTTCCCTGTTTGTAATTACTCTGATACAAATGATTATTTCACCATAAGTACAGATTTACCAATAGCTTCTTCTAATAATCCAATATATATAAAAGCTGGTGAAACTAAATATTGTGATGTTAAATTATACCCTAAATCAAGTGGAATATATAATAATTCTATAACATTTTCAAATAAAAATATGACTAATTATGTTTGGTTTAATGTTGAAGTAAGAAATTGAATCATTTTTACATTTTTAAAATGTATATCATTTTTAATTAAATATAAAAATTTTATTCATAAAAGTTAAATATAGAAAAACCTGATCCAGAAGGTCAAATATTATTATCATCAGATGTAAGAAAAGCTGTCACCCTAGTTTTAAACATAACTAATAAAACAGAAAAAACAGTTCAATATAAAATATTGTATAAGGGTGATTGCTTATCTGGAAAGAAAAGTATATCAATTTTACCAAATTCTGTTTATGAATATGAATTAGTTTATTCACCAAGTAATAAATATATAGAAGCATTACTTATTTTTACATAAAATATAAATAATATAGTAATGTTAAAGGTATTAATAAATTAATTTATTTTTATTAATATAGTTCTTCCTGGTAAGTCTACAGGATATTTAATGTTCCATAATGAACTTATTGGTGATTTCTGGTATATATTGAATTTTGAAGCTAAGGAATCACCAACAATAGAACTTCCAATAATGGAATGTCCATTAGGAAAGAATTCTGTAAATACCTATATAATTAAAAATAAAATATATAAATATATATATTGTTATTTTAATATATATATTCTAATTATAAATATACTATTAAAATGGTGTATTAGGCTCAATCTATAATTATATCTAATCCAACAAGCCAAACTGTCAATGTAAATATTCATTCAACTAATTCAAGAGAATTTCAGATCATAGAATATGAAGATCTAAATTCAAAATCAAGACATTCCAGTTTATCTTCATTGATATTAAATCCCAATGAAAAGAAAAAAGTTGGTATTCATTATTGGCCATGTTCACTAGGACAGGAAAGCTCTTCGAAAATAACATTTTCAAGTAATATTATTGGAAATTCTGTATACTTTGTGAAAGGTCATGGTTTAAAACCAGAATTAATGGATGAGACATTAATAACAGCTATCCTAGGCGATATTACAACATCTATATTATCATTTAATAATCCATTATCATATTCAACTAATGTTACTGTTGATTTAGTTTCTGATACAAATACCTTTCAAGTAATTGTTAATAATATAAATTATATTTTTTCTATTTATAAATATATTTTAAATAACAATAATAATCAACATTATTTTATCATTTATTTATTTATTAGTTATTAATGAAAAAGAATACTTTCCATATTTCTGGTAATGGAAGTACAGAAATACCATATACCTTTATTCCAAAAGGAATTATGAAATATAATGCATTATTGAATGTTACTACAGAATTTGGTCTTTGTTTTTCATATCCATTAATTGTATGTAAATTTATAACCATTATATAAAATATAATAACATTGTATTAACATAAAATTATATATTAAATTTTTTAGGGTGTCGTTGAAACTTCTGTTAAGAATAATGCATTTGAAATAGAAGGAAATGCTAAACAAGTAATTGAAAAAACATTGGAAGTTCCATTAATTAATTATATATATGATAAAAAGAAATTGAAAAATAAAGAAAAAACATTTAGTGTAAACATAGAAAGTATCAATAATATATATGATCCTGTTATTGAAACAATGAAGTTATCGTTAAAAAAAATAAAAATTAATGAGGAAGGAATTCCAAATATGATAATCAAGGTAATTTTAATTTTATATATTTTGAAAAGTAATTTTATAATTATTAATATTAATATTTATATATATATATGTGAAATTTTATAAAAGGTAATATTTTCTCCTTCCCAAGTAATGAATAAAAAGCTATATCTTATAATAACAGAAAATACATCTGGTGGTAGATGGAAATATAATTTACATGTAATTTCACATCCATCTCCAATTGATGATATTATTACCATAGAAGGATCTATTAATGTAAATAACTGCGTGTCATTTAGTATAAAGAATTATTCTGAGGTGACCAAAAAATTTAGAGCATTCTTTGATGAAACATCACCACCAGAATTTTCAATTCAACCAGAATATGGTCAATTAGTACCAGAAAGTCAACGGGGTGAAAATGATAATCAATTTATTATTATATATAAACCTTCATATTATGGAAAGATATTAACAGGAAAACTTAGTATTGTGGTATGTAATAAAATAATTGAAATTAAAATATTAATTAAAAATTTATAATAAATGTTAATATATTTTTTTATTATTATAAAAAAAAAAGTGTAAAGATATTTCATGGTCATATCTTGTAAGAGGAGTACCACCAAAGATTAATTTATCGAAATCGAGAAAAGGAAATAATATAAATACAATAAATACATCATTTTTAAATAACCAATCTTCTAAAACCAAAAAAATCAATTACATTAAGAAAAACATAAATTTAAATAATTTAAAGAAGTAGTTTCTTTTATATATTTATATATACATTTTAGATTTTTTTTATCAATATTTAGTTTCATAATATTATTATTATCATCACTATTCCAAAATATTCTAAAGTAAAATTATAATTTAAGAAGTTAAATTATTGACAATTACATCATTATTAATATTAATAATATTATTTTTTTTAATATACAAGAAAGAAATGATATAGCTAATAAAAAATATTAAAAAATAAAATATTTAAATATTTTATGATATTTTATGATATATATATTTTTAATATCTTTTTTCTTTTATTGCGATGTTATTTTATAATTATGATTTTCAAAACATTACTATAAACCATTATTATATATAAATAAAAACAAATGATAATATTATATATATATATCTATACCTATAAATAATATATATATTAATTCACCTTTAAGTATATTTTAAATAAAATAAGGGTATATATGATAGATTTTTTAATTACTATATATAATATACAAACTATATGTATTAACTAATATTTTTTTAAATGTTAAAGTTAAAAAAAAAAAGAAAAAAAATATAATTATAAAAGTAACTTCATGTAATATTTTAACATTTAATAAATTTTACACTGCTACTAAATTATTAACATTTGAATCTGCAATGGCGTATATTTCATCAATTTCATCATGATGAGAGCTTGGTAAATTAAATTTAAATCCTCCACCACTTCTTTTGATTTTTCCTAAATTTTTATTTATTCCTAATGGAATAATTTTATTAGAATTATTCTTTCTTGTTAGTCTGTTAATATTAAATAAAAACATAAAATTTTATAGATATTAGTTTCTTTTTTTTTAAGTACTTTTTAAAGAAATAGATTTTATAATATAATGAAAAACAAATCTATAAATTTAAATATATATTACTTTTGAATTTTAGCATAGAATTTCTTTTTTAATTCTTGTATTTCATTATTTAACCTTTCTATTTCAAGTTTATATTCATTAATTTGAGAATGATACATATTTAATTCTGATGCAAGTGATTTTGCTTCTCTTGTTTTATATCTTAAAGCTTCTTTAAATTTCCTTAAGTTCATTAAAACCTCTGGACCTGGAGCTCTACGAAGCATTTCTTTCACTTCTTCATATAATTTTTTGGTTTGTTGTAAAACTAATTCTTTTTCAACTACTTCTTCAGTTTTAGCAATTAATCTTTTTTGTAGAGTTTGTGTTTTGGTAATTAATTCAAATGATGTTGGATCAGCAGCAGCAAGTTTTCTCCATCTATGAACATTCATTGGTGATTCAAGTTCCTCTATTTTATTATAATAGGTATTAATAATTAAATATAGCTAATTAAATAAAACAAATTTATATTTTTGTCATATTTATTTTATACTTTACCTTCTAATACTTTAACTTTTGTAGTTTCACGAAGATATTCCTTTTGTAAATAGAAAACTTCTGCCTTTAATTTGGCAATATTACGAGTTTCAGATTGTAATAATGCCTTTTCTGATCTTAGTTTTTTAATTTCAAGTTTTAGGACTCTTATATCTTCAATTCTATCATGATATTGCATTTCACCTTTACTTAGAGCAGAAGATTGAATTTTCAATTTTTCATACAATAGTATAATTTCATCATTTAATTTCTTTTGGAAGTTATCAAGAAAATCCTGATATTAAATAATATGATATATATAATATATAATGTAATAATAATAATTAATTTAATAAATTTAAAAATAATCATTATTATCATTATAACTTTATCCTTTATTATTACTCTTTGTTGCACTAAGTTTTCTAATTCTTTTCTTTGTTTCATTTTTTCTTTATCAGCTTCGATAATAATTCTTCTTAATTGATTTTGCTCTAATATCTTTTTTTTTACATAACATTATAAATAAATAAATAAATAAATAAATAAATAATAATTAAAAGATTTATTAATAGCTTATATAATGAAAAATATGATATTACTTGACTTTGAGCCATTTCTTGTGATTTTTCATATAATTGTTGAATTCTTGAAATTTGGAATTTTAAATTATCTTTTTCTTTTTCTAATCTTGATACTTCAAAATGTGAAGTTACAATAGCTATTTATTTTTATAATTATATTTTTGTAAAATAAAATTTAAAGATTTAAGTATTTCATTTAAAATAACATTAAATTATTTTTTTTTTATTTTAATCTATTTTATTTTACCATGGTCTTTTATGGTAACTTCTTCTTTTAATTGTTCCAATTGATGACTTAATATATTATATTTTTGTTTTAAGTCCTGTACTTCATCTTGAGCTTCAATTAAATTTTTGGAATAAACGTTTCTATCAGCTCTTACAGATTCATATAATTTCTATATTATCAAATATTAATTAGTTTTATTTTTATCCTATTGTTATATAATTTATTTATTAAATAGTAAATTTACCTGTTGTTCACAGAGCTTTTTTTCAGTTTCAATAATTTTTTTATTACTATCAATTAATTGTAAATTATTTATTTTTAATTCTTCTTCTTTACTTTCTTTTATTTCTTTTATATGAGAGATTTCAACTACTTTTAAATCTCTTTCTTTTTCAAGTGAATAAATGATCTATGCTCAAATAAATACAATATGATTTAAAAAATGATTATTTTAATAAATGACTATTTAATATTTTAAAGAAGAAATTTTTAAATTTTATAATTTTTATTATCTATATAATTATGATAAAAAAGTACCTTTCTCATTTTGGCAGCTTCTTCTTGACATTTGATAATTTCAAATTCAAGATTTTTTTTTGTTTGTTCACCCAATTTTATTAAGTTTGATTGTCTTTGAATTGTCTTTAAAGATTTAATGTAACTTTTATTAATTAAATCTCTTTCTCTAAGTAAATCTTCATTTTTCTTTTTAAGAGAAGCAATTTCTTTTTTCAAGTTTTCACTCTCATGTAGAACATTTCCATTAACAGTCTAATATATATATATTAATATATATTTAATTTAATAATAATATAAAATGATACATGTAACAAAAGTATCATTTTTTACTTAATTTAAAAATACATAATTAAAATAAAAATTTCATTCTTACTTTTAATATTGCAACTTGATTTTCTGATTCTAATTTAGTTTCTTCACTTTGTTTATATTTTCTTTGCAAGGTTTCTTTTGATTTATTTAAATTCTTATTATCCTCCTTTACTTTTTGATATTCTTCTTCAATATTTTTTAATTCATTTTTTAAGTTTTGTTTTTCAGTAGTAATTTTAGTGTAAGTAATGACATGTTCTTCGATTTCTTGATTAGCATTATTAAGCGATTGTTGGATTTCATCTTTTTCTTTATCCGTTAAATCACGAGCATATATTTCATCTTTTAATCTTTGTTCGTAATCTTTTTCTTTTTCTTTGTAAGTTTCTATTTCTTTTTGAACATCATCGATCTCTTTATCTTTTTTTTCAACCACCTTTTGAAAATCATCAAGTTTTTGGCGATCATCATCACGATTTCTTTCAAGTCTATTATACTTTGATTGGAGAGTAATATATTGTTCTTTCATATCCATCATTGAACTTCTTTGCTCATCAATAGTACACATTAATTGTTCTATTTTCTTTTTTAATTCTCTTTGAGTATTTTCAAATTCTAAAATCTTATTATTACTATTATTTAGTTTACGTTCCACTTCATACTTTTCTTTTAATACCGAATCTAAATTACTATCAAGTTTTTTATCATCATTTTCACCTTCATTAATAAAAGATTCTGTCGGTACACCAGCTTCAACAGCTAATCTTCTAACAAGAGTATAATCACTTTTGATTTGTAATAAAGCATCCTGAGCAATTGCTTCATTTTGATTACTTATTTCTAATAATTTCCAGGCCTTTTCTAATTCTGTTTTCATTAAAATAGCAGATTTTCTACTTTCATAAGTCATTTGAATAGCACTTTGAACTTTAGAAGCATTAGCAACAATATCAGTAGTTAATTCATGACATCTTTTCATTAAATAAAGTTCATTATTTCTTGAATGCGATAAAATTTTATATAATTTTGAATATGCTAATTTCAGTTTTTCTACATTTTCTTTGCTTGAATCGGTTTCATCTTGATTATTACTAATATCATTAATTGTTGATTTAATTACTTCATCAAGTCGATTTTGTTCACTCTCATCAATACTTTCTGTACCTTCAACAACTTTTGCAATAATAGCTTCTGTTTTGTTATGTATCACTTTTTCATCTTCTTCCTTGTAATTTCTTTGAATTTCATTCTCAATTTCTTTCAACTCTTCATTATTATTACCATTTTTTATTGAATCAAGATATGAATTAATATTTTGACTACTATCAAACCTTTCAATTAACTCTCGTTCTTTTAAATGATATAATTAAAAATAATAAAAAAATATTATTAATTTGATTTATTAGTATTCAATACAATGAATAAATGATATAAAGCATTATAAAACATAATATATATATATTATTGAATTTAACCATTTTCATTAAATTGGTTGTTATATAGAGTCGAAGTATTATCTTTTAAAGAAGAAATGGATTCATATAGTTTTAAGTTACTTTTTTCACTGGGTTCATTAATTTCATCATTTTTTGATTTAGAATTTTGTTGATTTACACCATTCATTGATGATGATAAATTATTTAAATTGTTATTCGATTTTTTTAAAATTCCTTTTAGAGATCCAACTGAATTTGAAACACTTTTTGGTTCAATTTTATTTTCATTTTCGTTATTATTTTCTGTTTCATCGCTTTCAAAATGGACTGATAATGAAATATTTTTATTTTCTTTATTACTTAATAGGTTTACTTCCTCGGGGTTATTTTCACTTTCAAAATTTTCTTTATTATTATTGCCTGTTTCATTTTCATTTATATTTTCATTAACATTATTATTTTCTGTTTCATTTATATTTTCTTTTTTTTTTTCATTTTCATTTCCATCTTCAACTAAAAAATCATTTACTTCACCGTCCATAGTTATAAATTTTATAATATTATTATTGAATTAAATTGTTTTAAATATTATTCAATATATAATAATATTGTAATAGACTGTAAAATATTATATATATATAATTATCTTTGTTTTTTTTTTTTTTTTTTTTTGGAATGTTATTATAATATGAACATATTATAATATTTTTTTGAATTAATATTAATATTTCTTATTATTATAAAAGGATTTATTATTGTTTTGTCAAATTTATTTATAGGAAAAGATTCTTTTTTTAATTATTTATAACTACTTTTACCAATTCTTTTTTATTTTTCTTTTTTTTTTTTTTATTTTTTTACATACTTTTCAAAGCAAAAGTAAAAATTTCATTTTTGTTTAATTAATTTTAAAAACTTTATTTTCTTATATTTTTAAGTAATATGTTTACTTTTCATAAAAAAAATTTTTTTTCTTAAAAACTCTAATCCTATTTATTAATATTATTATCTATGAATTAGTAGTGAAGTGAAAGATTTATCATTCAGTAATACAATTACTATTATAAAAAGCAGTTTCTATACTATTTTTATTAATTAGTTATAATTAATAATGATGCAAAATTAATGTAAATGCTTTTAAATGCTTTTTAAATAAAAGAATGTAAATAGAAACGGTTCATATTATAGAAAAATAAAAGAGATGAAATATAAATTTATATTTTTATTTAATTATAAAAATATTATTTATTATACATTTAAATATATGTTTTTTTTATAAACCTTATTGTTATTTTATGATATATATATACTTTTACGATTATCAAAATAAATTTCTTTAATCTATATAAATATTTACAAATATAAAATTAAAAATTTTTTAGGCCAACTAATGAATGATTTTCTTTTATAATTTCATCAATAGCTACAGTATATTCCACCGATAAATCAGTTGATCTTAAGTCGAATTTTGTAAGGTATTTATTCATACTAGTTGCTTCAAATAATGCCTTTCCAAATACATCCATATTAGTACTTTCTTCAGAAGATTGTGGTATAATATCTATATTATCGGAATCTTTTAGGAATAAATTCTTTTGTACCTTTGAAATTCCTAAATTATTAGAATTGATTATGATTGTTTGTAAAATTGGTGAATTTTTTTTTATTAATTTACATAATACTGGAATAACAGTATTTTTCAATTGACAAGAAGATATATCAATATAATTTAAAGATTGGTTGTTGTAAATTCCTTTTAGTATATCTATACCACCTTCCTCTGTAATAGGATTTAAACCTAAAATAAGTGTTTTAAGTTTATTATTATTGCAGAGAGCTTTTCCAAGATAATTGGCACCCTTAGCATTTATATTATTATTAAATAAAGATAAATAATTAATATTTACAGTACTTTTTGATAGTACTTTAGATAGGGCTAAAGCACCTTCTTCTGAAATAGAGTTATGGGAAAGATCTAAATTATTTAATACTCTATTTGATAGTAATACTTTACAAAGTAATCTCATTCTATTATCATCGATTTGACTTGAATTTATAGTTAAAGATTGAAGTGTATTATTATTTTTTAAGGCATCATGAAGGTTAATACAATCATTAATAGTCATACCATAATATTTCCATTCAAAGGATAATCCACAATTTTTTACACCATAATATAAACTTAATTCTTCAACATTTTTCAATTTACTTAATATATCTTTAACATTAGTATGATCTGGCAATGGATCCGTTTTTTTTAATTCTAAACCTTCTGTGATATTTAATTGTTCTATTTTTAAGCATTTAACATAATCTGACATTAATTCTAATTTACTTAGGAATTTTTTTTCGTTTTCTATGGCAGATACTTGAACATCTTCTTCTTGATCTTCCTCGGTATAATCCTTTGATTCTTGATTTTTTACATTTAATAATAATCGAGAACCTTGACTTTCTTTATCGAGATTTTCTATACTTTCTATTCTAGCAGCATCCTCATCACTAATAATTGAATCATTGTCATCATCATTTTTTGGTAAATCTACTCTTGGAACATATTCCTCAATAGTTTTTTGAGCTAAAAGCTCAAAGTATAATAGCTTCCAATTATTTCTGTGTTTACTAACATCACAATTTTTAAAATTTTCTAGAGCACATCTTTTCCAATAGTTTTGATCTTCGATCAAATGAGCCGTTATTTCTAATGGAGTATCGGTAGAAATTTTATCCAATACAATATTCTTATATTTTTTAGATAAAGAATTAAGAATAGGCTTTTGATTAAAGTTTCCAACAATAGAGTCGACACAAATTTCTGATAATGTTTTTACTGTTGCTAAATTCCACTTGGAATCTTCGGCAATTATTCTACGAAGATTAACTTTTTCTTCTTTTGTCAATACATTTGGTTGAATAGGAGCAGTTACACCTGCTGTTGTTGTTCCATCAGCATTTTCTTGAATGTTAGTTTCAGTATTATTTTTTTCTGGGTCTACTTCTACTCCTTCTGTATTAGTTTCTGTTTTTTCATTATTTGAATTTTCCGATGTTTCGGCATTAACATTTTCAGATTTATCTTCACTTTTTGTAGTATTTGATTCATTGCTAGTTTCTTCATTTTCTTTTGTTGGATTTTCAGTTTCTTTATTTAATGTTTCTATTTCATTTTGAGCAACTTCTGGATTTTCCATTTTTTTTTGAATATTTTTCTTATTAATTAATTACAGATAGATTTACTTTTTTTTTTATTAATAATAATGATAATAATAATTAATGATAATGCTTATAAATTATTATAAATATATATTTTATAAAAGTTATTAATACAAAAAAAAAAAAACAAAGTATTAATGATCAATTAAAAAGATAATGGAATATAAAATAAAATAAAATAAAAATTAAAGACCTATATATATTTTATTTTTTATATATAATAAAATATTTTCCTAAAACTTAAATAGATTGAATAAAAAAAGTTTAATACTTAACGCTTAATAATTTTATTTAATAATAAAATAAAATGTCAAAAAAAAAAAGAAAAAGAAAAAGAATATATGAAAACCTTGTAATCTTTATTCTTTTATTAATATTTTAATAATAATAATAATAATAATATTAGTATTTTATGGGTTTATGAGTGTATTTTTAATATTTTTTTTTTATACCACTATTATTACTATAATTATTAAAACTATTATAAAACTTTTTTTTTTTGTATGGATAATGTTGTTAATAATTAATTTCTTTTTATTAAATACCAATAATAAAAAAATGCTAATTTTGTCATTTTAAATCGTATGAAACCTTTGTCTCTTTGTTTATTTCAAGGTTGATATAAAAAATTGAACAATGAAAATGCCCTTTTATGTTTAGTTGATACCAAAAATAATAATGAATAGGTTTTTTTTTAATATTTCGCTTATTAGTTCAGTATAAATATAACTGAATTAATGATAACCATAATAATAATAAATATTGATATAAACATAAAGCAATACTTTATATAGATTATTAATATAATATGAATGTTGGATTATTGAAGCAGTTTGTTATTATACTAAATAATATTTTATAATTTATATAAATCCATCTTTTATTTTTATTCTTATTATATAAAAAGGGATAAGGATAATACATTTCAAAATAAGTGCTATTATTATTTAATAGAATAAAAGATATTGATGCTACTCTTGACACTTTTAACTTTCTTTGTCAAAGGTCTTTTACCCTCCTATTTCTTTTAATTATTTATTTAAATATTAATATATTTATACATTTAATTATATAATTAAATTAATTATATATTTATTTAAATATTTATTTATTCATTTATTTTTAAGGAAATGTATCACAAAAAGTGTGGAATAATTAATATATAATTATAATCTATTTATTAATTAAAATATAATTAAAATAATATAAAGACTCAATATATTATAATATAAATAAATATAAATTTCGAAAATTTTGAATTTAATTGTGTCATAAAATAATTTTAAAATTTTAGGATGAAGAATTTTTTTTTTCATTGTCGTAATTTTTATTATTAATTATTCATTTATTCATTATATAATAATATATTTTTACTTTTTATATAAATAGTATTAAATATACCTTTTTTTTTTTTTTATTTTTTCCTAATAAACTTTTTAATTATTTCATTTTTACTATCACATCACAAACGACATTAATATTTTTTCATTATTAAAAATAAATATATAGAAATAAAAGTAAAGTCAATTTATTTTTAAAAAGGTATTATAAAGAAAAAAAAAAGAAAAGAAAAAAAAAGAATATCAAAGGATACAAATTTCATTCAATTAATGAATACATTTATTAAAATAATAAAAATGTTAGAGATAAATTATTTTCAAATTAGCTATATATATAGGAATATTGAAAATAAATCCTCATAAAAATTAAAAAAAAATATTATAAAGCAATTAAAGGAATAAGCAATATATATATTAATAATAGATTAATAAAAAAAGAGAGATATTTTATATAATAAATTAAGAATTATAGTATTAAAGATTTTAACTTTTATTATTCAATAAACCATCCTAATTTAATACAATTAAATAATTATGCTATTCAAGTCTATTTAAATAAAACAAACTTATCAAATGTTATAAATTTAATTTTATATATATAAAGAATAATATTATCATTAAAATAAATTTAATTTAAAATTTAAAAAGAGGGTATTCTTTTAATAAAAAATTATAATTTTTTGTCGTATTATTAATATTATATATTTTTTAGATATTAAAATGCCGAAACATTCAAGGCAATCTCGGTCCTCAAAAGCAAATGATGGAGGTATTTAAATATTACTCTATATGTTTTAAAAAATTCACAAAAGTTAAAAGATCTTTATAAAAATATTAATCTACACAAAATACTTTTAATTCCATATACAAAATTCAAAAGGATCTACAAATTCAAAATCAAAAACTTCTTCAAAAAGAAGAAAGACAGAAGTAGAAAACGATGAAGAAGAAAATAGTGTAAATAATTTTTTTGAAATTCTTCAACAATCAACAGCAAATTCAGTTTCAATAAAATTAGCTATACAGGAATGGAAAGAAACAATTAATGATTTAGATAATACCAAACCGATGGCTGAATTAATTAATTTTATATTAGAGGTAATACTTGATTTTGTATTCATTTAAAATTATAATTTGAAAATCTATTTTTTTTTTAAAAAAAAAAAAGATACCAATATTAATCTTAAATGTTATCTTCTATAAAACATGGAACACAATTGCATTTTTATGCATTTTAAAATTACATTTTATTATTATACTTATAATATAAATTTATTTTTGGAATTTAATATGCTATTTATAAAAAAATAGTCATGTGGTTGTCAAGGAAAAATTTCACCAAATATATTTGAAGAACGTGACGATATTAACGAGGTTTTAACAGAACTTCAAAATGATAATGCAGCTGTAAATATATATATACATATATAAATTTTAAAGAACATTTAAATTTTATTATATAATTTTTACTTTTTATTAAACAAACTAATACTTTTTACCTTTTTTTTTTTTTTAAATAATTAATTTAAAAATTGAATCAAATGCGTTTTTTTAAATGAAAAATCTAATTTAGGGTTTAACTGATTACCCAATTATCTCAAAGCAAAAACAATTTACTGGTAAGGGTAATTCGAGAAATATCAATACTTTTATTAGCAAGTTAAAACGTTTCTGGAGAGATTGGGTAAAAGAAATGCAATATGAAATTATGAATAATGATGATAATTGGATTTTTGATAATTTAAAAGTATGGATTGTTTCAATGAGTAGTTCTAATTTTAGACCATTCCGTCATACTTCAACAGTAATCGGGTTATCCATAGGTATAGAATTATGTGCGGTAGCAAATTCTATTCAATCAGAATTAACAATTGCAGAACGTCAAATTAATAAGGAACAGGCTAAAAAAAAGAGTGGTTCTAATACTCGTAATAGAAGTCAAAGAGAAATTCAACTTGAAAAAAAAATAGAAGAACTTCAAGCCAAGAAGGAACGTCTTAATTCTCATATTGATGATTTCTTTGTGGGGTAAGTCAATTTTAATATAAATATTAGAGTAATATTAATAATAATCATTGTTAAAACATGATATTTATTATTATTATTGTTGTTGTTAATATTTATTATTATTATTACTATTATATATAATAACTAAATATTACCAACTAAAATTTTTAATTTATTAATTATTTCTAATTATTAAATACATATATAATTGTATTTTATATTTAATGTATAATAGATTATTTATTCATCGTTATAGAGATTCCATAGATATTATAAGAATTGAATGTGCTAATAACATTAGATTTTGGATAAAAGAATACCCAATTTATTTCTTAAATGATAATTACACTAGATATATTGGATGGTTCTTATCAGATAAAGTAAGTTTATTATTATACCTTTTTTTTTTATAGTATTTAATAAATTTAAAAGAACTAGATACTCAATCCACATTTTCGTGATTAAAAATATATATATATATAATAAAATTGCATATGAAACCTACTTTTATATGTATAACAGTCAGAACGTGTAAGATTGAATGCTTTACATGGTTTTATTACCATCCTTTCTTTGGGTGAGGAATGGATGTCAATGTTTATGTCATTTATTGAGCGTTTCAAATCTAGAATATTTGAAATGGCAAAACGAGAAGTTAATAAGGTGGTTCAAAATCTTTCTATTGTAACTATTAGTGAAATCGGTACTCTTGGATTATTAGATGAAGAAGACTACGAAGATATTATTCCTTTAATCTTTTTAAGTGAAGGTAAAGAATGTAAACATCTTTTTAAGAGTGTCTGTTCAAACGTATTAAATGATATTGTGAATAAAGATGATGAAAATGAGGAGGAAGAAGAAGAAGAAGAAGAAGAAACTGAAAAGGATGATAATCAATATAAACAAAAACAAAAATTTAAAAGCATGAAAAAAGTAAAGATATTAATTCAATTACTTGTAAAGTACGGTGCTTTAGCAGGAAATGAAATTAATTATTGTAATAGGGTCGTCTCTTTAAATAAGAATAATAATGAAACATTGAATTCTTTTTATGATGAATTGGATGATTGGTTCAATGATTCCTTGAAAAAAAAAATTAATGAATTTTCATATGAGGCATTCGAAAGTGCAATAAATATTTTATATGAAGCTACTGATATTTTCAAGGTATGTATTGATCGTTTTAATGATAAAATTAAATTTTAAAATATTTACCTATTTACTCGAAAAAATAAAAAATAGTATAGAAATTAATTTATTATTATTATTATTATTATTATTATTTTCTTTTATGTATAATAATAATAATAAAAATTTAAAATATAATAAAATATATTTTTAAGGATTATAACACTCTACTACAATATTTATCTTGTGATTTATCAGAAGAAGATATTAAAAAGAGAAATTTATCATTAACCGAAGAGGAAGAAATTTGTTTGATATGGGTTGTAAAAGCATCTATATTAAACACAATAAATAAAGTTAAATCACAAAACAATTTTAGTAATAAAAAAAATAAAGAAGAGGATGCTACAGAATTTGAAAATTTAAATAGAGAAGTAATGAAAATACTTCCATCTCTTCTTAATAAATATAGTAGTGATTTCGATAATAGAAAAGCTGATGCACTTTTAGATATCATAAAAAATTTAAATATTGAATTATATATTGATTTACGTATTCCAAAGGTAAGTAAATACATTAAGCTTGAAATATTTAGTTTTTTAATTATTTAAATTATAAAATTAATTTTTTTAAAATTAAAAAAAATTTATATATATATATTTTTATTTAAAAAATTTATAAGAGCTTTGATGAATTATTTGAAAGTTTAAATACCTTATATACAAAAACAAAAGATTTTGTTATTTTAGACAAATGTGCTTTTATTTATTCATTTTTAATTGGTAATTCTAATTTAAAAGATGAAAATTCCAATGAAAATCAAGACCAATATGATAATAGTAGTTTAGTAAATATCAATGAAATTGGTAAACGTCATTTTTCTACACTTTTAAATGAAATCTTTTTAAAACAAATTACTTTATCTATCGATACTATCAATGAAATGTTAAATGCCGATAATTTAGAAGAAAATGCATTAACCTTTTTCGAATCCTTAAATTATAGTATAAAGAGAATTGTTTGTCTCTTAAAACAAATTGATTTACAATTATTTAAAGATTTAATACCAGATTATACTAAAACATTTAATCAATCCATTTCTATTTCCGAAACTTTATTAAAAAAGAGAAATATTTTATTAAAAAAACTAAATAAAAATAATGAAGAAGAAATCAATAATGAATCTGTAAATTTCATTACTATTGATGGTGATAAAAAAGATAGTATGGAGATTGATAATCCAGTGAAAAATGAAAATAAGGATAAACGTTTTAATGAAATTGAACATCTTATTCAGGAAATCATTGATAATAGTATGACAGGTTTATACCTTGATATCAACTGGAATGGTATTAAATTAGAAAAATTAAAGATTCAAGAAATTAACAAAGGATGGGAACAAGAATTAGAAGAGAGTATTACTAATAAATTAGAAAAAACCACAGAAGAAGATGAGAATGAAAATGAAAAGAAAGATGAGGAAGAGGATGAAAATGAAGACAAGGAAAAGGAAAAAGAAGTAAGTGAAAAAGAAGATGATAAAGAAATGGAGATTGATGAATCAGAAAAAGAAAAAGATGAAAATAATAAAGAAACTGAGGGTGACAAAGAAACGGAAGCTAGTAAAGAAACTGAAGGTGATAAAAAAACTGAAGGTGATAAAGAAACTGAAGGTGATAAAGAAGCTAGTGAAGCAACTAATAATACTGTAAAAGAAAAGAATGCATATGAAAAAGAATGTGATTTAATAAAGGATAAAATTGAAAACTTTATTTTTGGTAACCAAAAAATTCTTAACAAGAATAATAGAAAATTCTGGACCTGGAGATCTAGATATTCTGCTTATCATAAATTAGCCGATATCTATTTACTTTGTAATGGAAAATTTGATTCTGTTATTACTACAGACTATTTAAAAATTCCAACCTATTCAATTCAAAAGGAAATGGTAAATGTTATTAATGAATGTTTAGAATCCGTTTTTGATGTAATCTTAAATAAAGCTCAAGAATCTTTTATAGAAGATGAATGTCTCCAACGTAAGGATTATTCCAAATTAATGATTTATTCCATTATTGGTTATCACCTTTCATCCTTAATTATTCCACTTCAAAAATTGGTTTTATCCGGTATTATTGGTTTAGAGCATGCTTCTAACCTATTCCAATGGATTGAATTTGTAAATTATTATGTTGAATCTTCAGATACTGTTGAAAGCGTAGAGGTATCAGCATCTAACCCTATAGAAAATGAAATCAGCATTATTAATAATTATTGGAATGTAACATGTCAAAAAATATTGGAAGAAATTTTAAATAAATATCCAAAAACCTTGATTGAAAATGAAACCCAAAATGCAGCCGAGTTAACAAAAACATCAAGTGATAATCAAGAAGAAATTCAAAAAGCTACTAAAGCTGCTACAACTATTATTATCAAGGTTAGAACTGTGATTGATAAACTCTTGGATGAATTAGCTAAGCAATCAATTATGAAAGTAAGTATTAATAGATAAAGGGAGGGGAAGGAAGTGAAGGAATATAGTTTACTATTTTTATATAAATATAAATATCTATATATATTTGATAATAATTTTAAAGTTATTTATATACTAAATAAAATTAATGTAATATTTTCATATTTTATTAAAAATTATAATTTTTTTTTGTTGAAAAAAAAAAAAAAAAAAAAAATTGCAGACCTATTCCTTATTCCTTAAATATTCAAAAGAAGGACAAAGTATACCAACAAAATTATTTAAAATGATTTTTAATGCTATTAAATCATGGTCTAGTGTTTCAACATCATCTGCCATTAGAAAAGTTATATTACAAGCATTAGTAATTTTCTTAAAGAAAAGTGGTCAAATTTTCTTTACTTTACTTCCAGAAAATATAAAAGAAATGTCAAAAGATGATAAAGAATCTATTATTATAAAGAGTGCTTCTCTTTGGAGTTCATTTAGTATCATTGCAAAAGCTTATAATAGTTTTATTTTAAGTAATGATGAAAAGGATTTATACAATAATATGATTGAAAAAGAAATGTAATATATCCAAAAAAAAAAAAAAAAAAAAAAAAAAAAATCTAGTTTTTATTATTAAATTTATTTGACATATATATCTATATCTATAGTATAATATTATCATAAAAAAAAAAAAAAAAAAAGAAAAAATTTTTTTTTATTAATCATTTTTTAAATTCTCTTTTTACCGATCTATCTATTATTATATAATGTAGCATTGAAGATTTCCAAAAGAGATTTGAAGAAATAGATTATATACCAGAAGAAAATAATTCTCTTTGGAGTACTTATTTCGAATATATTAATGTTTTAAAATCAGGAAAGATGATAAAAAAGAAGGGTGGTTCTGGAGGTAGAAGGAGAACCAATAGTAGAACCGTTTCTCGAGGTACAAAAAACTAAAAAAAAAAAAAAAAAATTAAATAATTATTAATGATAAAAAAATAATTAACATATTTTATAAATATATATTTATTTACTTATATATATGTATAAATGATTTTTTTTTTTTTTTTTCTTTATGTAATAAAAGAATCTTCTGCGCCAAATTCAACACTTAATAGTCCTGTACCAAGAAGAAAAACACCAGAAAGAAGATCTAAAAGAAAGAATAGTGGTAAAAGAAGTAAATATTATGAAAGTGATTCTGAAACTGAAGATGATTTATCTGAATTAGAATTAGAAGATCATGATAGTGATAATGGTGTAGAAGAATCTGTAGAAGAAGAAAAAGAAGAAATGGAGGAGGAACAAGAAGCTGTTGAATTAACAGAAGAAAGTGAAGAGGAAAGTGAAGAAGAAGAAGAAGAAGAAGAAGAAAAGGAACAAGAAAATGAAGAAAGTGAAAAGGAAGAAGATTCTGATAATGAAGATAGTGATGAAGAAAGTGAACCAGAACGTCGAATAACCCGTTCTTCAAGAAATTTAAGATCTAATCGTTCTTCTTCTTCTAAACCCAAGAAAAATAAAAATAACAAAAGAATTGGAAAATCAAAAAGTTCTAATCAAAGAAAAAGACAAAAAAAATAATTTAATATAATATTAAAAAAAAAAAAAAAAAATTATTATTTAGTACCATCTCAACCACAACTGCAACTACGAATTCATAATTTTTTTTTTTTTTTTAATAAATATAATTATTAATATTTTATATTCCCCTATATATAAATATTCTTTTTTTTTTTTCTTTTCAGTACCAATATAAATACTTTTTATTTCTGTTTTATTTATTTATTTATTATATAATTCAAAACATAAAAAACCTTAATATTATTTTTTAATTTTAATTTTTTATTATATCCGTTTTTTTTTTTTTTTTTTTCCCCTTAATACCTATTATTAAACAACTGAATAAAAGGGAAAAAAAAAAAAAAAAAAAAAAAAAATTAAATAAAAAATTAAATAAATAAAAAATTAATCGTATAAAAAAAAAAAAAAAGGTTTAATTTTAATGATATGATAATAATTGTTGACGTTGTGCAAGTTCTTTTGATCCCTTTTTTAAGATATATGAATTTAATTCTTCATCACTGATAATATCTTCATCTTCCATTTCTTCTCCTACAGATGGTTCAATGTTATCATTATCAGTGGTAATAAAAGATTTAGAAATCTTTAAATTTTCTTTTTCTGTTTCGATGGTTTTAAAAACAAAAGGATAGGAGAGAAGGGACATCATCTGAATTTTTGATACCATTTCTTTAGTTTTCATATCTTTTTTCAATTGGGTGATCACAATTTCTTTTAGTTTTCCTAATATCATTTGTTGCTTTTTTAGGCTCATTTCAATAATTTCTTGATCAGAAAAAAGACCAGATAGATATAAAATGAATATATTATACATTGACCAATTTATCCGTTCTACACTTGAAATAAGTTGACGAGGTGAACCTAGAATTATATATATTCCTTTTGATATTTCTTCCAACTTTTCAGTCGTTGAAATTTGTAGGTTAGGTATTGTGAAATAAATAAATTTCTTATTACCAACAGAATTATTATTTTCTGCTGATGATGAACACTTTTTTTTCCTTTGATTCAATTCAAATGTATTAGCTGACACAATGCTATCTAATTTTCTTTTTCCATGATTTACAGCGTTGACACTTTTGTTTGGTAACACATTCTGATTTTTAATTGAACTATTCGATATATTTCCATCCCTCATATTTGGAGGTTTTGGGGTGGTGGATAGGATCGGAAATTGATTTGTTTGTTTATGATCCTCTTGATTTTCTTTTTTAATATGAATAATACGTTTTAACTTTTCTTTTTCTTGTTTTAACTTTGTAATAAAAGTTAATTTTAATTTTTGTTGAATTTCTTTTAAAAATAATGTGAATTCAATAATATAATATAGATAAATGGTAGCCATTGGAACAACTTGATGACTAGATATAGTTTTAACCATAAATCCTTTCTTTAATTGATTAGTTACTAATTTAACATGTTCTAACTTTTTTTGTCTTTTCAATTTCCTGAGATAATCTTTTGCCGATGATGGTGGCATTTGTAAAATTAGAGATGATAATGTAGGTAATTTTCCATTATTTTCTTTTGATAAATCTTTATTACCATTATTAAAAGAAGTATCAATATTAAGATTAAAATTGTCTTTATTTTGGTTATTATTATTATTATTATTATTATTATTATTATTATTATTATTATTATTATTATTATTATTATTATTATTATTATTATTATTATTATTATTATTAGTAGTAGTAGTAGTAGTAGTAGTAGTAGTAGTAGTAGTAGTAGTAGTAGTAGTAGAACTAATATCCAACTCTTCTAATAAAATATTATTTTGCTTATTATTCATAAATGAAAATTTTTGATAATCTAAATCATTGTTATTGCTATTGATATCTGTTTCATTATCCTTGTTATTTTTCTCCTTCCGATTAGAATACAATTTAGTTTGTTTCAAGTAATAATCAAAATCATCAGAATAACTCATGATAGATGAATAATATTTTGGAAGTGTTTTTATTCGAACTTGAGAAAACATTCCTATACATTTAGCACATTCTATTAATACATTTGCGATTTCTTTATACCGTTTTTCGATAGTATTTAAACTTTGATCAAGAATATTGGCCATGTTTTTTAATTCAGTTCTTGTAAGTAATCTTTTCATAAATCCTTCCATGACAATTTGAACAACGGCTACAGCTAAAGGTATTCTATTTCTTCCTTCTTGAAGACCAAGTTCTTTACACATTTTGGTAATAAGGATAGCTTCTTTATAAAACGTGTTTTTCTGTTTTTCTTGATGCGTTTCGGTTGATTCGGTTGGAAGTATCATAATTTTTTTGATAAAAATATCAATGATTTTTGGTAAAAATAATTCTGTAGTATTATTACTTTCTTTAGGTTGAATATTCATGCAATGGGTAACTTCAAAGTAATATTGTCCTAAATGTTTTAAATCAGTATTCACAATTTCAGAAATTTCTTTAAAATTTATTGGTATTTGAAATTCTCGGAGAGAAATAATAACAGCACATGCTGCAATAATTTGTCCTTTATGAGATAAACCCTTTTTTTTAATTTCTGGATGAGATATACAACGATCAAACCAATCTCTTGAAAATTGTCGATATTGAAGTAAATTTAATTGATCTAATATTTTATCAATAATTTCATATAATTCTTTCTATTTTTTTTTTTTTTTTATTTTTGTAAATATATTTAAATTTATAAATTGTATTTGATATACATATTGGTAAAATTTGAATTTGAAATATATATTTTAATAAAAAAGTATATATTAATACATCTTAAAATTTAAATTTATTCTAAATAAAAACATACTCTTCAAAATTATATACATATATAAATAGGATAAAATATATTTCATTTTTTAATAATTTGTAATGAAACTAGGGTTATTATTCTTTTTTTTTTTTTTTTTTTTGTTAATACCTTTTTTCTTCTTATATAATATGTTTTTGAATCTGAACCAACAGAACCTATTAATGAGGAAACTAAATTTTCCCCAGATTTTACGTAAAAACCATAATCATTATCTTCTTTATATGGTAAATCTGTGTCTATTAAACTCAATTGATTTAAAGATTCATCTAACAAAGTTCCACATTCCGAACAAACATAACCAATATTATCATCAAATACAATGGTATTTTCTAATTGACAATAGGTACATTTTGACATTATGTTAAAATTCTTTTATTCATTACGACACCAATTTAAAATTTAAATTAGAAATATCCATCAATAATACTAATTCAAATTAATAATATTATAATTATTATAATGTGAAATTGTTTTTATTTTTATTATTATAGGAATGGATAAAGGAATTAATAACAAAATTCCTAATATATTTTTTTATTAAAGTTATTATACGCCACATTATATTATTTAATTGAGGCTACGTTTAATAAAAATGTTATGTTTACAATAATTTGTACATATAATGTATTACATCATACATCATAGATTAAACCTTTTGAAAATAAATAAGGAAAAGCAATTATAAAGAAATATAAAAAAAATTGATATATTTGATATATATAAATAAATAGAAAAAATAAATATAAACCTTTTTTTAGTATAAAATAAATCGTAGTAACTATTGAATCTAAAAAAAAAAAAAGAAAAAAGCAACTACTTTTTTTTTAAATTGTGACTTAACTTTTGGTCCTTTATAAAAAATTCTCATCACCATAAATTTCTTGGTTTTTAAACAATTTTTTTTAATTTTTTTTGTACCACAATAAATCTTATTTTAAATATATTATAAATTATACTTTTAATATAAAAGATTTGATTTATTAATTTATTATTTTTTATATTATACATATATTAAAATAAATATAAATTATATTTATTAATAATGTATTAATAATGTAGCAACTAATACAATAATACAATAGGTAGTTTGATAAGAAATTTTAATTTTCTTATTAGTGAAGATGAAAAAAAAAAAAAAAGAAAAAGTTGGTTAATGGTTCTTTTCTAAAATAAAATAAAAAAAAGAAAAATATGTAATTATTAAGAAAAAAAAAAAAGTTTTCATTTTATTTTATTTCATAAATATTAATTTATAAATTTATGTTTAAACGGCTAATTAAAAAGTTTCAAAAATTATTATTTCTCACAAATGATGTTGAAGTAATTTTGTGTAGTCATCCTTTTATTGCTTTAGTACTACCTTCTCTATAAAGAAAATTTCTTAATTAAATTTAAAAAAAAAAAAAATAAAAAATTCAATAATATACTTTTTGTCGTACTTTCTTTTCACTGACTATTAACTTTATTCTATTAAAAGATGTAGCAATTGTGTGCTCTATTTGTAAATATAAAAATTCTCAATGGGAAAAAAATAAACTTTGAATTGTTTAAAAATATTACAATAATAAGGTCGAAAATAAAATAAATAAAATGATTATTATTGTTCCATCTTTTCATAGACTACTCATAATTACATTAATAAATAAAGCCTCATTTAATATATATTTTTAATTAAAGCGATACATTAATTTGTAAATTGTAGGATTAATTATTGATACAAATAATAAATTGCCACATCTCCTACAAAGATGAAGTTTCATAAATTTTTTAATTAAATAATAAAATTTATGATAATAGTAATTAAAAAAACATGATAATATTATTATAAATTAATATTAAAACTTTATTTTTAATTAAAAAATAAAAAAATACAGAAAATGATAATTTGACTTTTTTTAATTAAAAAATAAATAAAAGATCATTAATTTTAATGTTTCACAAATATTAACTTTAAATTTTTAATTTACAATTGTAATACAAATTTAAATTAAAAATTTTTAAAAATTTCTTATTTTTTTAAATTAAAAAAAATTGAATTTTCATTTTATTTTTTTTTTTTTTTACTATTTAAAATACTCTAGATTTTTTTTATTTTTTTTAAAAAAAAAAATATTATAAAAAAGAAAAAAATATTCAAATCTCTACTCAAATAATAAAACTAAATAGTAATTAATAAAAAAGTATATAATGAAAATGAGTACATAGAAATTATATATTAGAAAAATAGATTTAAAGATAAGTTTTTGAACAATATAAATTTAATTAATATTTAATCTTTTAATTATTGGTTTTTGGTCAAAAGTTAAATGAATGAATAAAATAATTAAATAATATATTAGTAATAAATTTTAATATATTATAAAAATAAAATAAAATAAATTATTTTTTTAATTTTAAAAAAAAAGTATATAAAAAGAGATTAAAAGTTCTCAGAGATTAATATTTAAAAAAAAAAAAAAAGAGTCGTTTTCTTAAAATTTATTAATTATAAAGGAATATTGAATGTATTTTTTAAAAAAAAAAAAAAAGTAATAAATAGAGAAAGAAAACGAAATATTTAATTATAATTAAAAGAAATAAAAACAACAACAACAATAAAAAGAATAAAAAAAATGAAAAAATTTAATATTTTTTTTATATTCATAAATGTTATTACCGTAACATTTGGTTACACTCTCAAAGAAGTTATTTCTAATGATAATTTAGATCCTATTCAACGTTATTATCGTGAAAATGGAATGAAATTAGATAGAGAGGATGTAGTAATTGATATAGAAAATCAAAATATCACTACTAATAAAATGACAGTAACTTATCTTTATCCAGATGACCATATAGTAAGAACACCTGAGCATTCTGTATGTATAAGTTCAAAAAATTGTGTTCTTGTAGGTAATCCTATGGGCCCATTTAAATACTATAACTTAAATTGTTATATTCATTCTTTTTCCGCTGGTCCAAATGACTATTACGAATTAGGAAATGGTTATAAGGATTTTAACTATAGCATTGATGTAAATGGATACTTACAATGTGTATATAAAAATTTTAAGTTAAATATTTTCCGTAGAGTTAATGTAAAAGGTTTTATTGGTCCTGTAACGGCATCCGTTGCTGAGGAAAATTTCACTAAATGGGCTAGTTATTATAAAAATAAGAAATTAGTTGATGGTAAAAATCAATTAAACTATAATAAATTAAAAATGACAATCACTATAAGTACATGTTCAAGTGTATTTTCCTTTAAAACAAATGTTGGAAATAATATTTGTGATGTTGATGGTGTCATAGAAATGGAAAAAGGTGAAGATTGTATGGAATATGTAAATGTCGTAGGTGTTACAAAAGTATTTATCTGTGGTAGTGGTTTATGCTGCGGTAAAAATAAAAAATGTGGAAAAGGAAGTTCCTATTGTGGAAAAGGTTGCTTATCCCGCTATGGAACTTGTAATTAAAAAAGGTTAATTCTATTAACCGAAGCATTAATGAAATATATTAAATATGAATGAATGATAAGGAAAAGAAAGTAAAGAGAATTCAACTAAAGCAAATCTATTATACTTTTATATACCTTTACCAAAAAAATTTATATATGTGGAAAAAAGAATTATAATTTTTCTTTTTTTATCTTTTATACCTAATTATCTAATATATATATAATATCTCTTTCATATTATTCTTTTAAAATTAGAATAAAGAAAAGATTTATATAGTAATTTTATATAGTTTCTATTTATTATTTTTAATAATAGAATAAACATAAGAAAATTATAAAAATTATAATTTTATCATAAAGATAATATATAGGATAAGATGTATATTAAATTAATGTATATATATATCAAATAGGAATTAATTTTAATTATGTATTTTTTTTTTCTATTGAAAAAAAAAAAAAACATAAATAATAATAATAATAATTTAGTATAAATCTTAGATTTTGATCCATAAAGCCTAGATTTTTGCCAGATTACTAAATTTTCCTGGCTAAACTTCTGCCTGAGGTCAAATTTCTTCATAATAATAATAATAATAATAATAATAATAATAATAATAATAATAATAATAATAATATAATAATAATAATAATAATAATAATAATAATAATATAATAATAATAATAATAATAATAATAATAATAATAATAATAATAATAATAATAATAATAATAATAATATAATAATAATAATAATAATAATAATAATAATAAAATTAAAATAAAAATATTGTAAAATAAAATATAGTATTCAAAGATATATTTCATTTTATTGTAATTATTGTGTTTTAGAGCATTATTTTTATAAAGATTTCCAACATAATATAATAAAATAAATAAAATTTATAATATACCTTAAATAATTTCAATTATTAATTGAATCTTCACTATTATTTTATATTCAAGTATATTACTGACTATGATTAACACTATCATAAAAAAATGTTATTGTTAGAATTATTAAAAATAAAGAATATTTATTTATTTATTTATTTAACAGATATTCAATTTTTATTTTATCTTACTTTACTTTATTTTATTTAAAAGGATGGTTTTATAGTAATAATTATATTTAATGTAATTATATATATATATTTAATCATTTCATAGTATTAACTATATAATAAACTAAAATAGAAAATATCATTTATAATATTTTGTATAATATTTTTTTAAAAAATAAAAATGATTACACTTTATATTATTATGTATGACACCACTTTAATGATTTTCAATTAAATCATCAATTAATTTCATAAAGAAATGTTTTGGTTCTCTTCCCATAACATCAAATACAAGGGCTAATATATATTGATCTGGTGATCGTGTTTCTCTCATCATATCTATTTGATATTTACTAATATAGAATGGAATTTTATTTCCAAAACTGCCTGTTGTTGATTTAACTTCAATATATATTTTCTTGCCATCAAAAGTTTCAACATAAATATCATAATGTGATCCATCATTGACAATATTATAACGTTTTCCTCTATATTCTAAAACTTCACTATATACACTTTTAGAAAGCATCTTCCATTCTACTTTTTTGAATTTATTTGAATTAAGAAGTAATTCATAAATGTAAGCTTCACCACAATTTCCTGTTCTTTTATTAATTGGATTTCCAAAATCAAAATCATCACCATATTTCATAACATTTTTAAAAGTATCCGTATAAAATGAATTCAATTCTTTGTCATTTATAATGCTTGAACTAAATTTGATATTTACACATCTTTCAAAAGTACTATTTATTAAATAGGAACCATTTCCATTAGTATTACTAAATGTAAAAGTAGATGAATTAGAGAATAAACTACTTTTTGATTCTGACATTGTCTTATTTATTTGTTCTATTGTAATTTCATTTTCTAATACTATTTTTACAATTTCAGCTTTTTCAGGACTATTTAATTTTTTAAGTTCTTCTTCACTATATTGTGATTTTAAGTTTGTTAATTGTTTTCTTGTTTCTTTATTAAAAAGAACACTTAATACAATATTATCCTTGTTTTTATATGTATTTGGGAAGTATTGTTCAATACATTTTTCATCAATAGTATCGAAATAATCTTCAATTAGATATCTACAAGCATTTTTAAAATTTTGATTAAAATAATTTTCGGGAACATATTCTTCTTTCATCATGTTATCAATTTTAGTGCAAATTTCTTGATATGAAATATCTCTTAAACATAGTCTTTCAAATTCTCCATGAATAAGATTCTCTTTAACATCATAACCTAATAATTTAGAAATTTCTTTTAATTTATTTGGAATTGTTACTAATTTTTTTTTTGTTTTATTAAAATAATAATCTGTTTTATCTGTTTCATCTTTTTCAAATGAACCATCATTACATAAATCTGAAATTTTACAAAATTCATTATTTTGGTTTGGAATAATTTTTCCTTCGTTTGTAAAATTAATGAAACATTTTAAATATTTCAATGTTTCCTTTTCACTTTCTCCTATATAAGTGGATAATTTACTAATGGTATTCTTTGATTCAATAATTTCTTTGATTTCTTTATATATATATTTATTTGAATACTTCCATATTCCCTCATTTTTATCATTTCTTTCTATTTCACAACTATTCAACGAAAAATTTTTAAATATTTTTTTATATAAATTGAAAAGAACTCTTTGATTATTTTGGAAATCCATAAAATTATAATTATAATCATCATTAATATCACGATTATTTACATTAACTTTTGGTATTATTCTAATAAGGTAACATGCTGCTTTCTTTTTTCTTTCAATTAATGAATACCTATCATATCCTTTTTCTGGCTTTTCAAAAAATTCTTTCAAGGTATACTCATAATTATATATATTCTTTTCATAAAATGGTTTTATAGGTGTAATATCTTTATGCATTAAGTTATTTTTTATATCTTTATCTAGACATTTCACTAAACATTCTTTAAACAAATCTGGAATATTATTATCTTTAGATAAATCATAATATTTACAAAATTTATTATTTTGATTTGGAATGATTTCATACTCTGTATAACTTGAATAATATATTGATAAACAACCTAAAACTTTATTAATAAATTCAATTGTATAAATTCCTCCAACTTTGCTATTTTTCTTAATTTCAGTACAAATCTTCTTAAATACTATATTATCAATTCCTTCATATAAATATTTAGGAAATCCTGTACCATCTTTTTTTGTTTTCATATCATTTTTAAAAATAACTGAACAAATGTCAAATATTAGACTATACTTTTCAATAAATTCTTTCTCTTCACTATATGGAATGTAATGAAGTACTTTTAAAATATTTTCCGACCATTCTCTACATCTATTTTGGATTTTAGAAATCGCATAATCTTGACTGTGTTCAGAACCTGTTGAATATTTTATTAACTTTTTATGAAGATGTATTACTTTCCATGAAACTCCAATTTCTTCTAAACATTCGATTATATTGTCTGGCACTTTGAAAGTACCTGAAAGTTCATTTGTTAATTTGACATATTCTCCATTCATATTGGGAATTATTTTATATTGCTCAAGATAGGTTGGACAATTACTTTTAATATATGAAAGAAAATCGTCAATCCATTCCCATTCATTTTGGATATTACAATTTATTTTAAGAGAAGTCATGTTTTTAAAACTCTCAACTCGTTTAACACTTTCTTCTATATCAACATATGATATTCTTTCATCCCCAAGCCAAATATATTTATTAAAATTAATAGATTCTTCATAAGTTGGGACAACATTATTATATATTTTTGATATATAACCATAAGCTTCTTTTCTGTTGGAATAAATATTGTTTGTTATAGGGAAATATACATTTGTTAATTCAATATATCTAATTCCATTCCATACAACTGGATATTTAATTAAAATATCTCTCATTGGTTTGATAAAGTTATCAGAATACCATTTTCGATTGAAAAATCTTGTAACAGATGGAATTGACTGAAGTCCCCTTGCTAATAAATAGCGATTTTTTATACCACTATCACATATATATTTTAATAATTTTTCATACATATCTTGAACCCTTTCAAGAATCATCTTATTAACTCCTGGATCGGATATTTTACCAGTTTTATCATCGGTTTCACTACCGTCAAGAAGTAAAGCTTGTCTTTCAGCATCTGGTTCAAAATCTGGACTATTAATAATACATGGAAGTATATGGCTTTCCGATCCAACTAATGGAAGTGAACAAAATAAACAAGGTGAAGATTCATCAACAACAATATTGTTATTTTCATCTAATTCAATGGCACAATTAATTCTAAGATTTCTTGATTTCTTGAATTTCTTGGTTAATAATTCATTGTGTTCATCTACATTATTATAAATAAATGTTTTTTTACCAGACTGGTTGTTGTCATTGACTTCAAAGATTGATTTATAGCATGAATAATTTCTATTGTAAATAGTATCTAAACGATTAATAGAAAGTACTTTTCCATTATCATCAAGTTCAATACTATTGATTTCTGGACAGAATAACATCACCTTAGCAATATTATCTTTGAAATTTTCAATAGCTAATCTACAGGCTTCTTTATTTCTCTTGGTGGTCATTTTGAATTCATAACTAGTCCATCCATTACAACTTTCATATTCTTTGTAACTATCTTCAGTTCGTTGTAATCCTTCTAAAAGTTCGTCATCTTCGCCATCTCTAAACATTGTTACCTCAAATCCTTTCACCTTTCCATCCGTGATAATATCACTAGTAATCTTAACATTAAAAGATAAACAATGAGTGGTAAGAAAACCTGTTCCGAAACGACCAGTACTTTCTCCATCATTTGTTTTTCCTTCACTATATTTATAGATTAAAGCTGTGAGAGTGCTTATAACGAATGGAGATCCGTTATGCTTGAAAATAAAAGTATTTTCATCAACATGGATTTTAATATCTACAGATTTTCGGTCAGTACCTGCAATACTATCTTTAGCATTTTGAACCAATTCCCAACAAGAACGTTGACAATCAATATCATTTGGATTCTTCAATTCTCTTAATCTATTTCTTACATTTGCTAAGTAGATCTTTCCAAATATTTTTTTCCTTTCAGAATCAAATGGATTACTTGAAGAATTCATATTGAATAAGTAAATAAGTAAATATAAATTATCTTTTAAATATTTTTTATTTATCTAAAAAATAAAAATAAAAAAAATAAATAAAAATTCATTGCTATTTATACTAAAACTAAAATTTTCATTTTATGTTCATTCTATGTATATTACTTTTAATTTTTATTAAGTTAAAATGATATTGCCAATTGAATTGAATGATAAATGATAATGATTAGATGTACGTTTTCTTTAAAAGTTTAATTACTATATTTTAAGTATATTTTAATGGACATATTTTAAAATTTAATTATAATTAATTAAAAAAAAAAGTTTTCTTTAAAAGTTTAATTACTATATTTTAAGTATATTTTAATTTTTTACGGACATATTTTAAAGAAAACTTTTTTTTTTATTTATAAATCAATCTTTGAAGTCAATGACAACAACCAGTCTGGTAAAAAAACATTTATTTATAATAATGTAGATGAACACAATGAATTATTAACCAAGAAATTCAAGAAATCAAGAAATCTTAGAATTAATTGTGCCATTGAATTAGATGAAAATAACAATATTGTTGTTGATGAATCTTCACCTTGTTTATTTTGTTCACTTCCATTAGTTGGATCGGAAAGCCATATACTTCCATGTATTATTAATAGTCCAGATTTTGAACCAGATGCTGAAAGACAAGCTTTACTTCTTGACGGTAGTGAAACCGATGATAAAACTGGTAAAATATCCGATCCAGGAGTTAATAAGATGATTCTTGAAAGGGTTCAAGATATGTATGAAAAATTATTAAAATATATATGTGATAGTGGTATAAAAAATCGCTATTAATTAGCAAGGGGACTTCAGTCAATTCCATCTGTTACAAGATTTTTCAATCGAAAATGGTATTCTGATAACTTTATCAAACCAATGAGAGATATTTTAATTAAATATCCAGTTGTATGGAATGGAATTAGATATATTGAATTAACAAATGTATATTTCCCTATAACAAACAATATTTATTCCAACAGAAAAGAAGCTTATGGTTATATATCAAAAATATATAATAATGTTGTCCCAACTTATGAAGAATCTATTAATTTTAATAAATATATTTGGCTTGGGGATGAAAGAATATCATATGTTGATATAGAAGAAAGTGTTAAACGAGTTGAGAGTTTTAAAAACATGACTTCTCTTAAAATAAATTGTAATATCCAAAATGAATGGGAATGGATTGACGATTTTCTTTCATATATTAAAAGTAATTGTCCAACCTATCTTGAGCAATATAAAATAATTCCCAATATGAATGGAGAATATGTCAAATTAACAAATGAACTTTCAGGTACTTTCAAAGTGCCAGACAATATAATCGAATGTTTAGAAGAAATTGGAGTTTCATGGAAAGTAATACATCTTCATAAAAAGTTAATAAAATATTCAACAGGTTCTGAACACAGTCAAGATTATGCGATTTCTAAAATCCAAAATAGATGTAGAGAATGGTCGGAAAATATTTTAAAAGTACTTCATTACATTCCATATAGTGAAGAGAAAGAATTTATTGAAAAGTATAGTCTGTTAATCATAGTCAATAAAATATTTGAATATAAAATAATAGTGAAGAAAATTTGATCTTGTTGTAGATGTCTGTACCCTATTGATTTTCTCTATCAAAATAATTTTACTTTACACTTGGATTTATTAACAAAATAATTTGGGTTTAATAATATTTTATTTATTTTTTTTATAAATATTGTAAATTTCTTAAATCTTTTTAAAAAAATAACCGAAGAACAAAGAAATGGGATACAATAATAATTTATAATTTTTTAAAATACAAATTATTTTGGAATTTAAATTTTTTTTTTTCCATTTCCCTTTTTTTGCTTTGTTATTATGAGAATAAATAAATAATAAATAAAAAAATAATATATATAAATAAAGATAATGAAATAAAATAAAAATATAAAAATTATATACAGTTTGATTTTCTCCATTTTACAAAGCATTTCACTTGTTGCGCAGTACAAATACCTAAAAAGGTTGGATTCCTCAAATCTATTGTAAGAGCATACAGACTAATAAATGAATTTCGTTCAAAAACAAAGTCATTGTTATTAAGACTTTTATTGAGAAAGCTATTGCCACTCCATAAAACAGCAGTATTGATAAGAGATTGGACTCTGCGAGTTCTATTTTTGTTAGAACCAAGTAATGGATCATAATATGAGACTTTACTTAGAATATAGGAATGAATGATTACATTTTTTAAACCAATAGGAACACAATTTTTGGTAAGAAAGTTCTCAAAAGAGAATAAAATTTCTTTGAAATTTTTTGTATCTGTTAGATAGAATAGGTGTCAGAGAAAGATCTTCATCAAATAGAATTCCAAGATAGGTATAGCAAGAAACCTTTGGAATCGAGTACAATGTTTTTTAAGGCCTTTCCAACCTTTTCTTTAACTTTTGTCAATAAAGTGTTTACCGATAGAGACAATATTTGCTTTATAAAGATTGAATCTGAATTTACTCTTAACCTTTTTGGTTATATTACATAAATTTTGGTATTAGTTTCGCTGGCCCTCCTGATCTATCTCATTGCTTCTTCAGCATTGACGCTCTCGGATGTTACTTCAAATCTTTTGAACATTGACTATTGCTGGTCAATAAACAAAAGGCATGATTTTGGTTAGACGTTCCGGTGTCACCGTCAACAAATGGTCTTCCTTCGTAAGTGCCTGATTAAATCTGACACCTGCAAAGTTCTTTCCATTCCCTTGAATTGGAATTGATATTGTTAAAACTTTCCACCCCACACACACACACAAGAAGGAATTTAAATATTTAATTGTACACACTAGAATAACCATACACATTAATATTCATCGAATTATTAGAACTATTGAATTTTCCATGTCAGCACAATCCAAGAGAGGCTTAATATTTTTGTATGTCAGGTGTTTTTCGTTTGAAAAATTTTTGATGTATTGAGGACAATGGAACGTTGGACCTTTTAAATTCACAGATACAATAACTGACATATTGAAGTCATCTACAAAGAAAGTTGGGTAGTTGAACTTGATAACTAACATTTTATTTATTATATTTATTGTTTTAATCCTATATTATATTCACTGATTATTGTAATTATTATTCACTAAATTATAATTATACGAGTTTTAAAAAGAATTAAAATTATTATCTTTATTATTTCTTTTAGTACTAATACTTCTATCATTTCTATCATTATTATAATGATTAATAAGAATTCTTTGATTATTTATTTATCATTGACAATAATTTAGAAAAATTAAACTAGTTAGTTTTACTAACTTTATCATTCAGCATGTACCTGATTATTGATTTCAATAATCAGTATATTTGGAATTGTTACTAATTTTTTTTTTGTTTTATTAAATTAATAATAATCTATTTTATCTGTTTCATCTTTTTCAAATGAACCATCATTATATAAATATGAAATTTTACAAAATTCGTTATTTTGGTTTGGAATAATTTTTCCTTCGTTTGTAAAATTAATGAAACATTTTAAATATTTCAATGTTTCCTCTTCACTTTCTCCTATATAAATGAATAAATTGCTAATGGTATTCTTTGATTCAATAATTTCTTTGATTTCTTTATATATATATTTGTTTGAATACTTCCATATTCCCTCATTTTTATCATTTCTTTTTATTTCACAACTATTCAACGAAGAATTTTTAAATATTTTATATAAATTGAAAATAACTCTTTGATTATTTTGGAAATCCATAAAACTATAATTATAATCATCATTAATATCACGATTTTTTATATTAACTTTTAGTATTATTCTAATAAGGTAACATGCTGCTTTCTTTTTTTCTTTCAATTAATGAATATGTTCTGAACCTGTTGAATATTTTCTTTTCTTTTTATGAAGATGTGTTACTTTCCATGAAACTCCAATTTCTTCTAAACATTCGATTATATTGTCTGGTACTTTGGAAGTACCTAAAAGTTCATTTGTTAATTTGACATATTCTCCATTCATATTTGAAATTATTTTATATTGCTCAAGATAGGTTGGGCAATTACTTTTATTTTAATCACTAATTAATGATCAAAATATTTTTTTTTAAATAAATGAAAAGTAAATTTAGTCATTTTATTATACTTTATTTAAAAAAAAAAAAGTAATTATCTATACTTTTTAAAACTATGGAATGACACTTTATATTACTCTTGTAAGTACAGATAAAAAATAAAAATCATCCATAAAATACAAAATGTATACATTATTTAAATATACCTAAATTTATAATATTTTAAAACTATTTTGACCCATTCTAATCCTAATTGATGGTTTAATAGTAATTTTGAAAAATAAAAAATAGTTATAATCATAATAATAATACTATTAATAAGAACAACAATAATAACAACAATAACAATAATAAACATAATCATAATCATAAATAATCATAATCCTTATCATCATAATAACAATACAAGTAATAATAATTAATAATTAAATTTGAAGATAACTTTTTTTTTTATTTATATTAAATAATCATTATTAATTTATTTTTTTTATATTTAAAATTAAAAATGTTTTATATATATTATAAACTATTAATTGTTATTCTTGTTTTTGGTTTATTTAAAGCCATTTTTTCCCTCCTTTTCTTTTCTTTCTTTTGTTATTTCTTTCCTCTTTTCAAAATTCTACCTGTCACTCGTATATTAAATGTTTATATTTTTGAATATTATTATAAATAAAACCAACCAATAAAATTAACTTAAATTGATGGTAATAAATTAATTTTTAATTTATCAATTTATAAACTTTAAATTATATAATTTTAAATGAAACAAACTAAATTAAAAAAAAATAATTTTATTAATTAAAAAAAAAGAATAAAGGAAGAAGTGAAAGAATTCAACCAGAACCAAGAAGGAAAGTAAAAAAAAAACGATTATTAAAACTAGTAAAACAATGGAAACACACTCATTTCCCTATAAATAATATAAATAATACTTTTTTTTAATTTAAATAATTGTTAATTATTAAAAATCTTTAATAATTCTTCATTTATATTGCTGTAACAATTAATTATTAATATTCATGATCATTAAGTATTACTATTATAATTAAAATTGCAATATTTCTAGTTATCACTTGTTTTATATAAAAACTATTTTTTAAATTACATAATAGCATAATGGTATATATAATGATTATATAAAAATAAAAAATAAAATTTATATTTGAATAGTATTATAGTAGTTGATATTGTATATAACAATGATTAAATAATAATAAAAAAGAAAACATTTTATATGTATTAATGAAAAGTATAATACGAAAAAGTATTTCATTGTATAATTCTTTTAGTATTAGTTGAGACGATTCAAATTATTAATACTTTGATGAAATAGAGTTGACAATTAAAAAAAAAACATATCATTATCAAAATATAAAAAGATACTATCTTTTTTTTTCTTTCCATTATATATGAAATTGACAATAATAATAATATTTAATATTTAATATTTATAGTAATAATATTTAGTAGTGGTATGTAAAAGTACTATCCTATATTGCACTACCCGCTAAAACCCGCTAAAAGGGCATTTTTATATAATTTAAAATGGTTTATTAATATATTAATTTCTTATTACTACATATATTATAATATATTGTACAATATAATATTAATTAAAGTTTGTATATAATTAATAATACCATAAAAAGAAATATAAAAAATTGTAAAAAAAAAAAAAAAAAAAAAAAAAAAAATTTCTTTTAACAAAGATAAAAAAGAAAGAAAGAAAAAGGATAAATGAACTTTTTTAAAAAACACCTTTTAAAACCTTTATTATAATAAAAAGTAACTTTTATTATTCAACAATAGATATTGTAGAATATTATTCTATAATTTTTTTTTATTTTTTTAGTATAATTTATATAGAATTAAACGATGAATCAAATAAATTACTCTAGTATAGACGAACCTCTTGTTTTAACGTAACTACTACCTTTTTTTTTTTAATTTATTATACCTTTACTTTATATATTTGAAAAAAAAAATATTATTACTGCAAAACAAAAAAGAACAACAACAAAAAAATTAATAAAGATGAATATAAGAATATCAACTTTAATATTTAAACCATTTTTTCACCGAGACATTTTATAAAACTATAAATAAAATTATGAATAGTAATATTAACATCAACAAAAAATTGTATTTTTTAATTTTGATAAAGAAATACTGATATTATTATTCAATAGGATTTATTAATAATAATGAATAATGACAATAACTTGAAAACGAATTTATTTATTAATTTATTAAATTTAAAAATACAATTTTTTAAAATTAGAGGGAAAATATATCATAAAGATTCTATTTTAAAATCGAGACCATATTTAATGTTATGTTTACCAATATCTATCGATGATTGTTTTTATATATATAATAAGGTAAATGTTTTAACTATGTATTATTAAAAAAAATTTTTTAAAAATAAAATAAAAATATTAATATTTCGTAATTTTTTTTTTTTTTTTTTTTATTTCTAATTCAATTAAAGCTTTCAAATATAGTAAATTATTCATTGGATCCAAATGCACCTCTTTATTTAGGGCATCTTACCATTGCTGCAATAAATGGTATATATATTTTAAAATAATAAAAAAAATAATTAAATGTCAATCCCAATACTTTTTTTCACCATATTTACATATTATTCATAAAAAAAATACATAAATTTTAGGTGAAGCTGTATTAATAGTATTAAATTCAAATGCAGATCTTTCAAATCCTTTATTTATTCACTTTTCAAGTAAATTATCCACTTGATTTTACATATAAATAAAATGATTTTCCTTTTCATTTATTAATTACATTACAATTATAAAATAAATATTAATTGCTTTTTTTTTTTTTATTATTATTTTATTTATTTTATTTTTCATATTTTAATCTATTGAAATCTTTATTTCAAAAAAAGATGTTTCATATATTTCAAGTAATGACAGAAAATATTCTATAAAAATTAATTCAGACCATCCCCAACAAAGCTATGAATTTTCATGTAATGGTGGTGCTGAATATGATAAATGGCTTCATTGTATTAATCAGGCTTTTAGGATGTAATTGTTAAAATATATATATTTACAATATATTTCACTATTAAAAACTGTATTTTAATTATCAATATTTTTTTTTTTATAATTTTTTTGCTTTAAAATTTTATTTTTCATATATATATTTTACAACAACAACAACAACAACAACAATAATAATAATAATAATAATAACACAACAATAACAACAACAACAACAACAACAACAATAATAATAATAATAATAATAATAATAATAATAATAATAATAATAATAATAATGAAAATATTGGAAATAAAAGTACAAAGGGTGAACTTGGAAGAAAATTAAGATTTTGTAGTATTCTTTTCAATAAAGAATTTAACAATAAAAACAACGTCAAGTTAATTAAAAATGAAAATTTACCAACGGTTAAAAGAATACAGAATTGTTTGAAAAAAGAAAATTATATTGAATCCATTGAAAATATTCCAAAACCAAATCCACCAGTATTTTCTCTAAGTAATAATCCAGATGATTCTTTTAATTATAACTATTTATGTTCTGAAAAATATATTGAAAATTATAATAAAGAAAAGGAAAATGAATCAAAATTAAGCTCATTGGATAATAAAGAAAGTTCCAAAACTCTTTTAGACGATTTAAAAGATGATAAAATAACTCAATCTTTTAATCCTAGTACGGACGACATTACAAGAATAAATCAAGACAGTAATCATGGTAATACCAATCCAATTTCATCTCTTCCCAATAATAAGGTTACTGGATTAAGTGATATTACCCCGGTCAATTATGGCACTATGAATAGTCATCATAAAATCAGTGTTATGAATCAACCAATTATTAATAATAATATTAATGTTATTAACCCTAGTATTCCTGGTTTTAATTCACTTTTGAATCCAACAACAAGCAATACCTTTAATTCACCCCAAGGAATTCATTATTCCTCTATTCAACCCGCTGATTCCTCAAGTACCCTTGTTAATAATAATAGTTCTATCACTAACCCTAATTCGCTCCCAATCGTTCCACCGGTTCAAATTTCCTCTCAATCCACCACCACTAATCAAATTTCAAGTCAAAATGAACTCACAAGACAACCTGTTTTCTATAATCCATCACCCACTTCTGATGCCAATGTCTATAATGATATTAATAATGCCTTATATAATAAAAAGGGTACCAATTTAATCAGTCCACATACTTTACCTAGAATACCAGCATTTTATAATTCAAGTATCCCTTCCAGTCCAACTAATTTGAATAAACCAAATGGATCAAAACAAATTGAATTATCTTCACCACATACCTTACCAAGATCATCCTTATTTTATAAACAATCCTCTGGAAATAAAAATAATTATGCCAATTCAGTTCCAAATCTAAATCAATTGGAAATCAACACCACAAATACAAATACACCAAAAACAATACCAAAATATCCAGATACACATCAACAATCACCATCCTTACCATCTTCACCTTCTTCTTCCACCTCTTCCACCCGATTCAATCGTCAATACGAAGAAAGAAACAAGACTTTACCAAGAACTTCAAAAAGTGCAGAACAACCAAAAAAGAAATTCCAATCATTACCAAGATATAACAGTTATAAAGTTACCATTACTCGTTTTAAATCTATCTTTTCTAATAGTAAGCATAAGGTAAATAAAAGTTTATCCAAAATAATAAAGAATGATTTGTGAGGAGTTTAAAAATCAATATCTCTATATAGTTTTTACCTACAATTATTTTAGAGGATCAATTTTTTTTTTATATCGTAAATTTTAATTTTTTTTACCTATCTCTGTTTTTTTTTTTTTAAAGATTTTATTTTTATTATGATTTTAATCTAATACCCTTTATATATTATTGATTGATATTATATATATATATATGAAAAATAATTATTCTATTAAATATATTCACCCTAACTCTTTTATTATTATTGCTAATGATATCTACCGACATATTTTATATATTTTATATATTTTATATATTTTATATATTTTATATATTTTGATTTTATTTGATTTTTTATTTTTAATTGTAATAGGGTAATGAAAATACAAATTCAAAACGTGAAAAACATAATTCTATAATGTAATATTAACCCTTTCTTCACACCCTCCCCCCCCCAAAAAAAAAAAAAAAAAAAAAAAAAAAAATTCAACCTTTTATACTTTTTTTTAACTTTAAATAGTCAAGATAACAGTGATATCAATAGTAGCAATAATAGTAGTTGTTAATAAACACAAAAATAGAATAATATTAAAAAAAACACAAGAATAGAAACATGTATTATAGTATTAGAGATTTTTCCACTACCTATTTTTATTTTATTAAAACCCCCTATTAAAATGTAATTTAAAAAAAAAAAACATATAGAAAAAATATTGAAATACCTTTTCAATTATTTCAGATACAGTATCTATTTATTCCTAATAAGAAAATGGTTTAAAATAAGAGTAATTATTACCTATCAAAATATATAAATGATAGATTTTTATATCTTTTTTTTTTTTTTTTTCATTTTCTTTTTTCTTTATTTTTTAATATATATATTACCCTCACTCTCACTTTGGTAAATTTAAACCAAATTAATAATAAATATTTTTTTTTTACTATTATTATTGAATTATTGAATGATTTAATAATTATTTATTTATTTATTTATTTATTCTTTACCTGCACAATAAAAGGGTAATTAAATGTAATAATGGTTTGTTCTTTTTAAAATAAAATAAAAAAAAAATTCAATATTTCATGTTCTTTTTTTTTTTTTAATAATAATTTTTTTATTTATTTAAATAATATATATATTTATATATTATTTTATTATTACTATTAGTGTTATGATTATTATTTACTTTTAACTTTTATATTTAAAATAAAATAAAATTCATTAATTACTAAAAAAAAAAAAAAAGTTCCTTTTATCTCTTTTTCTAATAAGCATCTTTTTTTTTTTTTTCCTTAAAAAATGGTGGATCTTTAATCCGATAATTAATTAAAAAAAATTTTTTTTTATTAATATTAATAATCCACTTTTAAAAAAAAATTTTTTATTTTTTTATCTATTAATAAATAGTTTAAAAGTGGTGTGTGTGCGGTATAATAAAATAAAAAAAAAAAAACTTGTTTAAAATAAAAAGGTATTAAATTTCCACTTTTTTATTTTTTTTTTATACATTTTTCCTTTTTTTTTTTTTTTTTTTTTTTTTAATATTATTTATTCAAATCTATCAATAAAAATAAATATTTATTATTATATTTATTACAATATCCAATGTCTACTCCTAATTGTATATTAGATAGTAGTAAGTAAACTATGGAAATTTACTTATTTTTTTTTTTTTAATATTATGTGTTGGATATAAAATGTTGTCTAACCATCTTTTTCTTCTTCTTCTTCTTCTTCTTCTTTAATTTTTTACTTTAAAAAAAATCAATGACATTTCAAATTTCAAATCTATCCGAAATGACTTAAATTTCAATTAAAACTAAATTAATTATTATTAATAATTTTTTTATTAACAACATTAAAAATTAAAATAATAATAATAATAATAATAAAAAGATAATAAAATGAATAACACTACAAAAGGTGTCGTTATTAGACATGCTATCGATTGGGCTCTTGCTCATGGTCTCAACTATAGAGTTCCTTTAACTTTTTCTTGCTCAACCCAAGCTATACCAGAACCAATAAAATATGCAGCTACTCATGCTCCATTTGCTCTTACCCCAGCACCATTCTCAAAAACTTGTTTCCAAAAAGCTAGAGAACTTCAACCAATTTACAACGAACTTTTCCATTCTATTTCAAAGGATAAAGAATTTATTGACACTGCTGTCAAAAGGTATTATTTATACTACCAAAGAAATACTTTTTTTTTTGGTTTTTCAAAAATTTAATTTTTGAAATTATCCATAATATTAATATTACAAGTAATGCTAATAGGATAACAAATATATATTATTGTTGTTGTCGTTGTCGTTGTTATTTGTATAATAACTGTTTAACTTTAAATTCTTTGTGAAAATTAAACTTATTATTATTTAAAATTAAATATTACAGCTTAGGAAATTCTGACAATTTCATCACCAACTTGTACGATATTTATCAAAAAGTTCAAAAGGAAGGAACAGCTCAGGTTATTATTTAAAATCATAATTGTTATTTTTTTTTTATTTCTTTTTTCAAAAAAAAAAAAAAAAAAAAAAAAGGCACTATTAAAAACTGATAGAATAAAAAAAAACAAATATTAATAATAATCTATCCTAATTTAATAAATATAAATTTATTCCATTTAATCAGAAAGTGGTAATTAATACTTTTTTTTTTTTTTTTTTACATATATTTATTTTTTATAATAATAAATTGGAAATGATAAAATTATAGAATATTACTCTTGGTATTCATCGTTCCGATTACATGATTCATAACAAAAATAATGAACAAACTCTTCAACAAGTTGAATTCAATACTATTGCTTCTTCCTTTTCAAGTTTATCCTATCTTACTTCAGAACTTCACAGGTACATAAGGAAACCCCCCAAAATATATATATATATATCAAATAATATTATATAGTATTTTTGAAAGAGAGTATTAATAATATAAATCAATTTTATTATTATTATTATTATTTAAATCTATAAAATAAAATAGATACTTGGCAAAACGTCAAATTTATCCAGAAAGTTGTAATATTGATGAAAAGAATATACCTTTCAATGATTCATTCTTATCCCTTGCAAATGGTATTGCTAAAGCTCATGAATTATATGGTGTTAAAAAGTAATAATCTATTGATCATATACTTAAAAAAAAAAAAGAATACTTTTTAATATCTTTTTTTTTTAAAAAAATATATATATATCATTTATGTATTAAAATTAGTGCCATTGTATTAATGATTGTTCAACCAATGGAAAGAAATGCTTTTGATCAACGTTGGATTGAATATAATCTTTTTGAAAAGTAAGGAAAAAAAAAAACCCCCAGTCAACACTACGACCATCTCATATTTAAAACAATTTTAAATTTTTAAATTACTAACTATTTTTTTATTTTTATTAAAAATAATAGACATGGTATTAAATTAATAAGAAAATCTTTAGCAGAAATTGAAAAGGAAGCTACCTTGGAAGGACCTGATAAGAAATTGATGATTGATGGACAAGAAATTTCAGTTGCTTACTTTAGAGCTGGTTATACCCCAAATGATTACCCAAGTGATATTGAAGTATGTTGAGAATATATTTTATATATATTAGATTATTTTACATTCATTTAGAGTCAATTTAAATTCTTTTTTTTTTAAAAAAAAAAAAAAAAAAAAAAAACATCAAACTAATAAAACATTTATTTTATTTAATAATTGCAATCCCTTTTATTAAAGTGGCAAGCACGTTTAAAGATTGAAAGATCTAAAGCTGTAAAATGTCCAAATATTGGTTATCACCTTTCTGGTACCAAAAAAATTCAACAAATGTTAGCTATTCCAGGCAATCTTGAAAGGTAATATATATATGCATTTATACATAATAGCTACTCAAAAAAAAAAAAAAGTTCTATATAATTAAATTATTTTTTTTTTTAAATCAATTTTTAAAATTATTTTACATTTTAAAAATTATAGATTTATTAAGGATCAAGAAAAAGTCAACTTTATTCGTTCCTCATTCACAGGTCTTTATGCTTTTGATCAATCAGAAGCTTCAAAAGAAGCTTTAACTCGTTTAACTAAAAATCCAGATGATTTTGTTATGAAACCACAACGTGAAGGTGGAGGTAATAATATTTATGGTAAGGATATTCCACCATTCCTTGCTAAATTATCGGATAAAGAAAAGGAAGGTTATATTTTAATGGATTTAATTCGTCCAGAAGTTCAAGACAGTACAATTGTACGTGATGGTAATGCTGAAGATTTCAAGGTGATTAGCGAATTAGGTATTTACGGTATTTATTTAAGGTAGGTACTAGAGATTTATTTAATTTTTTTTATTCATTTATAATAAATGTTAAAAGAGTAATAATGAATTATTTTTAAAAAAAAAAAAAAAATTTTTTTTTTCATCGATTCATAGTAATTCTGAAGATAAACCAGTTATAAATGAACAAGGAGGCTACTTATTAAGAACAAAGAGTAACAAATCTAATGAAGGAGGTGTTGCCTCAGGATACGGTTGTTTAAATAGTAAAGTATTCCAAAGACATGAATTATAATTTTTTTTTTTTTACCTTTTATTTATAACAATAGTATTAATTTTTTTTTTTTAATTTCTTTATTCTTTTAAAAAAAAAAAAAAGGTCCATATCTTCAATAAATCATCTAGATTTAAACCTTTGTATAATAATTTATTATACAATAATTCTGCTATTGAAATACGATTCAATTTGAAAAGAGAAAAATAAAAAAATTAAAACAGTCTATATAAACATAAATTTATCTGTTTGCTATTAAAAAAAAAAAAAAAAAAGATATAAAGTAATCATTTTATATATATATAAACTTGTGTAGTTTTACATTTTTAATTCATACGAATTATTAAAAATAAAAATATATATATAATCAATAGTAAAAGTCAATCTTGTATAAAATAATTAAAAATTAAAATTATCCCTCATAATTATAATTATAATAAAATAAACCCATTCAAAATAACTTTGGCCAAGTCGCACTGTCATGACCTCATGCTGATGCTGTGTCTTTTTTAAAAAAAAAAGGTTTTTTGTATACATTTTCTCTAATAATGTACGTAATTTTGCATTTTCGTACATTTATTAAATAAAGGAATTTTTCATATGAAAAATAATTTATTGAAAATCTTATTCTTTTTATTTCATATGATAATTTCAAAAAAAAAAAAAAAAAAAAAAAAAAAAAAAAAAAACGGCAGTGATGGTAATTTCAAATTTCTTTTTTATAATGATGAAATGGTAGTTTTTCTTTTACCACTTGAACTGGCATAATAAAATATTCTTTTTCGTTTAAATAGCTCTTAGTTTTTTTTTTTTTTTTTTTTTTTTAGGCCATCCATGAATATATTTTTAAATGATTAAAAAAATTTATGTATTTCAATAATAGAAAACATATGAAAGTCATATGAGAATCACGGGAATTTTTCAATGATGGATTATAATAGAAATGAATGTTAAAAATGAATATTAAAAGGAATAGAAAATCATAAATAATGTTCCTTCCATTTTCTTCTTCACCTTTAAATCTTTATTATAAAGTTTACTTTTTTTTTTCTTTACTTTTTTTATACATTCAACCTTTTTTTATTTTTGTTTTTTGACATTTTTTCCTTTTAAAACTAATTTAGTTTTATTGATAATATATTACAGTATATTGTAATATATTGTAAATTATTTTGTCAACATTTTTAAAAACTTTAAAAAAAGTCAAAGAGGTTAGTTGTTACTGTCACTTACTCTCTGCCTGCCTTACCCTAAAGGAATGAGGAGAAATAACGAATTTATTAAATAAACATCATTACATGCATATAAATAATAGAAAGAAACATTGAATAACAATTAAAAATTGATATTTTAGTTAATCTTTTTTTTTTTTTGACAAAGAAAATTTTGGTAAAAAGAAGTACAAGAAAAGAATAAATCAATTTATTAAAATTGTTGTTTTTTTTTTAAATAAAAATAATCCTAGTTTTAATAGGCTATTAGTAAAAAAAAATCCTTATAAAAAGGTTTTTTATGTTGTTATAATTGGATTTTATAGAGTAATGCCTTTAATCGTTTGAAAAGTACCTCGCTAATAATTGTTTGAAATAAAAAAAAAAAAATGTCGAAAAGCACCTCACTAATAATGTCAATATGAAATTAAATTAAATAATATATTACAATATATTGTATTATATATTTATTTATTTAAATAGAATTAATATAAATTTTTTATTTTAAAAAAGAAAATGACTGACTTTGACTTTTAAAAAAAAAAAGAACATTTTTCTAATAGAAAATCTAAATTTTATTTCTTTTTTTTTTTAATAAAGTAAAAGGTATGAAGGGTTTTTCTTTATTATTATTATTTTAATATAAATGAATATTACATATATACTTTATAAAAAAAAAGTTATTTTTTAGTAATAATAAATGTTCAAAATGGAAAAAGGAAAAAGAATCAAAAAAAAATTAAACATTATGAAAAAAAAAAAACATTTATAATACTATGACTTAATATAGAAAGAGGGGAGAAAACTATAGAAAAATAATAATAGATTCAAACAGTTATTTTATAACAATACATACCAATGGAATAGTAGTGTAAAATAACACCCTAACCAATTCCAATGGTAAAACTCTATAGAAATAGTTAAAGAATTGTAAAGAAATACTGGTGAATAAAAACTATTGACCCATTCTTAAATCAGAAATAAACATTAAAAGAAATGAATAGATAATGCTTTTTTTTCTGAAAATATCTTAAAAAGAAAGAATTAAAAAATTTAATATTTTATTATTATTACAAAAGCTTTTTCCAATTGTAAATAGTAAAATTCAAAATAATAGGGTTTAAACTCTTTTAATTCTTAAAAAGTAAAATATAAATTTGTTTATTAACACAAAATACTGATTTTAAATTAAAAAAAATTTCAAACCATTTTTATTAAATTATATACAAAAAATAATAATAAAACACAACCAACGTGTTGTGGTATATATGTATATATAGTTAAAATATATATATATATATTATTATTATTATTATAATTATTATTATTATTATTATTATTATTATTATTATTATTATTATTATTATTATTATTATTATTATTATTATTATTATTATTATTATTATTATTTATTTATTTATTTATTTATTTATTTATTTATTTATTTTATTTAAGTTAAAAAAAAAAAGACTATAAAAAAAACATTATTAATAATAAAATCTATTTCTTTACTCTTTCTATATATAATATATTTTGAAAATTGTAAATTAATAATAATATTAGAAAAAAAAAAAAAAAAAAAAAAAAGAGTAATAAAAAATAATAAAATAAAAAAAAAAAAAATGACAGAAAATACAAATAACAATAACCCAGTTAACGTCGATAAGGACGACATTAGCAATAGAGGTTATGGTGCTAACCTTTACCCAGAATTTTCTAGACCAATTAACGAAGAAAATGTAAAGAATCCACCAGGTGCTATTGAAATGACAAAGTACCCAAAAAAGGATGGTGAAGGAAAGGTAAATTCTTGTATATATATATATACATATTAAATAAAAAATAATATATAAAATAAACATGTACACAGCATGTTTAATAGGTTCAATAAGAAATTTTTATTTTTTTAAAAATAATAATAATAATAATAATAATATTAATATTAATTCCAATAAAAAATAAAAAAAAGTTTTACCAACTAAAAAATATTCATCAATTTAAAATATTATTTCCCTATTAAATAAATAACTAATTTATATTATAGCCAAGAAGAATTTTTGTTAGTGAAGATTGGGATACTTTATATGGTGAACCAATAGGTGTAAATTCTCTTTTAGATAATTTAGAACTTACCGTTAAAAAAAGTCGTAAGCATCAAAAAAAAAAAAACCCCTTTTTATTGAACACATACTATTATTATTGTTACTATTATTGCCATTAGCAGTAGTGTTTATTATTTTCTTGAAAATTTGATTTTAAAATGCATTTCGTTAATAATTTCTTTCTTTTTTTTTTTTTAAAAAAAAAAAATAATGTAGCAAACAATAGATTCTTAGGTAGTAGACAAAAGAATGAAGACGGAACTTTTGGTGAATATGAATGGCAAACATATAGTGAATTTTACGAACATGTTAAACGTTATGGGTAAATTGAAAAAAAAAATACATTAAAATTATTTAATTTTCTAAAAATAAAATAAAATAAAATAAAATAAAATTGAACAAATCATACAAAAAAAAAAAAAAAAAAAAAAGCAAAACAAGCATAATACTAATTTCACCATATTAATATATATTTATATACATTAATGGATTAATGACCTGTTTTAAATATCATTTAACAAATAATATGAATATTCATGACTATGACGATAATAGGGCCTATTTCAACAAAAAATTAAATATTCAAAAGGGTTCTTTTATTGGTATCATTGGTATAAATTCTTTACAATGGGTAAATATATTTTTATTTATTTACTAATAAATGTTATTTTCTATTTAAACTTTATCTTTTTTTTTTTTTTTTTTATTTTATAAAACAAAATACTAAATAATAAAATAATATTTATTATATTCTATATATTTGTTACAATAATGAATGAATAATTAAATATCATGATATAACGATACGGCGGTTATACGCTATACGAAATTAAAATTTATGATCCTTTTAATTTATAAAATATATTAATATCAACTTTACTAGGCCTATACTATGTTTGGTACTTTTTATAATAATGGTACTATTGTTCCATTATACGATACTCTTGGTATCACCTCATTAGAAATGATTATTGAACAAACTGAAATGAACATGATTGCTTCAAGCGCAGAAAAAATTAAACTTTTAGCTTCAATTCCAAATTTCAAAACTAATATTAAAACTTTAATTGCATTTACCCAACCTTCTGATGAAGATATGTCCATTTTAAAAGAATTAGGTGTAAATGTTATTACCCTAGAAGATATAGAAAAGGAGGTTGAAGCGGACGCATCCTTCAAAACAGATCCAATTGAACCAGAATTAGAAGATACTGCATTAATTTGTTATACCTCTGGTACAACTGGTAAACCAAAAGGTGTTGTTCTCACTCACCGTAATATGTTATGTTTTGTAGGTAGTGTCTATCTTGTTATTCTTAGTAAACAACTCTATCAATTTGATGAAACCGACTGTTATATCTCTTATTTACCATTGGCACATGTCTTTGAACAAGCCATCTTTCATAGTTTTGTTTTCCTTAGTGCTAGAATTGGTTTTTACACCGGAAGTGTCAAGAATGTCATGAGTGATATTAATGCATTGAAGCCAACCTGTTTCATTACCGTTCCACGTCTTTTAAATCGTGTTTATGGTGTTGTTAATAAAACTATTGCCACCAAACCTGCCATTGTTCGTTTCCTCTTTAACTGGGCCTGTAAATCAAAAATGAGAGGATTAACCAAGGGTAAATTAACCCATTGGCTTTGGGATGGTCTTGTTTTTAAATCTATTCGTGAAAAATTAGGAGGGGAAATTAAGGTCATGTTAGTGGGTTCAGCGCCACTTTCTTCAGATGTTATGGACTTTATGCGTATTTCCTTTTCTTGTGAAATTTTTGAAGGCTATGGTTCTACCGAAACCGTCGGATGTATCTCACTTACTCGTCGTAATGAAACAGAAGCCGGTAATAATGGTGTACCATGGCCATGTTGTGAAATTAAACTTCGTGATATACCAGAAATGAACTACACCTCTGAAGATAAACCATTCCCAAGAGGTGAAATTATGGTCAAAGGACCTAATGTCTTTAAAGAATATTATAAAATGCCAGAGGTTACGGCAGATACCAAGGATGAAGAAGGTTGGTGTCATACCGGTGATATTGGTATGTGGGATGAAAAGGGACGTTTAAAGATTATCGATCGTGTTAAAAATATTTTCAAGTTAGCCCAAGGAGAATATGTTGCCCCGGAAAAGATTGAAAATGTTTTAATTAACCATGAATTGGTAGAGCAAGCCTTTGTTCACGGTGAATCCCTTCAAAATTCCCTTGTTGGTGTTATTGTTCCGGATGAACCAGAAATTCGTCAATATGCCTTAAATACCCTTCAAGTAGCCGAAGCCGATACCATGCCATTAAAGGATCTTTATTCCAACCCAGAATTAAAGAAAGCAATGCTCACAGAACTTGACAAGCACTGTCGTGCCAATGATCTCAAAGGATTTGAATGTCTTCGTAACATTGTTTTTGAAACTGAACCCTTCTCCACCGAAAATAATTTATTGTAAGTTTTTTTTCTTTTTTTTAAAAAAAAAAATGCATACCTATAGGAGGATAGGATAGGATAGGATAGAATAGAATAGGATAAAATAGAATAGAGTAGAGTAGGATAGAATAGGATAGAATAGGATAAAATAGAATAGAATAGGATAGGAAAGGATAGGAAGAATAGGATAAAATAGAATAGAATAGAGTAGGATAGAATAGGATAGGATAAAATAGAATAGAACAGGATAAATAAAGAAAATATATATATATATACAATATCTACAAAATTATTAAAAATATATATCTGTATTTTACTAATACATTTTCTTTTTTTTAAAAAAAAAAAAAAAAAAATATAGAACACCTGTATTTAAACTTAAACGTAATGTTGCTATCAAGAAATACAGAAAAGCCATTGATCAAATGTATTTAGAAATGGAAAGAGTTTAAATGTAATTTAAGCCAAAAAAGAAAATCCCCTCAGTAATAAATAATAACAACAAATAAATAATTTATCTATTTCTATGTACTATCATCTTTTTTTTTTTTTTTTTTCATCCATTCATTCCTTTTTACAAAAAAGGAAAAAACACCATTATTCTTTTCATTATTAATATTATCATGAAAAAAAAAAAAAAAAAACATTCATTCCACCTTTTCTTCTTTTGACTAAAATTTTAATCTTTTTTTTTTCTCTCATTTGATTTGATTTATATATATACATCTTTTATAAAATTGTATACCTTTGAGTATAGATTCAACAACAAAAAAAAAAAAAAAAAAAAAAAAAATAAATAACAATAAATAATAACAATAAAAAAAATAAAATAAAATAAAACAATTTAAAAATTAAAAAATTTTATGTATATATATATGTATACTCTTTTCTTTCCTTTACTCCCCTTTTTTATATTAAGGGTAAACATAAAAAAAAAAAAAGTAGAAAAGTATTAAGTAAGAATTAATAAAACTTGTAAACTTTTCAAATCTATTTTTATTTTCATAAAAATAAATTAACTAAATTTTAATATGTTTAGGAATTAAAAAAAAAAAAAGATAGATACTATTGTCACTATTTAGTATTAGACATACCAATGGGATGAAATTAACAGCTGTTTTTTTTTTTAATGATTCAATTATGCTATCATTAACACGATTAATGATAAATGTTGACATCGAATGAATGTAAATGTATGATCCATAGTTTCATTGTATTGAATTTTTATTGGATAATCAATAGATATTAAAAAATGAAAAAAAAATCATCTGAAATCACAAGATTATTGCATGATGACATAATTGAATGTGACTTTTTTCATTCAAAATTTATAAGTTTATAGGGTTAAAAAAAAAAAAAAAAAAAGTGTTTCTCAGTGAAATGTAACAAATAAAATAAAAAGTTATTTTTAAATTCATCTTTTATCAAATGACTTTTATAATGAAATGAATGGTAATAATTATTAAAATTATAGTTTTTTTTTTTTTTTTCATTATAAATAGAGTTAGACTTTAAAAAAAAAATTAAACTTTTAAAAGATAATTTGAAGGAAACTTTATAAAAAAAAAAAAAAAAGGCAATTATATTTTAATTATATTTTACTTTATTGCTATTATACATCATCGTATACTTTTAAACTATTATTAAAAAGAATAAATATGATTTATATTTTATATAAAACTTTTAATCCATATATAGTATTCATTTTCTTTTGTAGAGGTAATTGTAGTGTGTAGGTAATAGATAATTCCTTATTTTAATGTTATTTTTATTTTTAGTAACTATCATTAAGCTATTACATTTTAAACTCATGATCAATATTATTAATATATATATATATAAATTCATTACTGAATATTTAAGAAAAAAAAATCCAAACATATATATAAAAACAAAAAATATACCTATATATTTCTATAATCATATTGGATGGCTAAAATCCAATATTTTTCTAGGTTAACCTAATGATAATTTTTATAATTATTAATAATTAAAATCTTGTATAATTAAAAAAAAAAAAAAAAAGTTTAATATTTTTCAAATTATAAGTTCTCTAATGCCATCGGTAACCGTTCCATGAATAAATTTATATATTTTAATTTATATAATTTATAAAGTAGGTTTGGGTCATCCGATGCTTATTAAAATAAATAAATGATAAATGATATTAATATTATTAATTAAATTTATAAAATAAAAAAGAATAAATGATTCTATATTAATAAAGAATAATTATATTGTTTATTAGTATCATTTCTTTCTAAAAAAAAAAAAAAAAAAGTGTATTATTTGTTATGTTATATACTGTTTAAAAAAAAAACATATATAAAGTATTTATTGTTTTTGTTTTTAAAAAAAAAAAAAAGAAACAAATTTTAAAAATTATTACTTTTGATAAAGTTTTCATTTCATCTCAACAAATAAATAATTTTTATTACTAAACAATAAAAAGACAGCTAATCCTCTTTTTATTATAATTGAAATATTCATACATATATATATTCATACCTACATTTCAATTCTATTACTTTTTTTCAATAAAAAAAAAAAAGTTATAATTTTTTATATATACAACAAAAACAAATTTTTAAAAATACCCAAAATAAAGTTGTTGTGAAAGGTAGTATATATGTATATATTATTTAAATATCATAGATAGTTATATAACAGTCATAATAATAATAGTAATAATAATAGTATTAATAGATAGATAGATAGATCGTTGTAATAATAATAGTAATAATAATAGTATTAATAGATAGATAGATAGATCGTTGTAATAATAATAGTAATAATAATAGTATTAATAGATAGGTAGATAGATCGTTGTAATAATAATAGTAATAATAATAGTATTAATAGTAATAATAATGGTAAGGATAATAGTATATATAATTAAATCCCTTTAAAAAAAGTGGATACATTTCCAAAAAATTGTCAATTTTTATTGTTGTAAAAAAATAATTGAGATTTTCTTTTATTGTCAATTTTTAACCTTGAACATATATTGAACATTTTTAAGAATCCTTTAAAGTAACGATACAAAAAAAAAAAAAGGAATTCATTGATTCATTTCTAGTAAAGTCTTTATCATTAAATTGTAATAAATGATATTGTTAGTATTACCATAAATACCATAAATATTATCATTAAATAAATGATATTATTAGCATTACTATATAGTATTACTACCACTACTATTACCACCACCACCACTACTACTACTTTTATTACATTTTATCACAATATATATACTACTATATTTCAATGACTATTACAATGACTATTACAATATCCTACTATTATTAATACTATCTACGCTGATTACTAGCATTAAAAGTTTCCTTTGCCTACAACAATAAATTTTTCGCACCACCACAAATTTTAATTTAATTTGAATTGATTGCAAATAAATAGTTGTTATATATTATTTAATATATTCAATATATTTTTAGCTATTCACCATATATTCACTATAAATTCATCTGTAAAAATGTTTCTGTACAACATTTTAAAATAGATTTTTAATACAATAATATATTATCTCAATAAATTAATTTAATTTATTTTAAATATAAATAATACAAATTTTAAAATCATCTAGAAATATGATTCGTTGAAATTTAATTTCAAAATTATTAAAAGATAAATTTATAAATAAATATATATATATAATATAATGGTAATATATTGAAAGATACCAAAATAAATTAAAAAATTATATTGGTTAATAAAAAAACAATAATAAATAATATATATAAATTTAATGAATTATATTCTAATATATAGGTGTAATTTATTTAAAAACAAATTTAATAAAAGTTAAATATAAACATCATAAAATACTATTCACAATATATAGTTCATAATATATTATAATATATTAAAAATTAAATACAAATTTAAAACTTTTAAAGATTTGGATAATACAAAAAAAAAAAATTTAACCAGAAATCTTACCAGATCAAAAAAAGCCGCTAACCACAAAATTACGTTAATAATAGTAGTAGAAAAGCAAGTGATGGTGATGGTGATGGTGATGGTGATTAAAATAGTAATAATAGTGTAGTAGTAGGTAGTAGTAGTAGTAATCATAATAGTAATAGTAGTAGTAATAGAAATAATAAAATCAAATTAATAGCAATAGTAATATGTGTACTACTAATAGTAATTATAGTAGTAGGTATAAGTATATTTCTAACTAGTAATAATATTCAAATAATAATAATAATAAATATTCAAATATTATTAAATATTCAAATAATAATTTTATTTTTTAAAATTTTTTTTTTTCTATTTAATAATAATTAAAATTTATTAATAAAAAATTAATAAAAAACAAAAAAAAAACTTTTTTTTTTTTTCTTTTCTTTCAACTCACCACAAAAACAATTTAAAAAAAAAAAAAAAAAAAGAAAAAAAGAAACTTTTTTTTTTGTTTTTTTTTTTATTATTATTTTTTAAAAAGAAAAAAAAAAAAAGAAAAAAGAAAATTTAAAAAAAAAAAAAAAAATTGAAATTAAAAAAAAATATTTTTTTTTTCTTTTCTTTTATTTATAAAATTCACACAAAAAATAAAAGAAAAAAAAAAAAAAAAAAAAGTAAAAAAAAGTAAATATTTAAACATTTCTCTTTTTAAATAGTAAACGTCCAGTATAAACACCAAAAAAAATAAAATAAAATATTATTGAAATATAAATATAAAAAAAAAAATTGAAATTAAAAATTGTTCAATCCCACCATTTTATAAAATTCGGTATAAAAAAAAAAGTCAATCTTGAATAATGAAATAAAATGTCTTTTAAATAATTGCGGAAACAGTGGAAAAGTGAAAACAGTGGAAAATATTAAAAAATTAAATTATAAAATAAAAATAAAAATTTCAATTAAATATAAACGATTTTTATAATTTCAAAAAAAAAAAAAAAAAAAAAAAAAATGCTTTGCAAAAAATAATAATGTAAAAGACTTTAAACTTTAGAAAAATTAAAAAGAGGTTACTTTAAATGAAATATATATTTAGATAAAAAAAAAACCTTTGAATATATCAATTTACATTAATTTTAAAAATAATATATTTTCAATATAATTTATAAACTTTATATATATTGTAAAAAAAAAAAAAGGAATAAGTAAATTAGTTATATATAACAAAAATAAGAATGAAAGAAAAAAAAAGGATAATACAATTATTATTATAGAAACAGAAAAAAATACATTTTTTAAAAAAAAATGAAAAATTAAAATTTTATAGTCATTTATTATTATAGCCTATAAAAAAAAAAAAAGACCATTACTAATTAATAATTCTCTATTTATTATACTTTTATATATTATAAATTATTATAAATTAATATATCATTATCTATCTATTTTGTTGTTATTTAATTCAAATATATAATCTATTCATTCACTATTCAATACATACTCAAAAAGAATTGTTAATATTTATTTAATAATTTTAACCTATAGGATTGTTGTGTAAAATTAATAATTTAATAAAGCAACAAAAAATATTATTTATTTTTAATATTCTTATTTGTTTATAGAAAAACATTAGTCAAAATGTTTAAAAAGGTAATTATTATTATTATTATTATTATTATTATTATTATTATTATTATTATTATTATATTATTATTATTATTTTTTTAAAAAAAAAAAAAAAACATATATATATAATCGAATTATCTTTTCGGTGTGGAAATTCAACATTTAAAAATGGATATTGAATTTCTATTTTGTATAAAATAACCTTTTTATAAATATATTATCATTATTGATATTAATACACTATTTATATATATAATTTTATATTAAATTATCATTACAAATATTTTTAAAGATATTAAAAATGGGTAATTCCTCATCGAAGGAAAAAGATAAAAATAAAAATGATAAATCAAATATCAATAATGGTACTATTATGAGTACTCAAAATGAAATTACACCGCATAAACCAATTTCTATTCCGGGAAGTAGTATCAATGATGATACTGCCCATAAACATTTAATATCACCACCACCTTTTGAAAGTGTATTGGGATCCGGTTCCTTCTCTTCAGGTGGTTTGTCGGGATCGATAGGTTCCCTTCCAATTGGTTCTCTTCCAACAGATATACGACCACCATCTCTATTAGATAATAATGGTCGTGGTACTATTGGTCGTTCTAATTCTACTCCTGCTGGACATACCTCCAATTTTCAATCTTCCTTCTCTTCCAACCCATTCGCTAAATTAACCTTAGGCCGTAGTGCTACTAGTAAAGAAGCCGCTAAATTTAATATAGATGATATTATTTCTCGTTTATTATCGGTAAGGCCTCCCCCAAACAGCAGTACTAATATGAATAGTAAATTCTCAAAGAATCTCTGTATCAAAAATTCAGAAATAATCACCCTTTTACAAAAAGTTCGTGAAGTTTTCTTAGATCAACCTGTCCTTCTTCATCTCACACCTAATCCTTCTTTAGCTATTGCTGGTGATGTTCATGGACGTACGTAATAATGACCATCCTATTTTATAAATGAAACTTGAAATTAATTTATATATTTATATTATATATATATTTACATATATCTTTTATATAATTTTGTAATTACTCTTCATTATCATATATATTATATATTTTTATATTTTTACATATGCTTGGATTATATCTTTGTAATCACTCTATAATCATATATACATATGCCCTGATTATGCTTTTGCAACTATTCTATTATTATATATTATATATTTATGCCTATCTTGATTAAATTTTAAATTGCTCTTTTTTTTACATTATTTACATTATTGGTTTCATTAATCATGACAATATTATTATAAATGGACGGGATTGACCATTTCAATAAATACTTTTGACAATATTATTACAAATGGATGGGATTGACCATTTCAATAAATACTTTTGACAATATTATTACAAATGGATGGGATTGACCATTTCAATAAATACTTTTAACAATATTATTACAAATGGACCGGATTGACCATTTCAATAAATACTTTTGACAATATTATTACAAATGGATGGGATTGACCATTTCAATAAATACTTTTAAATTCAATAATGGATCATTATTAAAAAAAATAATTATAATAATGGAATAAATAATTTTTTAATAAAACAGAATATGAAGATTTATTAAGAATTTTTGATAAAATGGGATATCCACCACAAACAAACTGTAAAGTATCGCTTTTTCTATAAATTTTGTTGAAATATATATATTGTTTATTTTCAATAAACTTAATTATACTTTTAATAATGCATCTATTAATGGTTATCTTTTCTCCTTCTTATTTGACGCTTAATATATAATATATAGACCTTTTCTTAGGTGATTATGTTGATAGAGGAAAACGTAGTTTAGAAACAATTCTTTTATTATTTGCATACAAAATTAAATATCCAGAAAACTTTTTCCTTTTAAGAGGAAATCATGAATGTGCTTCTATTAATAAAGGTAATTATAAAAGTTATTTTTACAAATAAAAGAAAAAAAAATAAAAAATAATCGTAAATAAATAATATAAAGAATAAGGAATAAGATGTAATAATGAAAAAAAAATAAATAATACGTCTTTACATTAAATAAAATAGTTTATGGTTTCTTTGATGAATGTAAGAGAAGATGTAACTTGAAAATTTGGAAGGCATTCACTGATGTTTTCAATTGTCTACCAATTTCCGCTGTTGTAGCAGGTAATTTTCAAGAATTCCCTGGAATAATGAATAAAAAATGAAAGGATAATTATAAATAATCTTTTTTTTTTTAATAATAATAAATAGGAAAAATTTTCTGTGTTCATGGTGGTCTTTCACCGGATTTAATAGAGTATGTTTTTTTTTTTTTTTTTTTTTAATTATAGACATAGATAATAAGGCTATCTAACAGCATTAATGTCATTTTAACATTATTAAAATATTATATATTTAAAAATGAATGGAAAAAAATTCTAAAATATAAATTTCAATATATTTTTATAATGAAATCAATATAGTTATGAAGATGTCACTAGAATTCGTAAGTCTAAAATAATAGCATACTTTTGCAATCATATAAAAAAAATTTTTTTTAATAATCCCTAAATATTTTATATAACATTTTCTTTTTTTTTTTTTAAAAAAAAAAAAAAAAAAAAGAACGTCCAACGGATGTTCCAGATAATGGTTTATTGAATGGTAAGATAAATATAATAAATTAAATAAATATATATCTATCAATTAGATATTTAAAAATAAATATTAAATGGATTAATATACTCATTTATTGATAATGTAGATTTATTATGGTCTGATCCTAGTGAAACAGCATATGAATGGTAATTAATGAATTTTTCTATATATATATATCAATAGTTTAAATAAAAAATTTTATATTATTGTTACTAACCAAGTTTTTTAAATATAATATTTAATATATAGGGAGGTAACTATCAAATAGCAAACAATAATTATCGAAACAATAACAACATATAATAGATATTTTTTTTTCTTTTAAATTAGATTATAAAAATTAATAATATATTTATATATATATATATATATAATACTAAATTTTAAAATCCTTAAAAAATAATCAACTATTTATTAATATTCATAGGAAAGGTAAATTTTATATAACAATAATTTATGATATATATATTTAAAATAAAAAAAAAAAAAGTTTTATAATAAGCTAATTTAATTTTTTTTTAAAAAAAAAAAAAAGTGAACGTGGTGTTAGTTACTGTTTTGGTAAGCGTATTGTTAAAAAATTCTTAGAAAGAAACGATCTCGACCTTGTTTGTAGAGGTAAATTTATAATAAAAAAAAATTTTTTTTTCTATTTTATTATTAGAATTTGTATTCTAATATAATAATATCATGGATTAAATAATTTTTCAAATTTTTTTTTTAATACAATATCATGGATTAAATAATATTTTGTATCTTTTTTTTTTTTTTAATTTAACCATTAGCACACATGATTGTTGAAGATGGTTTTGAATTCTTTGGTAATAGATCATTAGTTACTATTTTCAGTGCACCAAATTATTGTGGTGAATTTGATAATAATGGTGCAATTATGTCGGTTGATAAAGATCTTTTATGTTCCTTTGAAATAATTCCATCAACGATAACCATGGAAAGAGAAAAACAAGAAGCTTTAATAATGCAAAATATGGAAGAAAGTGGAATTGCTTATTCATCACCACCTCCAGATTCAGATTATTTAACACAAAATATGGAAGAATTAAATATTGATGATTATTCATCAACACCATTTAATGATGATAATTTACTTCAAAATTCATCCTCGACAAATTCTACTACTACATCAAATACAAATGAAAATGAAAACTCTAATACAATTATAGAAAATCCTTTTGATGATAGTAATATTATTGATCATCATTACTAAATAAATAGAAATTAAAAAATATATATATACAATCCTATATAACAAAATATTATTTCCCAAATAAATTAAGAAAAAAAAAAATCTTTTATATTCTTTTTTTTTAAAAAAAAAAAAATAATTAGTAAATTAAGGAAAAAAAAATAATATTTTTTTTATTCTTCGTATAATAATAATAATTATTTAAAAAAAAAAACGATAAACAGTAAATTTAGTAAAATAAAAATAAATAAATAATCAAATCTGATTTTTCTAATATAATAGAAATATAAATACAATAAAAAAAAAAAAAAAAAAAAAAAAAAAAAAAAAAAAAAAAACTAAAATAAAATAATAATACTATTTATGTTAATATTAAAATAAATGATTATAATATATATTTATATAAAAATCGAAAATACACTTTTTTTTTTTTTTTTTACTAATTTTTAAAAAGTAATACATTTTAAAAAATTAGTAAATATATATATATATATATATAAAAGAAGTTATAAATAAATAAATTATAAAAATAAAAAATAAAATAAAATCTGGTTTGTATTTTGTATTAATTGTAAACTTTTATATATCACAAAAGTACAAAAAACTTTCTTTAAACCATTATGATGATATTAATTACGGATGAATCATCATATAAGTATATATATATATATGTATTTTTTAATTTGATAATATCTCTATAACTATCTTTTATATAATCATAAAGTCATATTCTTTTTTTTTTTTTTTTTGAAAAAATATTTTTTTTTCTAAGTATTAAAAACAAATAATAAATAGGATAATAGTTTAAAAGATTTTCTTTTATTCTTGTCTTATAATAAATATATTTTTTTTATCCCTCTTTTTACTTTAAATAATTTCATATATATATATATATAAATAGAATGCATTTCTTTCATTCTTAATATCATATTTTTAGAATACATTCTAATCAATAAATATATTTAAAGTATAATATTATTATTTTAGCCTTCAAAAAAAAAAGTTATTAATATAATATTTTTATTTTCATATCATTGACCAACTTTATTTTTTTTTTTATTTTTTTAAAAAAAAAATAAAAAAAAAAAAATAAAAAGGATATTTAATACTTATTGTATTGACAGATATAGAACTTTAAAATTATTTTTTTTTTTTACCTTTAGAACATTATATAGTAAAAAAAAAAAAAATAGAGTATTGGAGAGAAAGAAAAAAAAAAATAGAAAATTTGGAAATATAATTATAAAAATAAGACAAAATTTTATTTATTAAAAAAAAAAAAAAAAAAATTAGGATTCATAAGTTAATTAAAAATAACTTTTCTTTTATTATATATATTTTTACCTTTTTGATACTTATTTTTAAAAAAGGAAACAAGATTTTTTTTTAAAAAAGAAAAAAAAAATAAAAATAAATGAATCAATATTAATTTTTTATTTTATTTTTTTTTTTCTTTTATTTTTTTCAGAAATAAAAAAAAAAAATTCAATTCATTGTATCATTTACATTAAAAGAATTTTTAAATTTGTAGATAGAAATAACTTAAAACTATATATACACATACATTATTGTTTTTAAAAAAAAATGTTTAAAAAAATATTTAATATTCTTGCTTTAACCACCTTAGCAAGTCAATCTGTACATGCTTTAATAAGTATTAAGGAACAATGTCAAATAGTAAATAATATCTTAGGAATAAAAGAATCTATGGAATCTTGTTGTTTTAACGATAGAGTTGTTTGTAGTGATGATATGAAAAATATTATTCAATTGTAAATATATATGATTTTTTAAAAAAATATATCTCCTTATCTATTTATATTTGAATAATCAATTAATTATGATTAAATATATATATTAACAAATAAATATATTTGTATATATATATTTATTTTTTAAATTATAATACTTTTTATAATAAATATGATTAAATGAAAAATAGGGATTTCAGTGATTTAGGCCTTACTACTGTAGATGAAGATATTACTAAATTACCTTTAGTTGCCTTGTAAATACCATTTCCTTTCAAAAAAAAAATTGTATTATTTATATATAATGACATTACAAAATTATTCACTCAAACAATATATATATACTATATATAAAAAATAATTCTATAGAGATCTTTCTGGTAACAAAGGCATAAAAAAACTTCCAAGCAATATAAACGATTTAGCCCGTTTAGAAATTTTGTAAGAATAGAAATACCTTTTTTTTTTTTAATATTAAATTATTTATTTATTTATTTATTTATTTATTTATTATTTATTTATTTATTATTTATTTATTATTTATTTATTTATTTATTTATTTATTTATTTATTTATTTATTACCTTTCAAAAAAAAATTTAAATTTTTTAGAAATTTGTCTGATTTACCAAATTTAACTGAATTACCAAATACAACTACCTTACTTAAGAATTTAAGTATTTTGTAAGTTTTAATTTTTTTTTATCTTTTATAGTTTTATTATAACTATAAAAATTTATATACGTATATGTTATAATATATATATATATATTTATATTTTATTAATTTTTAAATTATTCTTAACACTATTCCATTAAAAATAGAATGTTAAATAATGATATCTCATTAAAACAATTACCAGTTAATATTGGTAACCTTTCAAACTTAAATCAACTTTATGCCATTTCTTCTGGTTTAGAAATTCTTCCAGTTACTATTGTTAATTTATCAAACTTGGTTATTGTGTATGTATTACATAAATATTCAGTGGTGTATTAAATAATGGCAATAATAATAATAATAATAATAATATTATTATTATTATTATTATTATTATTATTATTTGGTATTATTCCATTTTATTTTTATAATATATGCCTCTTTCATTCAAATTAACTTTTTTTTTTTCTTCATTTCGTTTTTATCAAAAAAAAAAAAAAAATAGTAATTTCTCTTCATGTAAAAATTTATATGGTAAAGTTCCAGATCTTCCAGAAAATGTTATTTGTGATTATTCTGGTACTAATCTTTGTCACTACCAATACGAAGAATATCCAAATAAATGGGCTATTCCAGCTGATATTTTCTGTGAAAAAGGTAAAAAGAAAAAAAAAATAGATATATTATATTTAAATTGAAAATAATAATTCCTAAAATAAAATAATATTAATAAAAAAAAATTAATATCAAACTTTTAAAATTTTATAAAACAACTTTTTCATTATTCCATAAATACACATAAAAAAAAGTTAATATTTCACCAGTAAATATGGGAACAAGTGTTAATAATAAATTTGCTGTCATTAATAATATTAATACTGTTGATGATAATGATGCTGAAAAAGATATTAGATGTGGTAAAGAATTCGGTACATCCTGTCCAGCTGGTGAATGTTGTAGTAAATACGGTTACTGCGGTTTCTCTGATGCTCACTGTAAAATTGAAAATAAATGTCAACCAGAATACGGCCTCTGTATTGATAAAGAAGGTAATAAAATTGAACCTGATGTTGAAGAAAAACCAGCCACAACTACTACTACCACTGCTAAACCAGTTGCTACTACAACTAAAGAAGAATCAAAACCAACTTCAACTACTCATCAAAGTAACAGATGTGGTAAGGGTTATGGTGCTTGTGGTCGTGGTCTTTGCTGTAGTAGATATGGTTGGTGTGGTACTACCGAAGAATTCTGTAGTGTTTCAACCTGTCAAAATGAATATGGTGTCTGTTGGGCAAAGGATCCAGCCTCTAACAAAAACAAAAATACACAAGGACGTTGTGGTAAATCTTATGGTAAGTGTCCTTCCGGTCAATGTTGTAGTAAGTATGGTTGGTGTGGTACTTCCGAAAGTTACTGTGCTGCTAATAAATGTCAATCACAATACGGTAAATGTTCAAACACTACTGTAACCAATAATGATACTATTATTCGTGATGATGGTCGTTGTGGTGAAGGTTTTGGAAGATGTGCCCCAGGTACTTGCTGTAGTAAATACGGTTGGTGTGGTACTGAAGATATTTTCTGTAAAGTTAAGAGTGGATGTCAACCAAATTATGGTTTCTGTAAAGCATAAATAATGAAAATATTTAATTCTAAAAGAGAAAAAAAAAAAAGATATACTAAAAAAGTAAAACACACACACACACGCAAACAACTCTATATATATATATATAAAAAATGACATATTTATAATTATTTAATATCTTTTTTTTTTCTTTTCTTTTTAAAATTTATACTTTTAAGATATTAAAAGTATAAACAATAATCATTTTATAAATAGTTGTGTATATGATGTTAATTTAAAAACAAAACAAAAAAATTGAATTATATTTTCAATGAAATCTTTTAAAATGTTTTTTTTTTTTTTTTTTGTATATTATAATTAATTAATGAATGCTATAAATAAATTTATCAAAAAAATACTTTATATAAAAAAAATTTTTTCTTAATAATACCAAACACTCTAGGTTTATACGACTAAAAAAAAAATAGTAATAATTGAAAAAAGTGTGGTATTACTTTACATAATGTATGAATTCTATATCTTCTCAAAAATATTATTAATCCTACATCAACATAAACTATTAATTAATATAAAATAATTAAAATTATAAAAGTAATAAAAAAAAAAAAAAAAAAGACGTCCTCAACGTCACATTTTAATATTTAATTTTTATATAGGATATAATTATAATAATATTATATTTATTCATATTAAACTAATTTCAATAAGAGGTTTAAAATATATATAAAATAAAATGAATTATAATTTAAAAAATTTAGTTACACAGTATAATAAACAAACTTTTTTGATAATTAAAAAAAAAAAAAAAGAAAAAAAAAAAAACATTATTTTCGTGAAACTTCTTGACAATACTTTGAATGATAAATAGTTGATAACTTTGACTTTTCAGCAATTTTTTCTTTCCCTTTATATTATATAAATTTCTTTTTTTTTTTAAATACTCTTTTTTTAAAAAAAAGAAATTATTAAGGGAATGGAAAGAACTTTGCAAATGTCAGATTCAATTGGGCTCTAACGAAGGAACACCATTCTTGACGGTAACATAGGAACTTCTAACCAAAATCATGCCTTTTGTTATTGGCCAGCAATGGTCAATGTTCAAAAGGTTTGAAGCAATAACCAAGAGCATCAAAGAAACAGTAAGACAGGCCAAGAGGGGCCAGCGCAACCAATGAAAATCATAATTTTGACCCATAACAAAACTTTGATCTTTGACTCGGTGTCCCATTGAAAGTCAAATACGATTATTATACTTTAGTATGATAGTGGCTTTCTTACTTTAATATATTATACCCAATTTTTATTCATTTGTGTTAAAACATATTTTTTTTTAATTTTTATTTTTATTTTTATTTTTATTTTTTTATATTACATGTATTATAACTTTAATTAAATTAATAATAAAGTTTAGTAATAGTTGATGCCGCCGTTAAAAAAAAAATTAATATTTTTATTTTAAAATATATTTTCCTCTTTCATTTGCTGTGCCTATTCTTTATTTTTTTGTAATAAAATAAAATAAACACTTGAAGCTTTTTTTTTTTTTTTTAATTAAAATACTTTTTTTTTCAAATATAAAGATTTTTAAATTATATTAAAATTTTTAAAATAAAATTTTTTTTAAAAAAAAATAAATTTTAAAATATTTTTTTTTCTACCTTTTCTTATTCTTTAAAAAAAAAAAAATAAAGAAAAGTAAAAAAAAAAATAAAGAAAATAAAGAAAAAAGTAAAAAAAAATATGATAAAAAGAATAGTATATTGAATAAATATATTGCATAATAAGCAATATATGAATTCTATTATTCATCTAAAAAGAAAAAATATAATATTATCATAATAATAAATTTTAATTTTGTACCTATAAAAGAAAGAAAAAAAAACTATAACCTTTTTTTTCTCTCTCATAGTATATCATAGCACATATATATTTACGAAAAAACTAAAAAATTAAAATAATAATTATTTGTTTTAAGGAAATTCAAGTTAATATATATACTTTTCTAATATAAAGAAATAAATATTAATAATAGTTTAATATTGAAACTTTTAGCAAATATATATAAAAAAAAAAACCTCATCCTTCTAATTTATATATATAAAAATTGTAAAACAAAAGAATTATAACGTCTAAATCATACTAAATACTTAAATTCGTCATTCGTCATCTATTAGTATTAAGAAATAATTGATTTAATTCTAATAGCTAACAATAATTATTTATAATATTAATATTATAACGAGATACCACACCTAAAAAAAAAAGTATTCATTATTTTAAATATTTAAAAATATTATATTTTTCTGTTAAACTTTATTTTTAATATACAAAAAAATAAAAAAAATCTTCATTACTAAAAAAAAAAAAAAAAAGAAAGTAATAATAAAAAATAATAAAAATTTTATTCAAAAATAAAGCTGTCAATGTCCAATTTAACACTAGGCATTTTAAGCGTTGAAAGTAAGTATTGTTGTTGTTAATTTTTTAATTAAAAAAAATTAAAGTTTTAATTTACCTATGATATGACATGACTCATTCAATAATTTACTTTTGATTTTGACATAATTTTGATATTAAAAAATATACATATAATCATACATATAATCATACATATAATCCTATAATCTATGAATATGATGTATAATGTATATCCTTTACATTCTCTACCACCACCAAAATATATCTAAAAGTTCTTAAATCAAAAGGCCTTCAAAAAATTGAAAATAGTACTAAACGTAAGTATTATAAAAGTATTTTTTTTTTCATTATTCAAAATTATTATAATAAATAATAAATAATTTTTTTTCTTTTTTTTTTTATGAATATATTATCCTTGTCCTCCTAAAAAAAAAAAAAAAGAAAATGTGGCCATAAAAAATCCAATAATAAAAATTGATTATGTTTCAGGAACAAAAGTTTCCACAACAGCTGAAGGTCAAGGAGATGAATTTGGTACTTTTTATCATGTAGAATAGAATTATAATATAATAGTTGTTGTTGTTGCTTATAAATATATATATATATAATAACAATAATAGTAATTATTATTATTATTATTATTATTATTATTATTATTATTATTATTATTATTATTTTAAAATATGCAGATATCCAATTATTAATATATTAATAATATCTTTTTTTTATATATAAATTTTATTATTTAAATATATATAAAATAAAAAATAAAAAAAAAAAAAAAAGAATGGAATTGTAAACTAAGTTTTGAAGCTATTAAAAATAAAACATCCTTCTTTATGCAATGTTTTAATAATAATACAGAAGATAGTTATAATCTTTTAGGGGAAACTCGTATTCCATTAATTATGGCTATTGAAAATGGTATTTATATATATATATATATTTAATATGTAGAAATAATTTATTGTTAATTATAATAATCTTTAATTTCTAATAGAAAACTTTAAACAATGGTATCCTATATATCTAAAGGAAAGAAATAGGCAGAAATGTAAAATTAATAAATTTTTTTTATTTTATTATTTTAATTTTTTAGTTTTACTTACTTTCTTTTTTAAAAAAAAAAAAAATAGATAAGTTCGTTTGTAGAGGGTAAAATATAAAATATAAAATATTTAATATGAATATATTACCATCATTTTCATAATACATCCTTATTAACTTTTTTTTTTCTTTTCTTCTTTATTATTTATTAAATAAATTTAGAGAAATCCTACTAGATATAAAATTCTTCTCTCTTGAAAAAATAAAAGTATTTTTTTCCCTTCCCTCTAATAAATATTATTATTTTTATTTATAGGGAAACTATTATACTAATTATTTATTGTTTTTTAACAATTCTATCTGATTTTGCTATTTCTCTTAAAATAATAATAATAAAAATTTTAAAAGAATGATAATTTGGACATTTCAGAATTATTATCCGATGATTCCGTTCAAAAAAGGTATAAAAATAATTAATATTTACAAAATATTTTTTATAATTTTATATATATGTTGTTTTTTTTTTAATTAAAAAGCGTAATATAACTTTTTTTTTAAAAAAAATAATAATAATAATAATTATCTTTTCCTCCTCTTTCTTTCTATTAATTTTAGTGAATCACAAGATCCACTTTCATTTTCAAAACTAATCTGTCTTAAAGCAAGTAAATCTTTTGATTCAAAAAGACTTCCCATGGTTACTAATAATAATACATCAATACAACCACCAATGATTATACCCAGATCAGTTACCAATGTAAGTTATTGCGATAATGAAATAAATGAATTTAAAAAAGAAGAAGAAGATTACAATAATCGGGTATTATATGAAGATATGGAAGATGAAAATTCAAAGGATAATGAATCTTGTTTTGATGAAAAGTATAATAATTCTTATTATATTCATCCATCAAAAAGTAGAGAAGGTAGAATATTATAAAAAATTTAAATAAAAAAAAAAAAGATAAAAAAATTGGAAATATAATAGATTGAAATATATAAATATAACATCAGTACTTTATTAATAATAATAATAATAGTAGTAGTAGTAGTAGTAGTAGTAATAAAATGAATTAAATTATTCGAAAACAAATTTAATAAAATTTTATTATTTTTTTTTTTTAAAAAAATAAAATATAATATATGTATCCTTTCAAATTTTATTAGATATTGGGAATAAATCTTTTTCTTATTCTGTTTATTTGAATAATAAGCAAAATAGACAACCATTAACTAAATCATTAAAAGTTATTCAACGTTCTAATTCTATTAATAATGCAAAATTAGAAAGAAATAAATCAATACATAAAAATACGCTTCCTACTTATAATAATGAAGAAAAAAGACTTTATTACCGGAATAATTCCTTACCGAGAAAAACTATTTCCAAAGAAAAATCGTCTATTCCAATTCAAAATTTATCTTCCCCATCCTCCTCTTCTGAATATAATACTTCTTCCACTTTAAAACATCGAAAAGCTTCTTCATCTAACGAATCAAATATTAGTACCATACTCATAAATTCTACTAATACCAATTCCCCCTTACCTTTATCAACGGTTTATAATAATAATATAAGTTTTAACAGGAACAATAATAGTATACCAAGATCGTATCATATTACTCGCAATACCTACAATAATAAAAGACCGTCAGATTATAATATTTCATCTAACCAAAATAATGATACATCTTTTTCTATAATGACATCTTCAGAACAAGATGATATTGTCTCAGATATGAATATTTCACAAATTCAATCATTAAATCAAGAAAATAGTAATATTTCTATAAATGATATGACCTCGAAGGAAAAAGCTTTCCTTCGTAAAATGAATACGAAATATAAAAAGAATATGATTATTATTGATGATAAGGATATACAATCTGATATACTATTAACAGATACTACATCAATACTAGCCTCCGAAGAATATTCTAGTCCAAATAAGCGCTCTAAAAATTTCTTTAAAAATATTTTCCATATCAAAGGATCAAAAAAAACCTCTAAAATGGAAAAGAAAAAAAATAAGACAAAACCAACATTAAAAAAGGAAAAAAGTATAGAATCTACAGATGATACCATGACAGATATCGTTATTACAACTATTATTTCAAAGTCTCCTAGTAATACCACGAAAAGAAATTTAAAAAGAAAGGAAAGTAAAATCAGTAGTAGGGGTTTAAAAAGAGAAATAAGTAATATTAGTACTAAAATCTTAAGAAAAAAAGAGAGTAGTATTAGCAACAGCATTGTTAGAAATAACGATTATAGTATCAATAACAGTATTGTAAGAAGAAAGAGGAGTAGCATCAGTAATAACATTGTTGGAAGGAATGATAACATTATCAATAAAAGTATTGTAAGAAGAAAGGAGAGTAATAATATTGTTGGAAGGAATGATAACATTATCAATAAAAGTATTGTAAGAAGAAAGGAAAGTAGTATCAGTAATAATACTTTAAAAAGAAAGAAAAGCAATAGTATTAATGAAAATAACTTAATAAAGGTAAATACTACTATGGAAAATAATAAAGAGAAAAAAGGAATCCAAAAAAATAAATATTATCAACCCTTCACAGATATTACTAATACAATGAAAGAACCTCAACCCAAAAATAATATTCAAAAGAATGTAGGAATTAAAGCATCCAATATCATAATACCTTCTATCAAAGATACCACGGAACAAAATAGTTATAATGAAAATAATTCACTTATGACAAGTGATTCTTCTAGTACTCTCAATAAAATTATAGAGCCTTATTTATATTTAAATACACCTGATAAAGTAGAAATCCATCAAAATAGTAACACGGACAAAATGGAAGAAAGTAAATTGAACCTAAAACTAGAAAAAATTCAAATTGATCCAATTCTTGAGAAAGAAAATAGAACAAATAATAGTTTCTATCCTAGTACTAGCACACCAGATTTCCCTAAAAATAATGGTATATTAAATATGTCTAAAAAAAATTCTTTTTTGTTCTACATTAAAATTTAAATGATTTTAATAAATTATTAATATAGTTAATTATATTTATAATGATGCTAATTTTTTTTCTCTAAATAATAAATTTAAATTTAGATGGTATAAACGCAAAGAATATACAATATGTACAATCAAATCGTCAAATTAATAATAGTTGTATTGCTGTTAGTAGTGAACCATTTTCAGAAAAAGCTGTTAAAAATAGGCAAAAGAAAAGAAAAGCATCGGAAATAATGGACGTTAATACGTTTAAAGATGTTAGAAAAAACCGGAAAGAGAAAGAAAAAGAAAATGAAAATGATATCAATAGGAATGAATATTTTGAAAAACAATACTTACAAAATGATGAAAACAATCAAATTCAGAATTTGATAAATTCTTCATTATATTCAAATGAACCAAAATTGTCGGCATATAATAAAATGACAGAAATGCAATTCCAGGAATATAGCAAACAAATGAATCAAAAACTTCAATATCAACAACTCTCACAACGCATTTCCCTTTCCTTTAATCATTATTGTCAATATCAAGATTTACTTAAGCAAATCAATGAACATCGTCAATCCTATGAACAACTTGAAAAAATAAAGAAACAACTCTATCTTCAACAACAAGACCAGATAAGAATACAAAATGAACTTCATTCACAGCAACAACATAATTTACAAGTATACTTGAATTTATTTTCCTTGGAAAATAAAAAAAAAAATTGATAACCTATCATCATAATCGAATAAATTAAAAGATAATTATTAAGTAAAATATATATATAAATATTTATATATATAAAAGAAAAGAAAAAAAAATAGCAATATTTATTAACAAAATTAAAATTCATCAATTTATTATGATAATTTACTATTTAAATTCTTATTTAAACCAAAAAGCGATTTTCACAAGATAAAAATATTTTTTAATTAGTATTATGCGTATTATACGAGGAGAAAAAAAAAGATATAAGTCAAATAGTTGATTGTATATTTTTTATATCACAATAATCCATATCAGTTTTTATAAGAGCGAAAAAAAAAAAAAAAAAAAAAAAATATTTTTTCTTTCTATTTATTTTAAAAAATAATAATATAAAGCATAAATTGAAAATAAAAGTATATAATGAAGTTTTTTTTTTTACTTTTATTATTGATTTATTTTTTTATATTTTTTATTCAATATTAAGTCGATTTACGTCTTTTCTATCTATTATCCTATTGTAATATTAAAAAAAAAAGTATAATAACAATAATAAAGCAATAACCATAATAAAATAATAATAGTAATAAAATAAAATGATAATAATAATAATTTAATAATTATTTGTATTAATGCATTTCTAATAGGTGAAATATAATAAATATTACATAGAAAGATGCAAAAGCCTCTATAGTAGCAATAGCTAAAGTACATTTTTAATTACTTCAATGGCTTTTTAAAAATATCAAACTTATAAATATTATTTCAAAGACCCAAAAGATGTATTTATTTATTTATTTATTTATTTATTTATTTATTTATTTATTTATTTAATTTATTTATTTATTTATTTATTTATTTATTTATTTATAACCTCATGGTCAACATTATTATTATTTCTTGTTTTTTTATTTCCTTTTTTGGTAAAAAAAAAAAAGTAAATAAATCAAAATTCACTTTACTATTAAAATCATTTAAATGTTTTTTTTTTCCTTCTACCTACAACATTATGCAATAAGAATATGCAATAAGAATATGCTATAAGTTATATGCTATAAGAATATACATATCAAGTATTACAAACATATTATTATTATTATTATTATTATTATTATTATCTTTTCTTTCTTTTCCAACCTTTTTTGACTTTTTTTTTTTTTAAATTTTTAATTAGTTTTTAATTAAAAAATAGCCAATGAAAATTCATAAAATTTTAATTAATAAAAATAAAAAAGAACATCAAAAATAGGAAATAAAATTTAAATTAAAAAAGAGGCTCAAATTAATTAATAAAAAAAAAGCGGTTCATTCATATAAAAATTAAAAATTAAAAAAAAAAAACGGCACTTTTTTTTTTTACTTTCTCTTTAACAATCATTTGGTAGTTTTTTGGTTAAAAAATAAAAAAGGAAAAGGAAATAAAGAAAATAATAATAGTAAATAATACGTCAATTTTATATTTTATATATTTTTTATAGGATAATACAATACATCTCTTGAATTAAATGTTACTATCTTTTTTTTTTTTTAAATTTCAATTATAAAAAAATAAACATGAAAAATCTCAAAATTATACAATTCTTATTCTCTTTAATTCCAGTTACCATTGCATCTAGTATAGTTTGTGAACATTATTACACTATTCAAAAAGATGACTATTGTTATAGTATTTCTTCTCAAAATGAAATTTCTTTAACTAAATTAAAAATCTTAAATCCCGGCATCGATTGCAATAATTTAATAAAAGGTTCCTCTATTTGTTTAAAGGCACAATTAAACTATTCTCATTATTATGATTTTATTAGTATGGATGGAAGGTGTGGTGAGGATTTTGGTAGATGTCCTTCTGGTGAATGTTGTAACAGTAATGGTTATTGCGGTACTGGTAGCGAATATTGTAGTATTGGTTGTCAAAATCAATATGGTGAATGTTTCATCCATGGTACCACCATCATAACCAAAAGAAATAACATTTATGAAGGAAAAGAAGGTAATCTCAAACTTGCAAATACTTACAATGATACCAAAGAAAAAGTTAATAAAGCTATGAAGCTTGTCCTACCTGATCCGGCTGAAGCTGCTGAATTCAAATCTTTTAGTGAATTTGCTTTAGTTGGTTTTGAAAATGCTATGAATTTCACCGAAACTTTAGATGGAATTGATTTACAATATGTTAGTAGTGAACAATGTAGGGCTAAATGTACCGATGCTAATATTCAATTTAAAACTATTATAAATGATCCAAAAAATAATTTCAACTTAGAAACGTATAACAAGGTATTACATGAGTCAGGCCAAGGAACGATTGACAATGATTACTATTACAATATTTGTATTAATCAATGTTTACTCATCGATGAATTTAAGGAAATTTACAACAATGCCAAAATTGATGAATCTGTTAAATTAATTAAAGAAGAAACTCGAGAATTAGAAGAAATATCTAATAGTTATAATAATGGTTTAAGTAAGAGAAATAAGTATGATTGTAAGGTTAAGGATTCTTACATTACTGTTGATCACTTTATTAATAATGATAAAGATTTACCGGTTTACAATAGTAATGATGGTAGTATTTTTATCCGTAAAACTGGTGGTAGAGTTGACGGTTGTTCCGCTCATTATAAATTACTTGATGATTTTGTTTACTTTTTTACACCTGCATGTAACGGTCATGACTCCTGCTATCATTGTAATCCAAATAAAAATGAATGCGATAAAGCTTTTCAAGATAATATGTACACTTTATGTAATAAAGGTTATTCGGTTATTCCAAGACCAAAAACTTTATTTGCTTGTAAAGCTGTAGCTTATAGTGTTCGTCTTGTTGTTCAATTTTCAGACCTTGCTTCTGACGGTTACAAAAGTGACCGTGAATTTGTGATCAGAAATAAAAATACTGATCTCCAAAACAATGATTTAGGTAGCTATTGTGTTTGTGATGATTACGACTATAAACATTTCGTTAGTAAATTATACACATTTTCACCATACATATAAATAAATTATTTGTATAAATAGAGGCAATAATATATATATACTTGGTGAATAAAATTTAAACTACTGTAAATAAAAATGTCAAATATATGTATATATTATCATTATTTATCATACAGCCTATATATATATAATTATTTGTAGTATATTAATTTCTTTATGCTTTTTTTTTTTTTATAATATGTTTTTAACTTTCTGTCAATATTTCTTTTTGTTTTAAAAAAAATTTTTTTTTTCTATAATGTTCTGTTTAAAAAATTAAAAATACCAATTAATAAAATTAATATAAAGATTAATCAACCATTTACTTGTAAATGTATTTATATTCACTATAATAATTATTAATATGGCAAAATAATAATATAATTTTATATTTTACTTTTTATTATTAAAAAAAAAACTACAATTTTATAAAGTGGATCTATTTAATCTTATACTATTAATTATGAATATATATTCATCTTGAAAGGTTTAAAAAAAAAAAAAAAAAGAAAAAGAAAAGGTAGTGGATGGTATTTTTTTTATTATTATTATTATTATCATTATTTATTTATAAAAGTATATTATGCATAACTAATGATAACATAAATATTTTACATAAATTATATTTATGTAAAATATTATTTATGAGTATTTTAATTTTAACAACTACTAATAGATTACTATTTTTTTTTAAAAAAATACAAAAAAAAAAAAAAGAATAAATATATTTACTAATACAAAAATAAAGAAATCTCTATCCTATTTTGTATTTGCTTATAAAAGATCAGAAATCAAATGATAAAGATGAGATTTATTTATTCAAATTACTCTTTATATATATAAACAATGAAAAAAAAAAATAGTTCTTTTTTTTTTTTTTAACAAAATATTTTGATTATATTTGCTTTATAATTCAATTAAATATTGAATATCTAATAATCAATGTTTCTATTTTACATTACATTGAAAATCAGATTTATTATATATGTATTCTATTATAAATTTCTATTCTATTCTTCAAGGTAATTCTATTGTTATTATGAATTCTTAAATAATATGTTTAAGTTTACAATGATAAAAAAAAAAAAAAAAAAAAAAAAAGCGAGAATAATAAAGGTAAAAAAAAAAAATTGGGATAATATATTTTAATATATATAATATAACAATAATAAACCTTATTGAAATTAATGTTATCATTATAGGATATTTCTAAAAAAAAAAAAAAAATATTAAAAAAACTATTCTATTTTTTTAATTAAAATAATAATGTCGTATTCTATCATCTATTATAAAATCATCATTATTATTATTATTACTACAATTATTTTTACGGTAGTGATAGTATTTAAATATTTACATTTACTATACTTTATCGGAGAATATTTAAATCACTAAACTACTTTAGTGATTTCATATATTTAAGTTTCCTCTATGATTATCCCCTAAATTATTATTTCCATCATTGTTGTTTCCAGTATTGCCATTTCCATGATTATAACTTCCAATATTACCATTGCCTTGATTACAATCACCAATATTAATATCACCAATGTTATTGTTACCAAAATTACTATTGCCACTATTTCCATTTCCTTTATTACGATTACCAAAATTATTGTTACCGATATTATTACTTCCAGTATTGTAGTTTCCATCATTACTATGACCAAAATTATTATTTCCATTATTATTTGAACCTTTATTATTGTCACCTGCATTATTATCGCCAATATTATTATTTCCAACATTATTATTACCAATATTGTTGTTACCAGTATTATTATTACCTATATTATAATTCCCTACATTATTTTTTCCTTTATTAAAGCTACCATGATTATTATTATCCTTATCATCATCTGTCTGACCTGTCAGGATGCTTGAATCATTCATACAATCTGCACTTTTGTTTAGATCTATCATAGTTTGTGGAATGGTATTAATCATATTATCATTACAATTGGCTATTGATGTATTGGTAACGCTTACTCCTGAAACATAAAAATTCTTAGTATTTACAAATGGGTAAGAAGTATTATTCATCATTGGATTGAGTACTTTCGCATTTCTTCCATATAAGCTTAGTAAAGGAATAGGACTAGTGGATAAAATATTGGTTACGTTTTGTATTGAAAAAGTGGGGTCAACTGATTTAGGTTTTAGTTGAGATGATTTCACAACATCTGACTTGGGTATATTTGATTTTCCTGATATGGAAATAATTTCAACTTCTGAGGATTCTAATGACATTCTTTTTGATTTATTTTGTAGAGATAAATCTTGAATTTGAGTTGGTAGTGATTGTTTTGGTAATTCCTGTCTAGCATGTTTTAAAGGATTTCTAGAGGATGGTTGAATGGTTGATTCTATGAATTTTAATTTATCTAGCTGTTCTTTCGTTAAAGAGTTTTTTGTTGATTTTAAATGGTTTGAATTTGTGTTATACTGCTGTTCATTTGTTAATTGTTCAGTATATGATTCCAATGGAATTTTTTGGGGATTCGAGGTTGAATGTTTGAATTCGGAATCTGTAGTTTCAACTGATAAAAGAATTGTTGGAGATTCAGTTGATTCTTTCACTGAAAAATTGGTTGACACTGATTTTGGTTTTTCGAGTAAATCCTGATCTATTTCTGATAATTCTGAAAATGAGTATTCTGAAAGTGAGGAATCACTGAAAAAATGTTCAGTCAAAGAAGAATCTGAAAATATGTGTGAACTATTTGATGATATTTCTATTTCCATTATTGAATTTCCAACATGAGATTGTTTTGTTTCCATAATATCTAACATTGTATTTTTTTTTTTTTTTAATGTATATATAATTATATGCCCTTTTTTATTTATTTTTTAATTTATTGATTGATTGATAAAAAATAAATTCTTTGTAAATTCGTTATTATTCCATGTAACAAGTTTAATAACAACTTTTATATTTGTATTAAATTAATTTTCTTTTTTTTTTCTCTCTCTCTCTCTCTCTCTTTTTCTATATTAAATGGTTGAAAGTGAAACGTTTTATTAAAATAATACTATTTTTCATGAATGCATAATTTGGTAAATTGAAGATAATAATAATATTATTATACACTTAATGTAAAAACCATCAAAATTAAAAATAATTAAATAGGATAATAAACAGAAAATATTTTCTATTTCAATTTACTTTATATATACAATTGGAAACTTTCTAATCAACATCAAAGCAAATATCCAAAATAAAAAAAGTAAAATAATACTTTTTTTTTTTCTTCTAATATTACAATGACACGCACATACAATATTAGCAGTAGTAAAGCATAACAAAAAAATATTTTAAAGCAATTTTAATAAAATGATACTATTGTAATGTATTAATACAATTTTAAAAAATATCCAATCATCAAATAGCTTTAATTACATTTATTAATTAATAACAGTTGTCCATAATACATTAATCCTTGTTGTTGAATGTGTGAGGATATGCTATGTATAAATATCTCTACACTTTATTAATGATAATATTTATTGGATTGTTGTGGTTGTAGGAAAGAGTAATACATCATTTTTATTATTAATAAATTGTTGCTGTGGGAAAGGGTGGTATATCATTTTTATTATTATTAAAAATTACCTATTCATATTAAAATTAATGAATTAAATATTTTATCAAATATCTTTTATATTGAAAATATATTGTAAAAGTCATTCTACTTTTTTTAGAAATATGATTCAACTTTTAAAAAAAATAAAATAAAATAGCTTTATTTTTGCTATTGTCTATTATATTAATGTATATTCCATAAAACCTAGATATTTCATTTCCGTTATTTAATTAAAAAAAATTGTTATTTTTCTTTTTTTTTTTTTTTTTTTCTTGGTAAAGTTAACAATACAACCAAATATGTAAATTAAGAAAAAGAAATATTGTTAAAAAAAAATAATAATTCAAATATATTTGTGTTTATTCATTCAACAAAATAAGATTAAATAAACTGTTTAATGACAGTAATCTATACTTTTTATAATATTTTTTTTTATATTTAAATTATTAAAAAATATAGAGTAACTAATAATAGTAATATTAATAAAACTACTAAATAATTAACTTGTACTTTTTTTTTTCCTCTCTTCCAATCTTATATTTTAAAATTATTGGAAAGTATTGAGTGCTTATCAACAATAAAATTAACAAAAAAAAAAAAATATTTTAACTTGCTTAATTTTATAAATTAAATAGCAAGAAACAAACTAATAATAGTTAAAAAACACCATTCATTATATAAAAAAAGTTTTCTTTTTTTAATATTTTAACTTTGAGTATTATTGAAAAGGGTTGAGTTATTAAAACTAACAAAATCTTATCTCCTCCATATATAAATACTTTAATAAATATGATGAATCATAGCCAAACTATAGATTCTCTCTCATAAATTATAAGGAAGACTAAACTATAGTAAAGTCTTAGTTTTTATAAAAGATATAAAATAATATTTATACATTTACAACAAAATGAAAAGGGTTTTAAATGTATAAATATTATTTTGCTATAAAAACTTTATTTTTATTATTTCTTTAATTCAATTTTCATCAAACATATGCATCCACGTGATATGTTACATATTTATTGAAAATATAATATATTTATGTACCTTTGCATAGAAATAGATTAATTGCAAAACAAAGACAATTATTAATTATTCAAGTTCAATTGAAATTGAAGCATAGTTTTTTTTTTTGAATTTATTGGAAAGGTTTTTAATTTTTAAATATATAATAATAAAAGGAATATATTCAATAGCATAAAGCAATATCTATTCTTATTCATATGGTTTAATACAATATAATAAATTAAAGTAATAATGAATAGAAATAATCAATCAAAAAATAATGAAAAAATTAAAACACCTTCCAATAAAGTTTCTATAGCAAAAAAAGATTCACCATTTTCAACGCCACTTATAAATGAACTCTCAGAAAGAGAAGCTAAAATAAGATTAAAGGAAGCCTATAAGGAATTAAATGAATGTTCAGAAAGTATGTTTAAACATTATTTTATGTCAATTTGAAATAGTATTTTATTGAAAAGGGGAAAAAAAAATATTATTTTATATATATATATATATGTTCACAAAAGTCAAACAAATGAATAATAAATATGGTACATTTATTTCATTCTATGATTAACTTTTTTTTTTTTTTTTTTTTTTGAATATTTATTTATTTTATTTTTATTTATTATTATTTTTTTTTTTTTTTTTTTTTTTTTAGATTTGAAATTAGCAGCTGAAATTGGAAATCAATTATTAAATGAAAAAATAAAAATTGAAAATTTATATCAAAATGCTCTTGAAAAAATAAAAGAATTGAGCAGAGAAAATAGTAATTCTTTAAATGAACTAGAAGATAACAGTAATTATAGGCATAGTCAACAATATAGTCAACTTTTAAAGCAAAATGTTAGTCAGGATGATTTAAAAGCAGTTATAAAAGAACTGGATACAGTTAATACCAAAAATTATAATAAAATTGAAAAATTAAAAGAAGAAATTCGAGTTTATCAACTGCAGCTTGCGAATAGTAAAGCTTTTTATGAAGAAGAAATTTCAAAGTATAAAAATGAATGTCAAGTCATTTCACAAAAATACAAACAAATATATAATATGAAAATAGATGAAATCACCGAAATAACTAAAGAATTAAATATTCCAGAAAAACGAGATGATATTATTCAGAAATTTAAGGAGCATAGTCAAAATAATATTAATGTTCATGAAAATTCAACCATTTCCAATAATATTATAGAAAAGGGGAAAGGTCAGTATGACGCAAATACCATGAATAATCAGGAACAATTCATGAACGACCATGAACATCAACAAATCCAAATAAATAAACTCAAAGCAAAAAATGCAAAGCTTCAAAGTGAGTTAAAGGCGGCACAATTAATACGACAGACCAATAATGAAAAAATAGAAGACTTAGAAACGAAGCTTAATAAATATAAAAAAGGGATGTCAGCACTTCAAATTAAAAATGCGCAATATGCTGATGAACTAATATTTCTTATTCATAAATTTGAACCTGAATTAAAATTAGAAAATGTGAAAAAGGAACTAAACCTTTCAGATGGAAAAGAAATACATCATCAAAAACTAGATATGGATTTAAAAGGTCAAGTTGATATTCCTGATACCACTTTAGAAATTTTTAAAACTATAAAATCTACTATTTTGAAAGAATTTTTCAATAAAAGAAATATCATTAAAACAGATAGAAGCATTCAAACTGAATCAGTTCAACATGGCATTACTTTAAATAAGGATTCCCCACCAGAAATGATATCGGTAGAAACACAAACAGTTGTTACCCTTCCAGAAAAAATTATTACACCATTTTCTGCTCTCTATAAAAAGACAAGTAAAGAAGGTCATGATAAGAATAAAGAATTAACCAATTTTATTAATATTATTAGAGAAAAGAATGAACTTTTACCATTAAAAAATAAAAATTTAATAAATATACCACTTTATCATGACCACAAGAGTAAAACTTTTTTAAATAGAAATGAAAAACATTATTCTTTTAGTAAAAATCGATCCAGTAGTTTTATTGAATCATCCGATACCAAATCATTCAACAAAAGTATGGATATTGATTTTAAATATCAAGTTAAAAATCCAACCGAAACGCCAACTAAATTTGAAGGTTCAATACAACAACAACAGCAAAAAAATAATAAAACCGTATTAGACGCTTCAATTATGGAAGCGTCAATAAATACCCAAATTTTAAAAAATAAAAATAATACGGATTCCTCTCTGGTAAATTTATCATCAAGCAAAATTGAATCTAAAATTGAAATTATAAATAATTCTAGTGAATGCCAAAACGAATGTGCTATAAATAAAAAGGTAACAATAGATCAACCTAATAAGAAGGATATAAAGGAAAAAATAGACTTGGACAGAAATAGCGAAAGTGATGCAAATGAAAGAATAGGCTTGGAAAGGAATAACGAGAAGGATGCAAATGAAAAAATAGACTTGGAAAGAAATAACGAAAAGGATGTCAATAAAAAAGTAAAGTTGGACAGAAATAGCGAAAGTGATGCAAACGAAAGAATAGATTTGGACAGAAATAGCGAGAAGGATGCAAATGAAAAAGAAAAAACAGATAAAAATAGTAATAATAAAGATTTTAAGAAAACAAATTCAAATCAACTAGACAAGAATGATATTAATGAAAAAGTTGATATAGATCAAATGAAAAAGGATAAAGATTATGAAGAAAGCAAAGAAAAAACAAAAGATGATAGGATGGATATCCAAGTAGAATCTGAAAAATTGATCAACAATAAAAATAATACGCATCAACATTTAAATCACTCTAAAGAAAACCATATTCCTAATTCTTCTTTCGATAAAATATCAAATACACCTTCAGAAATTGCTTTTGAACCTTTTACAAATAGTAATATTCAATCCACCAATACAGAAAGGGAACACATTGTAGATAAGATAACCTCCTCTTCTAATATTGTTAAAATAAAAACCACTACAACCATGAATACCACAATAATGACCACTACCACCACTACTACCACCACTCAAATTGATGAAAAGGAAATCCGAAAAAGTAAAAAAAGCGTCAATAAAGAAAAGTGTATACCTAATGATTCAGCAGCTAATAAAGAAGAAGCCAAAACTATTAATGAATCAATTAATAATAAATATTTTAAAAAGGATAATAATATTAATCAAAATAGTACTGAAAAAGATATTAATAAAGCTATTGATAATAATAATAATAATAATAATAATAATAATAATAGTTCTATAATATCGGCGGTCAATAGTAGTAATAATAATAACTCCATAATATTGGCGGTCAATAATAATAATGATGGTAATAATAAGACCTTTGAAACAGTTAATAAAAAAATAGATAACTACAGAGATATAAATAGTGATACTAAAACTCAAAATTCCGATAACAAAAATAGTAATACAAATAAGGGTGGTAATGTGAACAGTATGAATATCAATGAAAAAAGCGGGTACAATAGAAAACGTAGTAGTGATACTTTTCTTTTAAAGTATGATCGTCCCTCCTATAAACGTTCACGTACCTCACTTTATGAATATGATTCATTTAGTAATAGCAGTATCATGAAAAAAGAAAATATAGATTATCTTTCAGGATCTCTAAACTATGATGGTTCTTTTTTCAAACTACGATCAATCCCTTCTGTTTACAATAAAAATTTTGAAAAAAAGGAAGACTCTTCCAATAACGACAACAATGATCATAATAATAATTAAAAAAAAAAAAACGAACTCCTATATATATATATATATTAAATATTAAAGTTTAATAATACTATATAATATTTTCTTAATGTTTTTTATTTATTTTTTTTTTTTTTGTTGTTGTTGTTGTTTTAATAATAAAATATACCCCTTTTTTACATATAATGTTTCAATATACCAATTTGTAACAGTAATAATAATAAAAATAATTAAAATAAAAATAGTCCTTTATTTTTTTGTTATTAATACTAGTATATATATATATATATATTAACATTATTATTATTTATGATTATTATGTATTTTTTTTAAAAAAATTATAGTTTTACTTATTTTAAATTCCTATAAAAAAAATAAAGCTATATTCAATATCTTTATTCGTACCCTCTCCTCTTTATTCACTAATTAATATTTTTTTTTTTTTGATTTATTGGTTAGAATTTACTTAATAAAAATTTTCTTTTAAATGTATCTACCACCACAAAGTAAAATATGTGGTATAAAAGAAAATTGATGAAAAAAGTTAAAAAAAGTTTTTTATTTAATAATTTATGTATTTTATTACTTTACTACAACCACCACATTACTACTACTACTACTACCTTTATTACTTTTATTATAAAGAAAGATAATGTATCTATATTTATTAATAACTAGTAGTATTCTTCCAATTTTTTTTTTCTTTACTTTTCTTAATATTGTTTGGTGGTAAATGGCTGGTAAATCTTAAATTTCTTTGGCTGGATTTTATGGCTATCTTATCTTTTATAATTAAAATGATTCATTAAAGGATCGAAATTTCTTACCAATGGATGGCTAATAAAAAATAAAAATTCAACCAATAAAATTAAATAATTTCAAAAAAAATTTTTTTTAAATTTAATTAAATTGCGCAATAATTTATCATTTATATTATATTACTTTTATATTGTATTATGTTATTAATATATAGTAAATAATAGAAATAAATAGTAAAAAAAAAATAGAAAAAACTGGAAGAAATTAGAATTAATAAATAAAAAAAAAGTATAAAAAGAACAAAATTGCAACAAAAAAAAAAAATTTGCATTATTATTTTTAGAATTTTTATTAAACAAAAGTTCAAAAAAAAAAAAAAAAAATTATAATTTTTTTTAAAAAGTTATTTTAATTAATCGACAAAAAAAAAATAAAATGAACGTTGATTTACAATGGTGTCCATGTGGTAAACAAGCCCGTGAAAATGATATGTATTGCTCAGACATATGCCATTTCTTAGAACAATATCCAAGTTTAAATAGAAAAGGATGTTACGATGATTTATATCAAAATGGACCAATAGATACTGAATATGAAAAACAAAAAATTGAAGAAAAATCAAAGCCTGTTCAAAAAATATCAAGAATATCCACAAAAAAGAGTACCATAACTCCTTTTGGTGCTTGTCAAAGTATTCCTCAAAGACTTTCTTTTAGAAGCCGCCAAAGAATAAATAACCAATACTCTACATTTAGAGCCATCAATGCTCTTTCTGCTGTTGATTACTTTAATCAAAAATCCAAGGAACCAAAAAGAAGTAGAATTAATGCTGCTATGGGAATTTCAAAGTTATCTCAAGGTCTCAAGAGAAATATGGTAAGTCACTCAAATTATTTAACTAGAATTGTAAATAATGGTGCCGAGAAGAGTCAGGATAAACCATTAATTGTGTATTAAAATTTATAAAGAAAATGTTCAACACAGAAGTATTTAATAAATTGTTAATAATACATAAAGCAATTAATGTGGCTCAATCATATAAATTGGATTAAATGATACCAGAGAAAGAATATGTCAAAACCAAAGATATTTAGTTTCTCTTTAATAAAAGAGAAATAAATAGATGTATTTTTTCAAATCAATTTAATCCTCTTTAAATGATGTAAAATAAATAGGCACATAATATATATATACATAGACATATATTATATCTATGAGGAAAGGCAAGTAAACTATTTAATATTAATATATATAAATTTAAATATTAAAGTTTAATATCCCAATGAAATAGAGAAAGGGGGAATATTTTACTAAATTATAAAGTAAATATAATTTTTTAAAATAAGAATTTATTCAACATAAAGTTCTTATTTTATAATCAGTTTGCATTTCCGTCTAAAAATATTTTTTGCCAATGATCGTACATAGTAGTAATTTTTTCTACTAGGCAAGAAAGAAATGTCCACGAAAACGATAGTTTTTATAATGAGATAATGATTTAAAGAATGATTGATAATTTTTATTAAAAGATATAAAAAAGATAATAAGATAAAGAATCTTTAATAGTCTCTTATAAAAGAAAAATTCTTAAAAATTTACATTCTAGTCCTACTTTTTTTTTTATTGTTATTATTGAAAGAGTGACTTCAACTTGTAGTTTTTTTTTTTTTTACATTTTTGGTAAATAATAACAAATTATTTATCATTTTTAAATTTATATAGAATTTTTTTTTTAATAAACAATTAAGCTGCTATTTTTTATTTTCAAGTTTTTTTTATATTTTCAAAAGTTTACTGTTTTATTTTGTATTTTAATAAAAATTAATATTGTTCTTTTTTATAAAAAAAAAATAAATTTAATAAAATTAAAATTTAAAAAAAAGTGTGTCTTTTCTTTATAAAAAAAAAAAGTGGTGTGTTTTATAAAATTAATTTTTTAAAAAAAAAAAAAAGTGGTTGGATTATTTCAAAAGGTTTATTACTACTAGTTTTAGCTTTTATGAAGAAGGAAAAATAAAATTCTACTATTAGTTGTAAAGAATATAGTAAAAGAAAATACTAAAAAAAAAAAAAATTTGGAATTAGAGGAAAGAGTTTACAATTTATCAAAAAATTTATATTTAATATCTAAGGCTAATTCTCTCTTGGGAACGTGCCTTCATTTATTTAATAAATGTAGTTTCTCAAGGGGGTCTACTCATGCTCATGGTACTGAGAGAGTAGAAAGAATTAAATCCAAGTATTGCGCAATGGATGCTTGGTACCCTCTTGAGAACGTGCCTTCAGCCTGGAAATGGATCAAGAAAACTGCAAAAATTGGAAAAGATTCTTTCTTTATTGCTCAACCAATTAAAAATAAAAATGGAGAATTAGTTGTTGCTACGGAAGAACAACTAGATGTGTGGCATGATCATTTCGAAAACCTTGCATCAGATCCAAGTGGTGTAAGTCTTGATTTGGAGCATTGGTATGAAGAACCAACGAATAAACGTTTTTCACTTCCTATGCTTGATGAGTGGGATATCAACCAAGATATTAGTATTGATGAAGTCAAGTCAGCTATCCTCTCTACTCCAAATTATAAAGCATCAGGTCCGGATGGTATTCCAATTGAATTTTACAAAGCATTAATTCCATCAAGTAATGATTCTAATAATGCTACAGATAATAATTCTTCTGGTAATACCACTTCAGATAATGATGCTCATGGTTTAAATTTTATTCTTAAATTATTTAACCGTATTTGGGATGGAGACTTCCCCAACTCATGGAATGAATCCAGTATTGTTTCTATTCCTAAGAAGGGAGATTTGACAGATTGTGATAACTATCGAGGTATATCACTTATCAATAATGGTATTAAGTTGATTTCCAAAATTGTCACCACTAGAATCTCAGAATATGGTTTAAAGAATAATTTCATTAGACCTGAACAATTTGGTTTTCGAAAAAAGGAAGAAAGTATTAGTCTTTTCATTTCAATCCAAGAAATATGCCGTAGACGTCAATTAGATAATAAAGAGACATATTTGGCCTTTTTAGATCTCAGGAAAGCATACGATTCAGTCCCAATCGGTAATATTCTCCATAAATTAGATTGTTTAGGAATCCGAGGTAAGAGTTTACAATTCATCAAAAATTTATATTTAACATCTAAGGCTAATGTCAAATTAGATGGACAATTCTCGAAATCTTTTGATGTGAAGAAAGGAGTCCGTCAAGGTTGCCCTCTTTCTCCTATTCTCTTTAATCTCTTTATTAATGATATATTTAGAGAGTGCGAAGATCTAGGAGTCAGTTTAGGTGACACTCGATGCTGTGGTGGACTTTTTGCAGATGATATAGTTATTTGTGCTCCAACAAGAGGATGCTTAAAAAAGATGCTTAGAAGAGTTAATGAATGGGCCTTGTATAATGAAATGGAATTTGGTATCCAGAAATGTTCAACGATGGTGATTCGTCCTGAATCAATAGAAAATCAGAACAAGAGAGATCCAACATTTTACTTAGCAGGACAACCCATTCCAACTACTGATTGCTATACTTATCTTGGTGTTCCATTTGATAAGAATCTGTCCCTTAAACCAGTTATTAAAGCTCTTAATAACAAAGTTTTGAAAGGACTTTTTTCAGTCAGTAAATTCTTAAGAAATCCTAATATTCCTATTCCTTTCAAAAAACTAGTACTTAACTCACAAGTGATTAGCAGAGTTTCATACTTTGCACCATTACTTGGATCCAACAAAGCTAAGTCTAGGATTGCTCAGAAGCATGTTAACAAAGGATTACGATGGGTTGCCGGAGTTCATAAAGCTGTATCGTTTATATCTTTATACTCTATCTCAAAAGATTTGAATATTCCTCCATTGTCAGCCAAATGTGCATTAGCTCAGGTTAGATGTTTTAACAAATGGAAAAACTCAAATTGTATTATCTCACACCTTGTCAATTACATTCCTAAATTTAGAAAATACACGTGGTTCAAATCAAGTAGGACACTTGATAAAAAACTAAAGAAACATGGAGATGTTAAAGCAGTTAAAAACTTTTATTGGAAAGATCTCAAAAGGAATTCAATCAAAGCGCAATATTATGATGATAATAAATTTATTGAAACTAAAGATTTTATTAAATTATGTTATGAGTACCCAGAGTTTGCCTATGGCTTCTACTGGCTATTGAAAGCAAGAAGCGGATACAAGTTGGATGCTAGAGTTGCCAAAGCTGCCAAATTTGTTGATCCAGTTTGTCCTAACTACTGTCCATGTTGCAAGTGTGGAGATCAAAGTATTAAACATTGGTTATTAGATTGTCCAACATTTAGAGATATCCGTATTAAACATTATGATTCCATAGTCCAGCTATTAAATTTTTTCAGTCAACGTAATTCCAATAGTCCTATCAATAATAATGAAATTGATAATATCAGTAGAGATAGTAATAATATTAATAGTAATAGTAACAATAGTAGTAATAACAATAGTAATAGTAACAATAGTAATAATAACAATAGTAGTAATAGAAATAATAATATTAGTAATGATAGCAATAGTGAAGATAATAATTCTAATTTAGATAGTAATTTAGTTAATGATAGTAATAGTTCTAATAATCCGGTGAATATTAATGTGTATGATTATTCTAGTGTGTGCAGTAAAATATTTAAATTCCTTCTTGGGGGAAGAAGTTTTAACAATATCAATTACAATTCAAGGGAATGGAAAGAACTTTGTAAGCGTCAGATTCAATCTGGTACTAACGAAGGAACACCATTCTTGACGGTAACCGCGGAACTTCTAACCAAAATCATGCCTTTTGCTATTGGCCAGCAATGGTCAATGTTCAAAAGGTTTGAAGCAACATCCAAGAGCGTCAATGCTGAAGAAACAGTAAGACAGGCCAGGAGGGCCAGCGCAACCAATGGAGATCATAATTTTGTTCCATGATAAAATTTCGATCTTTGGCTCGGTGTCCCATTGGAAGTCAAATACAATTATTATACTTTAGTATGATAGTGGCTTTCTTACTTTAATTAAAATTACTAGAATACATTATACCCAATTTTTATTCATTTGTGTTTAATTAAACATATTTTTTTTTATTTTTATTTTTATTTTTAATTTTTTCATTACATGTATTATAATTTTAATTAAATTAATAATAAAGTTTAAAATATTTGATGCCGTTAAAAAAAAAAAAAAAAAAAAAAAAAAAAAAAAAAAAAAAACGTGCCTTCAGTTATTTAATAAATGGAGTTTCTCAAGGGGGTCTACTCATGCTCATGGTACTGAGAGAGTAGAAAGAATTAAATCCAAGTATTGCGCAATGGATGCTTGGTTAGTCTTTAAGGGAAATTTATTAGGACTAAGCTCATGGTACTCCCCTCTTGGGAACGTGCCTTCATTTATTTAATAAATAGAGTTTCTCAAGGGGGTCTACTCATGCTCATGGTACTGAGAGAGTAGAAAGAATTAAATCCAAGTATTGCGCAATGGATGCTTGGTTAGTCTTTAAGGGAAAATTATTAGGACTAAGCTCATGGTACTGAGCGATTAAAAAACATTTTATTCATCAAATTTAAGTATTTGATGAATAAGTGAATGTTTGATTTTTCAGGTAAGTTTGTATAGTATTTAATTAGAAGAGTAATACATTTTGTTGTTGTATTTTTTCTTTTATTCATGTATTCATGTAGTACTACTCTTCTCTTGTAAGAATCCAATGTAGTCAACTTTAGCATTTGCATTGTATTTTTATATTTATGTAGCTATTGTTGTATTGTTTCTTGTAAGAGACTGATTCACTCTACATCATGTAAAAATACTATTCACAAGCTTTCTGGTGTCGACATTCTTGATTCAAATTTTTTTACCAATTTAAATATTTAATGAAAAGTAAAGTCAAACAATTTTAGTGTCAAAAAGCGAATCGAATTTACTAACAACAAACCAAAACTAGAATTTTTAAAGAAAATTTACAACTAGAATTCATAAAAAAAAGAAACTTTAAACAAAGCATCGTAACAATTTTTGTACTATCCAGTACTTTTAAGAAGAGAGAGAGAGACAGATTTTTTTCCATATACGTTATATTTATAATTTTTATTAGTATTTATTTTATATTCAATATTTTTTAATTAGAATTAATTATCATGTCAGTCCTTTATATTAAAGATAAGAATTATATCAGACGTAGTACCCGGTCTTATGGTATCCCCTTAGATGATATTCGCTCCTTTATCCGTGGTATTCGATCATGGTCAGTAAATATGCTATAGGAAAAACTCGAGTTTATTCTAGAAGATAAATTTAATTCAGTTATTAGTGTTAAATATTTTCAGACTTTCAATGATCACTTTTTCTTAGTCAAGGTTCATGGTTCATCGAAAGATTGTATTAAAATCATACACATGTTAAAGAAGAAACTTTCAGTTACCTCAATTTCCTTTTCAGCTCGTAGTAGAAGGAATCACAAATACACTTTTTCCACACTCAAACGTAAAATTTTAGTTTCTAATAAACATCAACATTCTATTCAACAATCATTTCAACAATCAGTTCAACAATCTCATCAACAATCCGATCTTCAACAAGATCTTCAACAAGTTTCCCATCATGAAAATATTCCAGATCTACAGCAAACACAATTTCAATCTCAACATTCAACAATTAATTCTAATAGTTCTATCAACTCTGATAACAGTTCAATAGTTGATAGTTCTTCAGTTTCACAGCCATCTAGTAATAGTTCTACTTATTCCTCTGATGCATTATCCATTAATAACGATGACTTTAATAATAATAATAATAGCAACGATTCTTCCTCATCCAACAAGCCTGATAACTTTTCTTTTTGTCTTAGTTGGAACACCAATGGGTGGAATCACGAAAAGAGAGATAGTATTAGCTATTTCACAGCTATTTTCAAACCATTATTTTTATGTTTCCAAGAAACTGGTAATGGTTCTGGATCGAATACAGATTATCCTTGTCGTGTTACTTTGCGAAACTATAGACACTTTTTCAAGAAAGCTGACGAATCAGTTCCGGGAATGAGAGGTTTATATTTAGGTTTTCACAATTCATGTCAAGCCTCACTTGAAAACTTCTCTGGAAAGTATATTATTTCTATTTATACTTTTAGTCTCTGGAATAGATTCAAATGCTCGATTGGAAATGTTTATATGCCTCATAGTCATCACAACAACTATGTTGATCATGCAAAGTTAGAAGTTCGCTTGTGGTTACAAACTCATTCATCCCATCCATCAATTCTCGTTGGTGATTTTAATATGTCTAAAGTAAAATTATCCAACTGGTTATCAACTAATGGATTAGGAGATTGAGAAATTCTTCCGCTTAGAGGGTCTACTATCTCTTGGACTCGAGGTGATCAATCTTCCGACATTGACCATGCTCTTATCAATTCGAAGATGAAAGATCTTATTCACTCAGGATCATTTATAAATAATTTTTATCCTGTATCAGACCATAAGCCACTTCTTATTAATGGTAAAATTATTCCTATGGAAGATTTTTCTAATGACTTTAATGTTCCTAAGAAAATTCTGAAATGGAATAGATTAAAATGTATTGAGGAAAAGGAATCTATTCTCAGTCATAATAAATTCCAAATACTTTCAGCAAAATTCAACGATCCTAATATTTCTACAGATGAACTTTCCAAAGAGTTTACTTCAACTGCTTTTTCAATTGCAGACGAGCTCAGTATTACCTCAGCAAATAATGTTATAAAGTCTTCATTTCATATTTCACAACAAATTTTTAATCTTCAAAAAATCAAAATGAAGTTGTATAAGAGATTTAAAAAAGAAAGAATTTATGATATAGATGAATTTATTAAAAGAATTAAAATCTACCGTAAGCTCATTGATTACATCCACAAAAGATGTAATGAATTTAGGAAGCAAGAATATCTTCATTGGATTAAAACA
>MCFH01000079.1:0-204153 GCA_002104945.1 Piromyces finnis | reverse complement strand
AGGTTGTAATAAATTAAATTATTATTATAACATACAAAACTAAAAATTTAAAACAATAAAGAAAAAAAGACTTAAAACTTAATTATTTACTTTTGTATTTTAAACTGAGTTATCATTATTATTGTGTTATTCATATTAGAATATATTATTTTATAATTCCCAACTTACTTATCCTTTTTTTTTTTATTGATACTTGATTAATATATATGAAATATATATCAACAATGATAAATAATAATTATAAATATATTATAAATTTGATATTATAAAAATAATTATTAAATATTTTTTATAGTTTATTATAAAAAAAAATATAATTGATATAAAATCAAATATTTTATAAATTTATGTATTGTTAAAGCTCGTACAATAACTGTCGAGATAAAACAATATATGGTAATGAAAAAGTAGTTTAAAAAGTTGTAATATAACTACCAATCCGTTATTAGCAATTTCTTGGAAAAGGTACAAAACCTTTATACGTTACAACTAATACATCATGTGCAAGTAATTATTCAACATTAGAGGAAAATAAAAAGGAATTTGATAAAACTACCTTTAAGATTGTAGTGGGATCATTAATTTATTTATCAAAATGTACTCGTCTAGATATATTATTTGCTGTAAGCAAGGTATCAAGATGTGTAGTAATGACTAGAAAAAGGTAATCAATATTTTAAAATATTTAAATTAAACAAAAAACTTTAAAATTACATATAAAGGTCAAGGGGAAATTGTAACTTATAGTGACTCGGATTTTGCCGGCGACTTAACTGATAGGAAGTCAACCTCTGGATATATTATACTAATGAAAAATGACCCTATCTGTTGGCAAACAAAGAAACAATCATTGGTTGCAACATCAACAGCTATGTCTGAATGTATCAAGAAAGTACTAAATATCAAAAATATTTTAAAAGAATTATTCAACTACAACAAACCAATAAAAATTTATACGGACAATTTAGCCAGCAAAACTACTATTGAAAATGAACAACTAAATAATGGATTAAGACACATTGACATAAAATTCTATTTCAACAAAGATAATATCAAAAATAAAAAGGTAACTTTAGAATATATTAAAACAGATAAAATGTTGGCTGATCCTCTTACTAAGGACTTTAGCGGACCAAAGATGAAGATGTTCAGAGACCAAATTTTTGGCAATCAAAACATTCTGATCTGAAGGGGAATGTTAGAATACAAAGAATGAATTAAAGATTAAATGAAGGGGAATGTTAGAATACAAAGAATGAATCAAAGATTAAATAAATGTCAACGAAATTAAATATAATTGAAAGATATTTTTAGATTATTTGAATGACTTCGTTGTACATTTAAATTCATTTTATTAAATTATTCATTGTTAAAGGCATAAGCCACTTTTAGTATAACTAAGAGTAAATTTTCAAATAATTATGTAAAATATAATCAGTTATTAATAAATATAAATAAACTTTTTTTATAACAAAACAATATTTATTTATTTATTTATTTATTTATTTATTTATTTATTTATTTATTTATTTATTTATTTATTTATTTATTTATTTATTTATTTATTTATTTATTTATTTATTTATTTATTTATTTATTTATTTATTTATTTATTTATTTATTTATTTATTTATTTATTTATTTATTTATTTATTTATTTATTTATTTATTTATTTATTTATTTATTTATTTATTTATTTATTTATTTATTTATTTATTTCATTAATTTAATGGACTTTATTTTTTTTTCACAAGTTTAAAAATCTTAATCCTCAATTTATTTAGGAGATAAATATTCCATTCATTTGATCCTAGGCATTAGCCCTATTGGCCTATCCTAAATGATGGGCCTCCTTCCTTTAAAATAAAACCTTTACTACTAATTATGACTCATAGGATTTGTCAATATTAAAAAAAAATGTCTAGATTTTTCATATTATCAATATTTCTAATCTACTATTTCTTTCTTTAGAGTTTACTTCCCCCCCCCCATTTTACTTTACACACACCTTTTTATTTACTTTATAATAAATAAAATGATAAATAAAAAATTAGGCAACAGGTATGGATTTCCTATTTAATTTAACCAATAGGTGGTAGTCTATTTTAAAAATGAAAGATTAAAAATGTATTGGTGAATCAATTCATTACAATACCAAAATTTGACTTTGAATCAAATAGGAGGTTGTATAACATTAAATTTTTAATTTGGTTGGCGAGTAGGATATATCTAAAACAAATAATTAAATTTTAATTATACACTATTAATTGTTTTGTTTTAAGCCAATAAATTAAAAAAAAAAATGCCAATATTTAAAAAATTTTAAAATTATTAAATGGTTCCATTATTATTATTATTATTTTTTTTAAATTATTATTTGCATTTTTATTTTATTTTATTTATGGGTATATGTTATTTTAATTATACATAATCAATTTTTGACGACTTTATACAATATTTTAAAAAGTTTATGCATAATATGAATAATTTTTAAATAATTTTTAAAATAAAATAATAAATTTTGTAATTTCTATAAAAAATGTTAAATATATCGATATGTGTTTTTAAATAAATATTAAATACTTAAAATAAATATTCTATGATGTTTTTTAATATAAAATTAAATATTTAAATTAACAACTATAAATTCATTATAATATGTTAATTTCTTATTACTTTTTATATATATATAAATATATAAAATTTGTTAAGTTAATAATGATACTAAGCGCAATTATAAAGAATTTTATCCATTATATTAATTAGCTATGTGAATGCTTCAAATAACATTTCTTTTTTTCGAATTATCATTTGAATTTGGTATTTTAATATATGTTTGATGAGATTACTTTTTGTTTAGCTTTAAAAATGCCAATGTTTTTTTTTGCATATCCAGCATAGTTTAATGTTTATGATATTAAAAAGGTATATTATGATTAACGAAACCAGCATAATTCAGAACGATGTTCTTCAACAAAGCCCTTAATAGTTTCTTCATCAACTATGAAATCAAAACCAATGGTTGAGGCTAATGCCTTTTCCATCATTTCAATATCTTTAACACTCCAAATGCCATCTGTGCATTCGGCCAATTGATTATTATCAAAAAATACTTCATCGTCGTCTTGTGCTTTCTTTGCTAATAATAATGAAGCTAAAAATATTCTATGACAAGTGCCATATTCACCTCTAGCACTAGAACCTTGGCGTTCTAAAGCTTCACCAAAACGCTTAGCATATATTAAAGCGTAGAGCATAGTACGTAATTCAACTCTACACTTCTTACAAACTTTATTAATAAAAGGTAAGAGTTCTGGAAGATAACGAGTCTTTGGATGCTTAGCATTATATCCAGAACATGGAATTACTGCAGCAACTAATTCAGCAGTAAAACCTATTATACCAGAACTTAATGGTTTATAATATTCATCACTTTTGTTACTATAGTAACTATAATTTGAGCTAATACTGCTACGCTTGTTACTTCTATATGTATTCATTTCTGGAGCTAATGAGTATATAATAATTATATATTTCAATTAATACATATTTCAAGAATAATTTTATACTAATTTTTAATATATTAATATACATACCAATATAGTTAGACTTTTGAATTTCATACATGTTGAAACTACTAACAGTTCTTGTTGGCATATTATATACTATTTATTTATTTATTATGTATTTTGTTTTATTTTTTTACGATACTTCACAATAATAATTTTATTGATTGATAAAATTATATTTTAATATAGAATTACTATCCTATTTTTTTTGTTTTGGTTTGCAAATTTTAATTGAATGTAAACTTAAATTAATTTCTTTATCTTTTTTTTTAGTTATTTAAAACTAAAATTTCATTCTTTTTTTTTTTGTTTTGGTATTTAAATTTTTATTATTTTTATTTTGACTTTTTAAATAAAAAAATTTTTTTATTAATTTATATTTTTCTTTTTTTTTTTATAATTTTTATTATTTTTTAAGCAAACTAACACTTTTTTACTTAAAATTTAGTAAAAATATAATAAAAGAATAAAATAAATTTTCATAAAATTTTGAGGATAAAAGGGTATATTTATATGATTTATAAAAATTAACATTTTTCTATTGACCCTATTTTTAATATTAGAATATAATATATTATAGTATACTGTAATATATTTGTATCAATCCAATAAATTCATTATTAAATAAAGTTTATATATTATTATTGTATAACACGACTTAAAGAGATAATTTATTTAAAACATATATTATAATTTACTAGTATGTATATTAATTAAATCAACAATATATTATTAATTTATTTTAATATAATAACATCATATTTAAAATAAAGTGTAAAGTCTAGAAAAAAAATTATACAAAATAAAATTAAAGTATATTTTTAATATATTTGTTTATTCAAAAATATATGCTGATATTATTGATTTATATATAACAAAATATATTCTAGTATAAAAATGATATATTAAATAATAATATTTAAATTTATATTTAATAAAGTTTTTTTAAAAAAATAGTAAATAATTATATATAATATATTTGAATATAAATAAATATATTAGAAAGGTATCATACCTTATATATAATAGTATATTAATAATAACTTCATGAAGCATTTTAATATATATTTCAATTTATTTTTATATTATTATGAATAGAATTTAATATATAAATAAATGAATGAAAACAACTCTAACCTATTTATAATACTAAATAAAATAAATTTTTTTTATTGTCTAAAAAAAAAAATTATACAGACGATGGACAAACACATTTCAATTAATGTATACAAATGATTAGACCATAGTTTCTTTTTTTTGTATCTACAATAATTATTAATTAATATTAGTTGATATCTTTCAATCATTATTGCCGATAATTTATGGCAGACAACATGACAACAAGAAATATACAGATTTTTATTGAAATTTTATAGAATGTATGATTTAAAAAAAAATGTATATTTTTTTCCCTAACATTCGCAGGCTTTTCCTAAAATTTCCTTCTAGAACGAGTCAGCAGATCAAAATTTTCTGTATTGAATTCATGGAGTGCTTATACCACATAAAAAAAGGAAATTTATAAAATGCCATAATTATTGATAAACCTAAATAAAAAAAAAATTATTATTAATAAAGTTTATTGAGTTTATAATGCCTTTTTTCTTCTTTTTTCTAAATGATCCTATTATTATGAGACATTAAAATTATTTAACCATTTAACCATGATGACCATTCCATATCCATTAAATTAATCACTTCCTAAATGCATGATGATAAACATGACGGTAATAAATAAATAAAAAAAAAAAAAAGATTCAACCCTAATTCATCTTTTAAAAATAATACATTAATACGTCGTTTATAAAATGTATTATTGATAATTGTAAATTATTTCTTTATTATTATGATTATCCAATTAATCAAAATAAATCTAATATCCCGCCGTTGATTCTATTATGACAATGACAAAACAGGAGTGACATTGAAGTCTTTTTTTTTATCTCCTTTTTAAAAATAAAATAATCCATTTATTCTATTGTATAAAAATATCTATAAGTTATTATTATTTTTAAAATAAAATAAAAAATAGTCTATTTTACTTTTCTACTTTTCCTACAAAAATAGAAAGAATTAAGGATGATGTTATTATTATTATTTTTTTTTGTGAACCTTAATTAATATTATTCATCCACTAAATATTTTTTTTTGGTTCATATAATTCACAGGTTAAATAATATATTTAGTATTATTCAATGTATGTTCATCCCTTTAATAAATATTTATTCATTTATAAAGTAGGATGATCAAAATATTATTCAGTACCAAAATTTTTACCTTTACATAGTATTCAAAATAATCTATCTATTATTATTATTATTATTAAAAAAAAGGAACCAATACGGTTTACCGGCTATCATTTTTCTTTTAATATAAATATAAAATCGAGTCTAGACTAAAAAAAAAATTATTATTATTACTACTACTATAATTTATTTAATAAAGTTATAATTAAAAAATCAAATCTCATGAATAAAAAATTAATTATACAAAAGACAGATAATATTACAAATGGAACCTTTTTAACCCTAATAATATTAATTATAAAAATTTAGAATTTATGGCAAACACTTTTTTTTATACAAGAAATATCGTATATAGAATATTATAAATCTATTTTTAGATATTTAAATAATTATAGTAATTAATCATGAATTATTATTAGCATTATAAATTTTTAATAATTATTTATCAATATAATGTAGAATAATGGGAGGATCTTGAACAATAATCTATACTATTCATTCATAATTATAAAATGATTTTTTGACCTTTTTTTTTTTTCATTTTTTCTTTTGTTCTTGAGACTTTTGTTTTTTTATTCATTTAAATTAAAAGGATCCTTTTGTTTGTTTGTTTGTAATTTATTGTAATGTATACAATAGTACAAAAATAGAGTTAAATAATGTTGACAAATTTATATTAAATTTAAACATTAAAATGGTTAGGAATGTGCATCTTGAATGATAAATTATTTTTTATTTTAATTATTGGATAAAAAAATAGTTTATATTCATTTATAGTTACACTTTAATATATACTAAATATGTATATTAAATATATATTATTATACTATAGAATATATGAGATAATCAATTTTATAAAATATGAATATATTGATTTTAGACTGAATTTAATATAACATAGTATTATTAATTTTAGTAATAAATAAACTTTAATTTTTTATTGGTTAAAATAGATTAAAAAAATTGTTAAAAAATCTTAAAGTTTGGAAACTTCAAATGGTGTAACTTTATTTTATAATAAAAATAAATTTAAATCAAATTTATACTAGAATATGAAAATCTATATACAATACCATATATTAATTTATATTTTAATATAAATATTAATTTATAAGAATAGAATTTGATGACTCTTTATATTTATTTTATATTTTTCAGTGTGTGCATCAGTAAAATGGACAAAAATTTAAATATTAGTCATTAAACCAATAGAACATAGGTAACAAGAAGTATTATTAACTACCATTTCTCTTTAAACATACATTGTATACATTGTGATATAGTGTAATAGGCAGCACAGGCAACAGTAAGTCTTTTTTTTTATATTACCACACTCTCATTCATTCTTAATAATTATATTATTCATTCTAGATAGATTATTTATTTCAATGAATAATTTTCTAAATCGATAGAAAAAGTTTTTTGGTGATACATCTTTTGACAAAATATTTTCATCCCAATTTTTTTTAAATTATATACTTTATTAAAGAATGAGGGATAATTTTTTAAAAAAAAATAATTATTATTACCTTTTAATTCATTATTAGATCAACATCGTCACAGGTTTTTTTTTCCCCTCTCTTAATTATAATTCTCATTCCATCCAAATTATGAAAGAATGAAAATTTTAAAAATTTGGTGAAATTTTTAATATAAAAATTACTATAAAATAAAATTATAGAAATTAAATTAAAATTATATTAAATGAAGTCATGTGATATGAAACTTTTTAAAGTTAAAATTTTGGTAAAGGTCTAGACCCAGATGAAGAACAAAAAAAATTAATTTATTTTATATTAACTTCATTTGAATTTTTAAAATTTTAATTCCTATTAAAATGCCAATTTCTAATTATAACAAAAAAAAAAAAAAACAATAATTCTATTCAAAGAATTATTATTGAGTATTTAAAAAGTTGTTGTCTTTATATAAATTTGTTAATTATAGTTTTTACTATTATTATTGAAAAAGAAGGTGTTAATGAATAAACTTTTTTTTTTTCATATAAATTTGTTAATTATAGTTTTTACTATTATTATTGAAAAAGAAGGTGTTAATGAATAAACTTTTTTTTTTTTCAACTGAACATTTCCTTTTCCATTTTAATTTTTCTATTGAGCATTTTTTTAATATGAAAAATTGTTTATTCAAAGTTACACTATAAAATTAATATAACAATTAAAATTGTTTTTATTAAATTAAGATTATTAAAAATGATGAGTAATAATAATAATACTTTAAAAATAATATTGTATTAAAAAACATGTCGATTAAATTATAATTCAATAGATATTATATATAGAATTAAATAAATTATTAATTAAAATAAATGGATAAAGATAAATAAATAAATTTCAAAAAAAAAAAAGATGATGATGTAGTCTTTTTTTTAAAAAAAAAGGGAAATAAACTATTTCTAAAAATAGCTACAAATAAAAAGTGAGTAGTGTTAAATTATTAAAAAAGGAATGTTTAGACGAGGTATATTGTTTACGTTTTTTTTTAAAAAGAATGAAACATGAATTTACACAGATATACATAAAAAATACATGATACATGCATTTCAGATGCTAATGATTTTTTAAAAGTTGAATTGGTTAGTTGGTAGTAAATTTTTAAATAATAAATTATTTAGTTGACTTTTTGATGGTTATATTCAAATAACACTAAGCCAACAACACCTATACAAAAGAAAAAAAGAGGAATTATGGTAAATTAAAAACAATAACAACAACACCTTTGTACTAGTATTTCATTAACCAATAAAATTTTAAATATATATTAAAATTACACATAATAAAAAATTCAAAATTCATATTTACAATGCTTCACATACCATGTCCAATAGAATATATTTTGTAGTGTATTACACTAGATTTATTGTACATTAATTTATAGTGGTGTTCTAAAAATATACAAATAAAATTTTTAATTAAAAATTCTAAAATTATTAAAGTTTTTTAGATTTCATAAAGGTTTGAAATTTAAAAATAGAGAGTTTGACATAAAAATTCAGTATTCTAATAAAAACTAAATACTAAAATAATATTTATTAAAGCAATGCTTTATTTGTTTGTTTGATTTTTGGTGTTTTCCTATTCTTACTAAAAAGTATAAATATTAATAAAATTACCATTTAATGTAAGAAAAAAAATATTCAACTCTAGATTTATTTATGAAATGAAATCACTATTTAGAAATAAATAAATAAGAAATGAACAGGCTACACTAAATAATAACACTATGAAATATCCATTAAATTTCAACTCCGATAAAATTCAAAGCTTGTTTTGTTTTTTTAGTTTTAAAAAAATTTTATTTTTAATGAGAGTTATTAATTAGAATAAAAATTATATTAATTACATTTTTACAAGTTTTAAATTTAAACCTATTATTAGAAGTATTTAATATTTTTTTTAAAAAAAAAAGTTATTCTATATATTAAAATTAGCATAAAACTTTATTAAATAATAGAATTTAATATTAAAAACATTTTTTTTTATAAAAAAAAAAACTTTCCTTTTTATTTTCGTCATCCTTTAATTACATTTTCGCATTTTACATGATTTATTACATTATGTGGAATTATAATAATAGTTTAAAAATATTTAAAATTAAAAAAAGAATGAATTATTGACTATTACCTAAAATAATTAGATGGTGTTATTAGTAGTAATGAACTATTGATTATTACCTAAAATAATTAAATGGTGTTATTAGTAGTAATATCCAAAAAAAAAAAAAATAAAACTTTGTTATTACATCATTCTTTTGTCTTTTCATAAATATTTTAATTATAAAAAAGTAGTGTTTTATTAATTTATTTTTTTTAAATATGTTTTTTTTTAAATTAAAAAATAAATTAAAAAAATTAATATTAAAATTTCAAAAAAATATAATATTTAAGGTTTTGTTTTATTTTGTATTGGAAACAAACCAATGAACATGCTTTTTTAATTATTTTAATTAAATATAAAATGTACAAAAATAAAAAAGTAAAAATAAAAAGACATATTTTATATCATCACTCTGACTAGACTTGATGATAAAAGAATAATGAAAGGATTAAAAATACTTTAATTTTATATATATATTATATAAATACATTATATCTTTCATTGTTATAAAATAAAACCTTTTTTTTTGTTTACATTTAAATTCATAGAATGTATCTTTTTCAAATGGATGTTTTTTAGGAAATGTATCAATTTAATTTATATATATTTGTATTAATTGCAAAAAGGAATTAAAAAAAACTAATAATAAAAATAAATACATATTCTATCCAACATCATTTACATACTTCGACTTTGAAATTAAAAACTTTTTTTTTTTGCATAATATTCTATTTGAAAATGTCTTTTGGTTCATAAAAAAAGTATATTTTCTTTATACTTTCTATAAAAAAAAAAATAAAATTGAATTAAACCAATTTCATCAAACAATGACTCAAAACCAAATCTTGAGTCATTGTTTGATAAAAAAAAAAACAGGTTTAAATAAAATAAAAACGTTTTCCTATTTGTCTGATTTGTTTGCCTAGATTAATGACTATTCATTCCATGACTAGGCTACTTGTTCTTTATTATTACATGCTGCTTATTGTTGCTATTAATGTTGTTATATTTTTTGTTGTTGCTTGATTGGTTGGTTAAATTTTTATTATCGCCTAATTTTTATTTAAGCCTTGATGCTAGTAGCAGCTGTCGTACAATTTAACGATATAAAAGAATTAGTCATTTCAATAGTCACTCATTTTAAATTGTTTTATTTAATTAATATATGAAATAATATAATCAAATATAAGCATTCTATAGATTATACCTATTTCCTATATATTTTATAATTAAATCATTTTAATTTTATTATCATATGATCTACAAGAGTTTTAATTTTTTTTAGAAATAAATTATATATATAATCTATATAATTACTCTAATATAAATATTTTATATTAAAATTTTTATTAAAATTTTTATTAATAAATAAACTTTTTTTAAAAAAAGATGCATTCAATTTATTGGATGGATGAAATAATTTAAACCTATATGGATAATTTAATAATATTAAAATAATATTATTTGAATTATGAAAATGGATGGTTAAACTTTAATATACAATTTTTATAAAAGCTTATTTTAATGAGGGACCAATGAAATATTTGTGTATTTTTTTAAAGTTATTAAGATTGTTTTTATTTTTTTTTGAAAAAAATAAATGAAAATAAACTTTTTAAAGTTTTTACTAGATAACTTTAAAATTATAGAAATCATTGATTTTTTTTATCTTTAAAGTATGAAATCCTCTAATACCATTTATATAGAATAAAACTATGAATAATAGAATAATAATAGGACTGTTATGAATACTATTTATAAATCATAAATCGATACTAATAAATACTAGACTATACTAGGTACTAATAAATAATAATAAATGCAATAAATCGTATTATTTATTATCCTTTATTATATCCTTTGATTATATATTAATAGTATTCCTATTTAGTATTTACCCATGGATAAATGGATATATATCTTATATCTTTATTTATTAGTAGTATATAAATATCATTTATTAAATATTATTATATAATAAATATTATTTGAGGCAGAAAGAAATAAAAGTGTTAGCAATAATATATAGGACTTTTTTTTATTAATAATCTGGGTGTGAATGACAATGCCAATTTCTTTCTGATAAGTTGTTTGGCAAAGGCAGAGTTAAAGCTTAATTCATGTTATAAAGTATAATATATTTTGAAAAATTGTTAATAGAATGAAAATCATTATTGATTCTATATTCTTGTTATTCTTGCTTTTTGGTGCTTTTTGTTGCTTTATTGTTGTTTTGGTTATTATTGCTTAAATGGCTAAGAAATTGGCAGTGACCTTTATTATTATTAATAAATTTTTAATTAAAATAAAAATTAAATTAAATAAAAAATAATTTATTTTTTATAATATATTAAATTATTATATTCCAATATATTCAACTCTATAGGATGAAACAATAGAAAACAACCTAAATCAGAAAATATATAGATGATTATATTTCTTAATAAATTTACCAGGGTCAATGGATTAATTTAATATTTGATATTAAACCTTATTTTTAATAAATCCTATCTGTTCTTCCAGTAACATAAATTTATAAAATAATTCATAAATCTATGACTATTGCATGTGGTATTCATCAGGAAAACATGATTTCATTATATGAAATGCTTCCTTCTAACCTTTTTTTCATTAAAAAATTCAGTTTAATAATAATAGGGAAAGTCGTTCCAGTTTCTATCCTGGTTGTTAAGACCCCCGCTTAGCATTCATAAGGCTTCTGGTTCGACCCCCGCCATTGACAGTTCTTTAGCGATTTTCCTGTTTCAGGTTTGCGCTTAAAGTATAGGGGTTAAAGGTCAATTCAGGTAAGTATAACTATACCACCGGACTCTACCCTAAGCAGTTAATTCAGATTGGTAGTTTTCTCCGTATCAAGCGGTTTTCCCACTGAAGTTTAGAGTATATGTAGGAAGGGGTATCAATTAATTCACAGATTACTAACTATGGTCTTTGAGGGTTGTTCTCATCGTTAATCATCCTTCGCCAATAAAGGTTCAGGAGATCACTGGTGTTGGTAGCTCGGTCTTTGTGTGATAGGATCGTTAAGAGCAATAAGCCATTCCATATTAGCCCTGCCCAGAGGGATGATTGTGCCGACGTCGTTCTGATATGGCAATGTACAATCACATACCATATATAACTCAGGGGGGTTAGATGAGGATATATGGAAGTCTAAAAAAAAAAAAAAAAAAAAAAAAAAAAAAAAAAAAAAAAAAAAAAAAAATAATAATAATAATAGGGAAAAATTTTTTTTACTATTTATTAATGAGCTAAATATATTATTCCTTAAAATAACTAGTTATTATTATTATTTTTTTTATATTTGTAAACTTTTTTTTTTTAAATTCAAAAATAAATCCGTTTTTTTTGAATAAATACCTATAGAATAATAAATATTCACCTATATAACCATTAAATAAAAATATCGAGGGATTCTTTTTTTTATTATTGACAAATTTCTAAACCTTTTTGAACATGTATGTATCCTCCATTTTAACCTTATCAGGGATGAAAAATACCTTAATAATAATTAGACATTATTATAATTAACTTATATATACATAATACATTAGGTCTTTATTATTTTGAAAAGCATACAATATTATCTATAACATGAGATAATCTTTTTTACTATTATTATTGTTATTTTTATATGTAAAAAGGACAATATAGAATATATTAAAATACTTTTGAAAATTGTTTAAACCACAGTTTAATATTTTATCAAAGTATTTTGTATTGGTTTATTTAAAAAAAAAGGTAATACTAATCATTTAATAGTAATATTAGTATTAAGAGTGGATATTATTTTAATGAATATCAATTTTTGTATCATTTTATCTCTCTCCCTAGTTATAAACTATCCAATAAAACTAGTATTTTGTCTAGAAAGGATTAGACAAAATATTCATTAATAAAGGACTAAATGAATTACTTTCAAGTCATAAAGTCTATTTAGTATACTTTTTTTTTTTTATTATAAAGTTAAAAACGGTTTTGATATTGTTGATATCATAAAAAAAAAATATCTAAATTTTTATTTTTTTTTTTTTTGGTACATTATTATCAAGTATCTAAATTTAGAAATACAACTTTTTTTTTTATTAAACAGCAATAGAGACAATAAAAATAACGATACTTTTTTACATTATGTATGCTGCAATAGATAAACACATAAACACACACACATAAAAATAATACTTTTTTAATTTTTAAAATTTTTTTTAAAAAAAAAATAGATAAAAGCCAATCATAATAAAGATAGAAAAAAAGGTATAAAACTCATTTAATTTTTTTTTTTTTTTTTTTTGAAAAAGTTAAATAAGAAGTTTATTAAATCAATCCTTTATTTTAAATAACAAAATTATTTAGATTTTATTTAGAAAAGGGTTGAATGGTCTGCTGTCTGTCTGTCTGAAGAAGAAAAATATAAAAGCATTATCTTTTTTTTTTTAAAAAAAAAAAATATTAGTTTATAATTAAAAAAAATGATAAAAAGATCATTCTTAATTATTTCAGAACTTGTTCAATTAAAAAAAATATTAGGATAAAAATACAAAGGTTTATCTTATATCCTTTGTGATTTATGTAACAGAAAAACTATTTTTTTTTTTGGAATAAAATTAAGAAAGTTATGAGAAATTTTTTGAACCAATGATTAGTAAATAAATTATGGTTATCAAGGGTAATTTTTATAAAAAAAAAAAGTATGAATTTAATAATTTTAAATGTAAAAATAGAAATAGTTTAAATACAAATTTTTCTATCCCTTTTTTTTTATGCATCTTTAATAAAGCATTAATTTTTTTTATATCAATAGGAAAAAAATGATAGAAATAGCCAGAATCTAACACTAATGTAACAGAAAAATAAAAATTGTCCTATATATAAAATGTTATATGTTATTGATTTTAAAAAATCCAATATTTGATTTGTTAAAAGGAATAAATATTATATATATCCATTATTATGAATTCATCTTTCCTATTATTATATACATCCTTTATATAATTTTTTTTCTCAAAGTTTTTAATATTGAAAAAAAAATAACATGCTTTTTTAGTTAATACCTAATTCTCTGATAGAATATCCACATAAAAGAAATGTAAGGTCTAAGCGATTCATTTTATTTAAAATATTGTTTATTCATTGATAATTAAATATAAAAATTATTTATTTCTGTATTTATTCATTCATTTACTTTTATAAATAGAAAATTTAAAGAAACATCTGCTTCCACTATTTAATTTAACCAAAATTAAATATAATAAAATTTATTGATCTTAAATTGTGAGACCAATAAAAAAGGCTTATTTTATATTAAAGTTTAATAAAATTTAAATTAAAAAGTTTTGGTTTTTTTTTCTAGTTGATTGAAAGAGAAACTTTTTTTTATTATTATTATCATTATTATTATTATTATAACTAATTATTTGGTCTATTGAAGGCTTTGATTATTTATAAGTATTCAATTTCACCTCTTACAACACAAATACCTTTTTCTTTTCATTCTTAATATTTAATAAAGCAATAAAATTTTGGAAAGGTGGTATGATTTTATAAATTTAATGCTTATTGGTAGATTTTTATTTAATATTAAAAAAATAAACTTTATTTTTTTATAGTTAAAAAGAATAATAAAATGGTAGAAAGAATATAATATTTAATGATAAAAAAAAAAAAAGTTAAGGATTATAAAAAGTATTCTTTTTATGTGTGTGTTTATGTGTTTATCTATTTTAATATTCCTTAAAATAACTAATTAATCATGAATTGGAGTGGTTGTTAATTTTTTTGGTTTGTTGTTGTTTCAAATTCTTTTTTTTTTTTTTTGGGTATATTAAAAAAATTTTTTTTTTTTTTATTATTTATTATTATTATAAATTAAAAAAAAAATAAAGATAAATGAAAAAAAGTGGCAGCTGTCAATAAATTCTGAATTTTTTTTTTTCTTTGAAACATAACAATAAAAGAAGGAAAAAAAAAAAAAAGTTAAATCTAAACGGAATTTTATTTATTTTTAACAAACTATATTATAAGATTATATGAACTTTTTCTTTTAAAAAATTAACGTTTTTATTTGATATATTAAATTTTAAAATAAAAAATTAATTGATTTTCTTTTCATTTACACAAATTAAGAAAATCAATTACTATTATTTTGTAAAATTCCCTCTTTTTTTTTATTAATTGTTTTATCTATTCATTAAAATATTACAAAAAAAAAAAAAAAGAACTTTATAAATTTATATTCATTTCTTCAAATTACTTTAAAAATAGTTAAAAGAATTTTCTTAATCTAAATTGTTTTAACAGAAGCTACTTCTATTAAGAAAAGAAAAGAAAAAATAAATACTAAAAGAAAGAAAAATTAACTTTAACTCTTTTTTTTTTTTTTTGTATTAAAAGTTATTTAAAAAAAAAAAAAAAAAAAGATTATCCTCCAATAATCAAAAAAATCGATAAGCAATTGTTAAAAAAAAAAAAAAAAGTTCATTACAAAACATAAAGTTTTAAAAAATATATAAAACATTGCAATATATATAATTATACATAATTTGATATTTTTTTTTAAATAAATATATATATAAAGGTATTTTACTTTTAGACTTTCAGAAAAACAATATTAGCTAAATATTTATAATATATTTAGCAAAAAAATAAAGTTTCAAATATAAATATATATTTAAAATAAAAAAAAAAAAAAAATACTTATGCCATTGTATATATTTATACTTTTATAAAAGTTTAAAATAATACTTTCAAACTCATTAATCAATAAGTATTTATTATTGGCAAATTCTTATTTTTTTTTTTCGACATTTATCACAAATTACAGACTTGCATTCAAATATATATATACTTTCATCATTAAATACAAACTTATATCCAATCTATATATAAATAATACATAAATATATTGAAATTTTAAACAAAATCAAAATATTGTCATAATATTGTCATACCCTAATATACATTTTATACCTACTCTAAGAGTATACATATATAAATACATAATAATAATAATACCAATTACTCTTTTGGAAAAAAAAAAAAAAAGGAATAATAATACCATAAATATTTTTTTATCCACATTATTGTTATATTAATATAAAATTTTTTTTCGAAAATGAAATTTTTTAATCACTTTATCATATTATCAGGATTTGTATTCTATACAATATTTTCTTATTCTATTACATATAACACCACCATTCAAAAAAGAGAAAATGACCAACAATCATCTTTATATTATTATTACAACCAATTACATAGTTATGAAAAAATTATATATGATAAATTAAAAGAACAATTAGAAGAGGGTTTGGAAACCGGACACCCATTATACGATTTTACTATCTCTAATGTTGAGTTAAACGATGCAAATGATGCTTCACATGCAGGTTTAAGAGTAACAAGTGCCTTTGTTATGGATAATCCAAAATATTTTTGGGTTGGTCGTGGAAATCAACAGTCGATTACCACGTTAGATAATGTCATTCAAAAAATAAAAATTTCTTTTAAACGTAGCTATGAAGAAGAAGAATTGGTTGGTATGTTAGATAAAGTTAATAAAAATATTAGTGGTTTAATTGAAAATGTGAAAAAACAACCCTCCACTTGTCATAAATTACAACAAATTCATGATTATTTAATTAAAAATGTTGTCTACCAAAACGGAGAAGAGTATAGTTTGTATAATTTATACGGTGCTTTAGTTGAGCATGCAAGTGTTTGTGAAGGATATGCTGAAGCCTTCACCTATATTTGTCAATTAGTAGGAATACCCAGTGTCATTGTCAGTAGTAAAACACATGAATGGAATTTGGTTCAAATGGAGGATGGTTTATGGTATGCTATGGATGTCACCTATGATGACCCAAAAATTAATGGAATGGAATTTAAATCTGGTAATGATAATAATAAAAAATACGACTATTTTTTAATTGGTAAAAATTCTCAAATTTCAAAAAATAATTTTAACATTCTTTATTCTCAATCGGAGGAACATAGAATTTTGGATTATTTAGTTGTCGAAGATTCAACCGATTTTACCTTCCCGGAAGTTGCTGAAGAAGCCTATAATTGTCCTATTGAGAAAAATACTAACTATATCTATGACTATTATATACCAAATAAAATGATATATATTTATATCTTGATTGGTTTCTTAGCATTTGTTGTAGTTTTCATAATCGTTTTGTGTATTCGTAGTAGAAGTAATGACGAAAAAAGAAAACAATCTCAAATAAGAACTCCTGTATTTAGTGCTTAATAAGAGGGAAGAAAATCATTATCATCATTTTATCATTCTTATCACCTTTCTATATATATATTTTTATACATAAATTTTGTTTTTTTCTTCTTAGCCCTTTGAAAAATTATTGATACATTTTCTACCTTGAACGTTCATAAAATGAATCAATTCTTTTTTTTTTTTTATCTCTTAAATTTTTAATTACCCTATACAAAATAATATATAATATATAAATATCTATTTATGAATACATAGGCCCATTTTATTTTATTTTTTTTTTTTTATTTATTTTAAACAACATAATAAATAAAAGATAAAGAAATGTATATTAAAAAAAGTGATTTGTTTTTTTTAATAACCTCTAAATAATCAGGATTATGAATTCATAAAACAAAAAAAAAAAAAAGAAAGAAATTTAATAAGATAAAAAAAAAAAGAAAAAAGAAAAAGAAAAAATTAAGATAGTTTCAATATAATGAAATTAAAAAGATACTTTAAGTTTTTTTTTTTATAAATATATATATATATATAATAATTAAAATAATAAAGATGAAAATGAAATAATAATGAGTGAAAGAGGTGAAAGTATACACATACTCTTTTTATTCATTATTCCTTTATATATAAGAAAATGAAAAATAATAAAATAAAATAATAAAATTGTTTAAATTAAAAAAAAAAGAATTATTATTAAAAGTTTTTTTTTTTTTTTTTTACTTTTACCAATAAAGTGGGTGACATTTTTTCACTTTATTACAATAGTTTTTTTTTTGTCTACATTATTTAAAAAAAAAAGATTACATTGTATGGATCATCTACCCCCATTTTCAACTTAATCACTACGTTTTTTTTTTTTTTATATAAATATTTTATTTTAATTAAAAAAGTTAAAAAAGCTTTTTTTTTTTTTTTTTTTTTAATTAAAAAGTAAAAAAAAAATGTAGACAAAAAATATTGGTTGAATTTTTGGTAGATATTTCTTTTTTTAAAAAAAAAAAAAGAAAATAATAGTAACAAGGATAATACCAATACTCTATGTGTATGTATGTATGTGTGTATTTAGAAAAAGTATTCTTTATAAAAAAAAATTAAAGTATTTTTTACATTATAATAAGGATAGTTTTTTTTTTTCTAATTTTTCACTACTACAATGCTATTAATATATTTAGATACATTCATTTATTTAATTAAATAAAAAAAAAAAGCTAAAATAGTAATAAATACACTATAGATAGATAATACTAATAAATTAATTAAAGATATACTTTTTTTTTTTTTCAACCATTTTTAATAGTATTATGAAAAATCTTAATTAAAGAATTTCAATATGAATATCATAAAAAAAAGTAATAATAATTTATAGATTTTTTTTCTGTTATTTTAATTCCTTAAAATTAAAAAAAAATATTAAATAGTATAGAGACCAGTAGGTTTAAAAGTAATAATTTTCTCTTTTCTCATTTTGAAAATAATTAATATTTTAGCTATACAAATAATACTATTTAAGTCTTTTTATTAAAAAAAGTTTACCCATTCTCCTTTACATTTTTTTTATATACAAAGAATTATATCTTTGTTTTATGTAGATAGAATTAATGATACTTTAGCCTTTTTTGTAATAAATTAAAATGTTTTATACCAATCTTCAAAATATGTTGCTTTTCTTTTTTTTTTTAATAAAATGGGATAAATTAAATTTACTTTTTAAGTTAAAAAAAAAAAAAAATTTTTCGTACAATTTTAAACTTTATGAAGAAAAAATATATATGTAAAAGTTAATATTTTACTATATTAATATAATTTAAAAAATGTTTTTATTATAAAATAATTCTATCCGAAATGTATCAAATAGCTAAAACCTACTTAACACAATACATAACTACACCCTATAAAATAAACCTATATATGTACAATTGAACATTTTTTTTTTTTAGTTGTACTTTAAAACACATAATTTTTAATTACACTATTATATTAAAAATTTTTTATTGGTTAATATATATAATTATTATAACACTAGTATTACTATTATTTTTATTATTGTTTTTATTTTTTATTTTTTAATTTTTCATAAAAAAAGACTTTATAATTCAAAAAAAAAAAAAAAAGTTAAAGAAATTATCTAAATGTATCTACCACTTAACCGTTCTAACCAATAATATTGATTTTAATTAAAAACTATAAATAAATAGATAAATGCTAACCGGGATCAAAAATAAAGTTTTTTTTATTCATTGTCATGATGATGACAATAATACTATTTTTTTTTTTTTTTTTAATTCTATAGGTAGAGAAGTGCATAATACATTTTCATTTCGTATAAAGTTAAAAATTAAATTTGATGGCGGTTAATGCAATAAATTTTTATTGTTATTTTAACGACTAGTAGTGTAGTACAAAAAATGCCAACAAAAAAAAAACTTTATTTTTGATCCCGGTTAGTTTTTGTTTTTATATATAAAAAAAAAGTTTAGAAAAGGTCATCACACCATCATCATTATAATAGTCAAGATTAAAAATAAAAGTATTTTTATAATATTATAAAAAAAAAAAAAGGTAAAATATAAAAGATGATTTAGGAAAAAATATATATATTATAAAAATAATAAAAAAAGGTTCAACCCATTTTTAATATTTCTTTTATATATATATATATATATAAACTATAATTTATATTTAATTAATGTATAATTAAAGTTTAATTTCTTAAAAAAGTATATATATTTAAGATTATTTTTTAAAAAAAAAAATTACATTACTTTCTTTCCTTTTTTTTTAAAAAATATATATTATATCTACTTTTTTAAAATTTTATTGAAAAGAAGAAGAAAAGGACAGATAAAAGAAAATTAATTCAATATTAAAATTAATTAAAAATAAACAGTATCATGAAATTATTTAATTTATTCGGTATCTTTTTAGCCGTTACCTATACTACATTTGGCTATAGTATTGGTAGACTATTAAAACGTGTAGAAGTAGGTGAAGAATGTAAATACATAAATAGTTTATTAGGACAAGGAGCTGACTATGATTGTTGTGAATATAGTAATAAGCATGCCTATATTAAATGTTCAGAAGATAAGAGTTCTATAGAAGAAATGTAGTATATCCTATTTTATCCTATTTTATTATTAGCATTATTAATAGTAGTGATAGTAGTAGTAGTAGTAGTAGTCGTAGAAGTAGCATTAGTATTATTATTATAGAAATAAAAAAAAATATTAATTTTTATATTTTATTATTATTACTATCTTTTAGAGTAATAACTCTCCAATCCTTAAAAGGAAGTATTCCTTCTACCATTGGAAATTTATCAAATTTAAAAATTTTGTAAAGTCTCTTTTTTTTTCTTATTTAATGTATTATTATAAAAAAAATATATATATGTTTTTATATTAAATTAATGCTTTTATAATCTATTTACCAAAATAATATAGAAATTTAAGTGATAATGATTTAACTGGTGAAATTCCTTCTTCTATTGGAAATTTAAAAAATTTAGTTAATTTGTAATGAAAGCTAATTATTATCATGTTAATAATAATATATATATATATATTTTATATGTACTATAATAATAATATCTTTTTTTTCATATTATTGTTATTATAAATGTAAAAAAAAAAATATATATATATATATAATAAATCAATTCTATAGAAATTTAGGTAATAACTATTTATCTGGTTCCATTCCTGAATCCATTGGAAATTTAGAAAATTTAGTTGAATTGTAATACTATCAAAAAATTTTTAATAATTTTTAACTTTTACACAAATAATCAAAGTTTGATTAAGCAAAGGAAAAACTAATTACTGATTTTTTTTCTATCCTTATAGAGATTTAAATATTAATCGTCTCACTGGAGAAATTCCTTCTTCTATTGGAAATTTAAAAAAATTAGTTAATTTGTAAATAAGATAATCTTCATAATAAAAAAAAACTATATTTTTTTTTTAAATATAAAAAAAAAGGACAATCCATGATTAATATTTTTATATTATATATATATATATATATATTTGGAATTATTTTATTATCAATGATACCAATTCATTCAATAGATATTTAGGTAATAATAAATTAACTGGTTATATCCCTGAATCTATTGGAAACTTGGAAAATTTAGTTATCCTGTAAGAGATGAAAAAATTTATCTATAATTTTTTTAAAAAAGTCATTATAAAAATGGAAAAAAAAAAAAAAAAAAAAAAAAAAAAAAAGAAATTTTCTAATAGATTTATTCTTTATATATACCTTTATATAGAGAATTAAATATTAATAAGCTTACTGGATCAATTCCTTCATCTATTGGAAATTTAACTAAATTAGATTCATTGTAAGAAAAGAAAAATCATTTATATTCTATAATAAAACAAAACTATAAATACTATTTTATCATAAAAAAAAAAAAGATTTTAATTTTTATTATAAATATAAAAAAAATTTCAGAATTTTACAAGATAACAATTTAAGTGGTACTCTTCCTTCTTCTATTGGAAATTTAACTAAATTAACCAATTTGTAACTATATATTTTCTTTAATACACAATATGATAAGAAAAATTATTTTTAATATGAACAAACCACATTTTAATTATTTCTAAAATTTTTTCTTTCTTTCTTTCTTTCTTTCTTTCTATATATATATATTTTTTTTTAAATAACTTAGATTATTAAATAATAATCTCTTTATTGGTTCCGTTCCTGAATTTATTGGAAAATTAGCTTCTTTAAAGTTCTTGTAACTAAAAACTATTTTTTTTTTCTTTAATTATTACTATAATTAAATTTATAATCTATAAACTTATTTTTTATTTATTTATTTATATATATATATTACAATTTATATAATGATATTAGATATTTATACAATAATAGATTAACTGATGGAACTATTCCAGATTCCGTTAAAAATTTAACTCAATTACTTAAATTGTAAATATTAGTATTTTTTTTATTTATTTATTTGTCTATCTATGAAAAAAATTAGTGTATAGTTTTTTTTTTTCTTTATAGGTTAAAAAAAAATTTATTAAATTCATAATTATATATATATAAAATAATTTTAAAAAAAAAATTAGAAATGTATCAAATAACTGCTTTAGTTGTCAAGATGTTAATACTACTGATAAAATGTAAGAAAATCAATGTTTTTTTTTTTTTTTTGTATAGTAATTTTATATACTATTTTATGAGGTGTAGACTATCAATAACAAATAGATTCAACGTGTATAACCTATTTTTTTATCAATAAATAAATTATAATGTATTTAATATATTTATATATATATTCATATTCAATACTTCATCATATAGTTTATGTAATGAAGACGCTTTAAATGAAAATAAATGTAACTTTAAATGTGGTATTCTAAATGGAATTGATTTTGGATCCTGTCCAAACGGTCAATGTTGTAGTAAGAAGGGATACTGTGGTACCAGTGGTGCCTACTGTTCTGCTAATCTTGGCTGTCAAAAGGAATATGGAAAATGTACTGAAGGTAAATGTGGTTCTGGATGGGGATCCTGTCCAAACGGTCAATGTTGTAGTAAGAAGGGATACTGTGGTACCAGTGGTGCCTACTGTTCTGCTAATCTTGGCTGTCAAAAGGAATATGGAAAATGTACTGAAGGTAAATGTGGTTCTGGATGGGGATCCTGTCCAAGCGGTCAATGTTGTAGTAAGAAGGGATACTGTGGTACCAGTGGTGCCTACTGTTCTGCTAATCTTGGCTGTCAAAAGGAATATGGAAAATGTACTGAAGGTAAATGTGGTTCTGAATGGGGATCCTGTCCAAGCGGTCAATGTTGTAGTAAGAAGGGATACTGTGGTACCAGTGGTGCCTACTGTTCTGCTAATCTTGGCTGTCAAAAGAATTATGGAAAATGTACTGAAGGTAAATGTGGTTCTGAATGGGGATCCTGTCCAAGCGGTCAATGTTGTAGTAAGAAGGGATATTGTGGTACTACTTCTTCTTATTGTTCCACAGGATGTCAATCTGAATTTGGTAAATGTAATGTTTAATCCTAAATCGAAAAAAAAAGACTTTTACCAATGACAACAATAGAAAAAAAAATTTTTTTTTTTATTTTCTTTTATTTTTAATATAAAGTAGTATATTAAAGAATAATATTTTTTTAAAGAGAAAATTATATATCCTTTCTCTTTTTTTTTTTTAATCCTAATTATTAATAACATTTTTATTTATGAATAGTTGAATTATAGATAATTTTTAAAAAATTATTTTTTTTAACAAATGAAAAAAAAAAAAAAAAACATTAAAATTATTTTTTTTTTCTTTTCATTTTTTTTTATAATTATTAAATCTATCTATCCATGATAAATAAATATTTTCAAGTTAATTTATAAAATCTATTATTTTTTTTTAAGAAATAAGAAATAAAATGATCTATTAAAATTTTAAAAAAAAAAATATTATGTTATGGGTTCTTTTTACCAATTATTATTATTATTTTCATCCATTTATTTATTGTATTATTTATTCAATAGACGATCTACAAGTATTAAACTCATTTTAATTTTTAATAAATTTTCATTTTCCCCCTCTAATGAGGTAAACCCTCAACTATTTTTGGCATTTCGGTAATTACTTCTTCAATTTTAAAAAAAAAAAGTTTTATTTTTTTCTTATTGCGATAAATTATTTTTATTTTATTTTTTTTTTTTTTAGTTAATTCTTAATTTTTTATTTTGTTTACATATCAAACCTATACATAAAAAAAAATTATAGGATAAAAACTGTTATCTATTATTCACTTTTTAAAAGTTTTTTTTTTTCATTAATCCTTCTGGTTCTTCCTTCCCTCCTTCCTCTTTCTATATTCCAAGTTAAAAAAAAAAAAAAAAATTTTCTATGATATTTCCGTGACTTACTTCCCAATAAAAATAAATTTTGTAATTTCAATTTCCTCTATTCCTTAAAGCTAATTTTATAGAGGACTTCTCTAACGATTCTTCATCCAGAGTAATAAAAATAATGATTTGGTATAGAAAAAGGAATATTTAGTTTGTATAAACTTTTTCAGAAAAAAAATAATAAATAAATAAATAAGGATTACCACCACCATTTCTTCCTTCTTCTTCTTTACAAGCAGCATTTATATTGTTTTAACAACAAATAAAAAAAAAATTTTTTATATGTAGAAAAAAAAAAATTAAATTAAAATCAAATATATTATATTATACTTAAAAAGAACTAGTCCGGTCAGCCAAACGGCAGGTCGACATCATCAAATTTCTTTCATACCAATATTTCTTTTTTTTTTTTGGAGGAGAGGGGGTTAAAGAATCCTACATTTTATTGCATAAAAAAAAATGTTTTATTAAAAAAAGACTAAAAGATATTACAAAAAAAAAAAAAGATTTTAGACTTATTAGTCTTTACAAATGTTGCTTTAAGAATTACATTATGGATTCTTTATCCGATATTTATTATGGGATAATTAAAAAATATACGTTCTATCAAAGATGTATTTTATGGTTAGTAATAAAGTATCTATTGTCTAGGTTAAGGTGGAGCCCTTTTTTTAACTTATTGAATCAAAAACGTTTTCATTTCATAAATATAAACATTAATTTATTCATGCGTGCAATGATTCTCTAAAATAGAGTGATAGCTTATATACTATATATAATATTTATTTGTTTTAATTTTTTTTATTTTTTATTTTTTTTTTTTTTTTTTTTTTTTTTTGTTACTTTATTTTAAATGTTAGAAAAAAAAATTTTTTTTTTTTGAGGTGTTTTAAATTATTTACAATTTCTTTTTTTTTTTTTTTTTTTTCTAATCAACTTATATACATATATACAATATTTAATAGGATACTACTACTACAAGACAAATTCTTTTTTTCTTTTTAATATTTAAAAAAAAAAAATTACAAAGGTTTTTAAAACTATATATAAAAAAAAATATTTACATAATTTTACAAATATATATACATTAAAAAATAAAAATGAATAAAAATAAAAATAAATAAAAAAAAAAACTAATCATAAAACTAATCAATATAATAATAGTAGTGATAATTAAAAAAAAAAAAAAAAATTTAAAAAATATTGTTTTTGTTGAATTATATTTTTTTTTCTTTTTTTTTTCGAAATTTGGGTATATATATATATATCTTTTTTTTTTTTTTTTTAATTTTTTACTTTTTGTTTTTTGTTCGTTTGGTTTGTTTAGAAAATTTTAAATTTGAATTTGAAATCCTTTTTTTTTTTTATTTTCTTTTTTTTTTTTTTTAATATTTAATTGTTTAACTTTTGTTTTTTTTTTTGTTTGTTTGTTCATTTTTACTTTTGATTTTTTGTTTTTATTTTGTCGTTTTTATTCTTTTTTTTTTTATTATTTATTTTATTTTTAGTAATATGTTTCTTATTTATTGTTATTATTATTGTTATGATTGTTATGGTTGTCATTGTCGTCATTCATATTAATATTTACTGAATAAATATAAAGTTCAATCCCATTATATATATAAATATATATAATAATTCTTATAACTTTTATCTTTCCATGTATATATTATATATTATTTTGATTTTTTAATTTTTATTTTATTTTTCTTTCTTTTTTTTTTTACTTTTATTCCTTTATGTTTGACTTTTTTTTATTATTATTATCTTTTATTTTATCAATCCAACTTTTTTTTTCCCATTTGCTTTTTTCTTCTTTTTGTTTTATTCTATATTAAAAAATTATTTTTCAAATAATAATGATGAAAAAAGAAAAAATAAAAAAAAACGTATAATAATAATAAATAAATAAAAAAAAAAAAAAAAAAAAAAAAAATATAGGAAAATAAATAGGTAGTAAAAGAAAGTTTTTTCCTTCTTACCTATTAAAATCTTTAATTTTATGTAAGAATTTTTTTCTTTCTTTTTTAATATTGATTTAAATTTATTTTTACCCATCTTTTTTTTTTTTTTTTTTAATTTTCATTCATTATTATTATTTAAAAAAAAAAAAAAAAAAGAATATTCCCATTATCATTATCCTTCTACTTTTTTTTTTTTTTTTTAATTTTTCTTTTTATAAAAAAACATTCCTCTTCCTCTCTTTTTTTTTTTCCACTCGTTTATTTCCAATATTTTTATTATTATCATCATTCTAATACTTTTCAAACTTTTTCCTCAATTTTAATATTTCATTCCTCTAAACTATCATTAATTCACCCATTCTCTAACTTTTTCCAACATTTTCCAATTTTTCCAGAGTTTTTCCTTTCTTTCCACTTTCCACTTTCCACAAATAAACAATTAATTATGAAAGAAAAAAAATATATATATAATTGGGGTTAAATTTAATTTCTTTTTTTTTTTTTTTCTTTCATACTAATATTTATTATTCTCCAAAATATTATTATTCTCCATTTTATCCATTTTATATTGTTTTTTTTTTTTTTTTCACTACTATGATTCCACATTTTTTTTGCTTGTTTGTTTCTCTTTCAATATGTTTTTTTTTTTTTTCTAGGTATCATCAAGGTTTCTATTAAAAATAATCAATACTATCACTAATAATAATAAAATGAAATAATACTAAATGAATATAGTCAATTTTTTTTTTCTTTCTTTGGTTATTTGTTTTCATTGTGTTTCTTTTTTTGTTTGTTTGTTTGTTTGTTTTGTTTGTTTGTTTCTCTTATATAGGTTTGGGGTTTTGGTTCTTTCTTCTTTTTCGTTTTATATATATATTTTTATTTGATATTTTTTATATTTATTCTTTTAAAACAAAAAAAAATATATATTTTTTAAAATCTTTCATATATTTTTTATATTTTTTTTTTCTTTCTTTCTTCTAGGTGTAAAAATCCAATCTTTATTTTTATTTGTTTGTTTTTTTTTTTTCATTGGATGAAAAGGGTTTGTTTTTTTTTTTTTTTTTTTTCATTGTTATTGATATTAGGGTTTCTATTTTTACAATTCTTATTTCATTTTTTAATCTAAATAGGTTGCTTTTGTTTTAGTTTTTCATATACTCTGATGATCTTTCTTGACTTTTGGTGTTTTCTTTTTTTTTTATAAAAAAAAAAACTAAATATTAATTTCTTATTCTACATTTCTTTGAGAAATTCTTCAACTATACTAAAATTAAAAATAAAAATTGGAAGAAAAAGGGGAAAATAGAATTAAGATTTTAACTCTTTTTTTCTTTTCCTCTTTTCCTTTTTCTTCTGCTTTTTTTTTTTTTTTTTTTTCTTTTTACCTTTAAAATTTGTTTGCTTTTTTATTATTAATTTCTTTGATAAAAATAATTTGTTTTATTATTAATAATTTAAATAAATATATATATATATGTATGGTCTATTTACTATAATATGAATAAAAATATAAAAGAAAAATAGTTTTATAATGCTAAATAATTAAAAAATATTTGAATTTTTTTTAATAAAATAAAAAAAAAATAAAATAAAATAAAATAAATGGCTAATGGCTATTGAATACTTAATTCTACCAGAGATAAAGTAATAAAAAAAAAAAGTATTTTATCCTTTTGATTGTTTTCAAAAAGATAAAAAAAAAGAAAGAAAAATAATTATAAAAATCAATGAAAATTAAAAAAAAAAAAAAAATAATAATAATATTTAAAAATAAATTAGTATATAAAATAAAAATGAATTATCTTTTTAAAAGTGATGCACTTTTCTTTTTTATGATACTTCAATTTTTATAGTTATAATACTCCTACATTTATTTCTAAAATTTTAATATTTTTTTTTTTTATATATAATAAAATTTATGTTGAATTGTAATTAGAAATTTTATAAAAAAAAAAAAAAAAAACATTTTACTTAAATGATTGTAATGTTCTTCTTCTTCGATACCATTTTACTCCCCAAAACTTAATTTTTATCCATTAAAATTTCCAGAATTTTGATGTTTTCGTTCTTTTCCAAAATTTCATCCAATTTTATATTATTAATTGATATCCTTTTTGGGGGTTCCTTAAGCTTAACATTTTTTCTTTTAAAAAAATTTCCATTCAATTTTTATTTCTTTTTCATTATTTTTTTGATTTTTTGGTCTTTCTTTTTTTTTTTTCATTATTTATTTTTAGATTAATGAATATAGTTGATAATGTTTTTCGTCTACGCTTTTTTTTTTTTTTCCTCATTCCAATGAATACTATATACATGTATATGTATATTGATGTAGCGTTATAAAAAAAAATCATCTAGTGTGGATAAAATTCATTTTAAAAAAAAAAAAATAAAATTATCTTTATGATTTTTTTTTGTTGTTAATAGGATTTATTAGAATAATTATTAATATTAGTATATATATATACAAATGGGGTTGAATGTTACTAAAAATAAAATAAAAATTGATATCTACTATTGAATTCTAATAAAGAATATCAAACTCTTTAACGTATCGAATTCAATTACTTTTTTTTAAAGACTTGCTTTTTGTTTGCTTGTTTTTCTATCGTTTAACTATTTCTTTTTCTTTTTAAACAAATAAATATTTACAAAAAAAGAAAATAAAAAAAGGATGAAAAAAATAAAAATATTTTTTATAAAAATATAAACTTTTTTCAAATTCTAATGAAAATTTTCGTGCGCTTGCTTTTTTTTTAAAAAAAAAAAAAAGCTACTATCGTCGATGTGGAAGTAAATAAAAATAGATTAATAGCATGGTAATAATTGTTGTAAGGATGAAGGAGAAGAATAAGATCTCGCTCTTTTCTTCATTCCCTTATGACTAGCACCCTTACTATTTGTATTATTGTGTAAATTACTCAAGATATTTGTAATAGAAGTAGTATCTTGAGTTGTTTTATGATGATTTGACAAAAGACTTTTACTTGAAATTGTTTTCACTAAATCATTCGAATTAAGCGAAGGAATATATTTTACATCAAATGATTTAGTTTTATTTGACGAGGATGTTGATGATGATTTTAATAAATCCTTTACAGGTTCTTTGGTGGTGGAAGATAAATTGACGACTAAAGGAGTCTTATTAAGAAGGGTTAATGGTGTACAAGACAAAAGTGTATCATCCAAAGCAGAAAATGGATTTTCATCTGCATCTAAAATTGAAAGAGAAGAAGGTTTGAATCGATCATTAATATCTGTTGAAAAAGGTAAACGTTTATTAAAGGTATCAAAGCTTTGGGAAATTTCATGACCTTTAACCTTGTAACTACTTGAATTGGTCAATGGAATAGAAATAGGAATTTCCCTAGTAAATGTTGCTTTAATAGTTACTGGAGAATTAGCACGTTTAAGATCCTTTATAAAATCTTTATTTGAAGTAAGGGATAATGGTTCATCAAATGGATCAGATTCAGAATTAGAATTAGAAGCTTCTGATTCTTCTGTTTCACTAAAGCTTTCTGAATCACGAAGTTGTTGACGACGAAAAAGACCTTTTTCCAATTTAGCTAAAGCTAATCTTCTAGTGGTTGACTTTTCACTTGCCTTTTCCTCACTAACTTCTTCTTTTTTGAATCCACTAAAAAGTTCTCTGTAACTACGACCTCTAATTTCTTCTTCATATCTATCTTCATAATCTTGATAATGATGATTTAAACGATCCATTTCATAACGAATAGAAAAATTGACATTATTATTATTATTATTGTAGTATCCATAGTTATCATCATAATAATAATAGTCATCATCATCATAAGTATTTGTTTCATAATCTTGATAACCATGATAGGTATAGTAATCATCCTCATCTTGATGTTTATCATAATAATCTTCTTCTTCATCGTAAGAATCTTCTAAATCCCAATATTCATCATCATCATAATAGCTTTCACTACCTGTAGTAAAGCTTGTTTCAGAAAAAGCAACTTCTCTTGGAGCTTCTGCTTTAAAAAAGAATTTTACTTCAAACTTTTCAGCAAAAGTTAAAGAGCGTCTTTTTTGATTTGAATTCATTTCTTCTGATAATGTTTTTTTTTTTAAAAAATTAATTTTGCTTTTAATACTAAAAAAAAGGGATTATTATAACCGGAGTGATATAGTATAACTGGTGCAATATATTATAATTGGTGTAATATGATTTAATGTTAATTATAAAAAAGTTTCCGATATTGTTGATTTTGTTAATTTTTTTTTTTTTGGTAGTAAATAATTTTCTTCAATTATTGCTACAATTCTGATAAATAATTTCTTTATATATATAGTTGTTGTTGTTTTTCACTTGTTTATCCTTGTATTATTATATTCTTTTAAAATGAAAAAAATTTTTTTCCATACTTTTAAAATTTTTTTTCTCTTTTTTTTTAGGTACGTTTCGTAGTCTTTAAAAAAAAAAGATATAAAAAAACTTTTAAAAAAAAATTGAAAAAAAAAATTTGTTTGAAAAAAAAATACTATTTAGTTTTAACTAAAGACATAAATTTTTTTTATTATTGTTTTTTTTTTCTCTTTTTCTTTTTTTGTCAAATAAAGAAAAATTTAAACCACAGAATAGTAATTGAAAAAAAATTTTTTTTTTTCTTATAGGGTGTTTAAAATACTTGAATAATAAAGCTAGTTTATTATTAATAGTGTGTCTCGTATGTATATTAAATTGTTGATTATTTTCGTTTTTTTTTTCTTTTATGAATTATTCATAAATTAAAAAAAAAACACAATTTTACTTCTTTTTCTCTTAAAAACTTTTTAAAATGATTTGTTAAAAAAAATAGATATTTAAAATCAATTTAAATTCTATTTTTTTCTTTTATTTAAAAAAAACAAATTTATCTTTTAACTATTATATATTTTTCTGTTTTGAAAAAAAAAAGGGTTCAATATAATATTATTAAAAAATTGTTTTTTGTCTTATTAATAGTTTTGCTTTTCTTTTTTTTTAAAAAAAAATGAAAGACTGATAAAAATAAAAAAAAAAACAATTTTATATATATATTAATGAACGCTGTTTAAAATAACTTTTTTTTTTTTTATCTTTTTTTTTTTATCAAAAAAAAAATTATAGATATTAATACTACTTTTTTATATATTTTACTTTTGTGTAAAAAAAAAAAAGTAATAGCTATATCAGAAAAAGATAAAAAAAATAGATTGGCGTTATTTTCCTTAATATTTTTTAAACTTTTTTTGGCGTAAGTGGTAGTGTACCTTTTTCTTTATGTACAAATAAAATACACAATAATATTATTTTTAAAAAAAAAAAAATTTGTTTTTTATACCAAAAAAAAAAAAAAAAAAAGGATTTTTTTTTAAAAAGATTTTAATTTTTTTTTTGGTAAACTTTTTTGATCTTTTTATAGTTTGCTGGAAATAAAAATTTTGATTTTTAATTAAATAATAAAAAAAGGTAAATTTTTTTTTTGTTGTTTTTTTTTTAATTGATTTTATTAAAATTATCATGATGATGAAATGATTAATCATAAATTAAAAAATACTAATAATGATGATAAAAAAAAAAAAAGGAATAAAAATTTTTAATATAAAAAAATAAATAAGCAATATAAATATTGATATATTATTATACATTAGAATACATTGTATATTTATTCTAATATATGGATTATTTGTATATTTTATAAAAAAAAATAAACAAAAATTAATAGAAAAAAAGGATTTACACTAATCTAGAAAAACACGTTTGTAAATCTTTTGATGAATAGTATTAAAGTAGTTGTTATCACCAGCTGGTAGTACTAATATTTTAAATAGTTTTTTTAAAATAAAAGGATGGTATTATTTTAAAAAGTAGGACCAAAGATAGGTCTAGGTCTAGGATAGAGATAGTCTAGGCTAGGCTATGCTAGGCTAGGCTCACTTTTTTTTATCAGCAATTTTGAAGAAATAATTAATTTATAGTAGAATAGAAACGCACTAATTATTAAAAATAAATTAAATTTTGAAAATTTAATAAATATACCATATATTCAAATTACATTCAAATTATATTATGAATAAAATTCATAAATAAATGAATTTATTTAATAAAATGTGATATATATTGAAATATAATTTAATATATAGAAAAATTAATAATCTTAATAGATAAATTTTTAAAAAAAAAAGAATATAAACTTTAAAATTAATTATATTGAAAGTTTTGGAAATTAAAATTTCTAAATATGGAATGATTCTCTATTGAAAATGTACAAACCGCTGGATAATAATTAGATTTTTATATCATTAATTAAAACAATCCAGATAAATAAACTTTATTTAATAATATAAATTAAAATTTAATTTATTATTAATAAACTTTTTTTACTATAAAAAGAAAATAATAAAAAAAATTTAATCAAACTCATTTTCTCTTTCTTCATTCTATAATATGATATATTATTAAATAGTATTTATATACTATTCAAATATATTATTAAATATATTTTGTATCCATTGTTTAATTTATTTAATTTATGTCATCTTATAATAAAATAAATTGAAAATTAATTTAATATTAATTGCTTCCATTTTTTAAAAGTTTGGATAAAATTAAAAATTATAAAAAAAAGAATTATTTGATAACCAGTAAAAATTTTACATACCACTTTTTTTTTATTTTTATTAGAATCTGGCTGGAAAAGTGCAAGGGTGTAGTGAAAGTGTGGTGAGGGTGTAAAAAAGTATGAAATATCAACAGTGGTCTATTATCCTTTCAACTATTAAAAGGATAATAGTTGTTGTTATTTATTTAAAAAAAAAAAAGACAAAGACATATAATAAAAAAGGGAACGTTTCAACATTAATTAAATGTAAAAAGTATTGATAAAATCAAAAAATGCCGTTCTTTCTTTTTAAAGAATCCTTTATCCTTATTATTATTACTTTTTATTAAAATTTGTTTTCCTTTTGAACAATAGAAAAATGAAAAATGAAAAATGAAAAAAAAAAAAAAGAAATAATAATGAAAAAATAAACAAAAAAAAAATAAAACAAATTTCATTAAATCCTTAATTAAAAGTTGTCATTTTTATTTTCCGTATTAACAATAGATAATAGATCTTTTTTTTTATTGGTATAGTTTAACCAAAAAAAAAAACAGATTTAATTTTACATTCTAAAAATAGCCCATAAAGATTTTATTCGTTATCCATAGTTTTATTATTATTATTATTATTATATAAGATAGTGTTTTTATCATTATTATTATTATTATTATTATTACTCTAATTATTATTATTATTATTATTATTATATAAGATAGTGTTGTTATCATTATCATTATTATTATTATTATTATTATTATTATTATTATTATTATTATTATTACTCTAATTATTATTATTACTTTTATAATGTTTTTATACTTGGTAAAGCTTATACAACACTTGATTCCTTTTGTTCTTATGATTGATCATAATAATTAAAAAAGAAATTTTTTGAATAAAATTAGAGTTTCTGATGTTTAAAAATATTTTTGATATTTATTTCAAAGATGGATTACTAATAATCATTATTACATTATTAATTGTAATAGCAATTATTGCATTAATATTATTAATCCCCAGTCATGATTTACATATTCTAAATAAACTTTTTTGTTATTATTTCATTTTTAACATGACATTCATTTCAATTCCTTTTTTTTTTTTTTTTTAATAAAATAAATAAATTAAACCTGGGAAGAATTTAGTTTAAAAAATGTCATTCTACCCTTTTCGAATTTAATTTATGTTATTAAACAATAAAAGTAATAGTACAAAGATAGATAAATCTAAGTTGACTATTTATTTCTAGTTGAATGATAAATAAATAGTTGAATATTAACAATAAAAAATAAAAGAAATAAAGTATACGAATCTTGTTATTGTTATTGTTATTGTTATTGTTATTCTTAGTATTATTTTTATTATTAATAAAAAGATGCACGACAAAGGTTTCTCTTTTTTTTTAAAATGACTTTTTTTTACTAGTAAAAAAATATGTGGAAGCAAATAAAAAAAAAGGTAAACAATAAATTAAAATACAATATATTTAAATTAAAATGTTGAAAATAATATATATTACAATATATTACAATATAATCAAATATTAAAAAATAAATCATCAAAATTCTCCTAAATAAATGAAAAAATAGAATCATCTAATTTTCTATTTTATTTATGATGCCAAAATCATAAGAAAGGTTGAAGGAGATGAAGGGAGTGAATAAAGGAAAAAATAATAATTAGAAAAAAAAATATATCAACATTATACTAGTATATAATTTAAATTTAGGGTGGATCTATTAAGGATAATGAATAGTATCTATTCCCTTCTTAATGATTATCAACATTAGCCGCAATGTAATCCTTTGAATAAACCTGAATTTAACTATTGAACTATTGAACCTATATAAATATTAAGTGGATATATGAAATATAAATAAATAAATGATTATACAGTATATGAATGAATAAATAAATAAAACAATAAATAAATAGTATGTATTAAATTAATAATTTATTATTTACATTTAATAATATAAATATCTAATATTTAATATATATAATAAAATAGTATTTATTACATTGTAATATGTAATATATTATGTAATATATTTAATATTTATTTATAATTATTTAGTTTAATATATGATAAAATAATATTTATTTATATATTTTAATATATTTTTATTATATTTGTTATTTTAATAGATCATTATAAGATGTTTTCTTTCAAAGTTGCAAAAATGATGGCCTCTTTTTCTAACCAGATTGCCGTAAAGTTTTAAGGAAAATCCTACTAGAATGAATATAAATTAGAAAGGATAAAGGGTTTTTAGCGCTTTATCATTTTACACAATAATTTCTTATTTAGTTAGTTGGTGTATGAAGATTTGATGTAAATTGCCTATCTATTTCTTTATTTAGTTTTGTTAGATTAAAATCTTTATATCCATGAGTCAAATTAGATTATTCTTGATATTCATCCTAAACCTAATTGTAATTGTGGTATTAACAATCACTTTTAAATAAACAGTATGAACCGCAATAATAAAAAATAACTATTTATTATTAATAAAATGAAAGCATTTCTTTTTTATTAATTTAATATTTTTAATTTTTCTTTAGGTATGAATCATTATTCCATAATTAAAAAAAAGAAAATGAGCTAAAAAAGAAATTTTATTTTATTTTTAATTCACTCTTCTTTTATAAAAAAAGACAGCTAGGTAGAAAGAAAGAAAAGATATTTGAAATGAAGCAGGCCATAAAGGATTACTTTTAATAATGAATAGTTTCTTTGCTTGCACTTTTTTTTTTTTTTGTGTGTGTGTGTAAAGGCCTCTTTTTCTTTCTAAAAATTATATTGGGTTTAAGACATATATTAAATTAAATTGTGGATGAAGTTTAATATATGAATAATTAAATAAAACTATTTAAATGACCTTTTATTAAAATATAATCAAAGGCTGATGGATTAAAAAAAAGTTACCATAAAAAAATGTTTAATTTTCTGTAAAAATGATTCATATATAAGAATTAAATGAAATCAATTGAAATACAATACACTCTAATATATATAAAATAATAGCTTTGCTTTGAGTGTAAAAAAAAGGTATGATGAAAAAGTATAAAAAAAAAGTGGCAGTAGTTTTGGTTTAATAGTGTAGCATCTTGAATATAAAATAAAAAGAGAAATTAATATTAAGAATTAAACTAAATTTTCTTTTTTTTTTTTTTTATTTTTTCTTTCTATTAGGCATAGTAGTCAATACTTTTATTTTTTTTTATATAATATTTATTTATATTACTAGTAATTCATTTATTTAGTTCTACATTTATTTATACTATAAATTTATTAATTTTATTATTAATTCATTCATTTAGTTAGTTCTACATTTATTTATACTATAAATTTATTAATTTTATTATTAATTCATTCATTTATTTTAATAAATTCCTCTCCATTCATTAATTTTTACTAAATTTGGTAATGAACTGTATCATCCTAATTTAATTAAAACTTTTTGTACCACCATACATTTTTCTATAGATTAGAGTATAATGGAATATATTTAATATTTAATTAGAAAGGGTTAGATTAATAGTTTAATGGTTGAAATTAAAGCAAAAGAAAGGATTTAAGGATGAAGCCGAAAGAAAGCTTGATTTAAATAAAAAAAAAAAAAAAAAAGGCAATAAAAGAACTAAAGAAAAGAAAAAACATTGAAATATAAAAAAGAAATGAAATGAAAAGAGGAATGAAAATGAAATAAAGAAAAAAAATGTTTTAAAATTGTGTTAATTATGTTGGTATTGTTTAAAGAAAATCAAAAAAAGTGTTGGTATTGTTACTGTTACAAAAAGAAATTTTTTTTTAAAAAAAAATTGGTTGGTTCAATTTTTTAACATTCTTTTTTTAAAAGAAAAAGTAATCTAATCCTTTAAAATTGATGATACACTAAAATAAAAAAAATAACAAAACTTTAGAGCATAAAAATAATTGACAATTAAAAGTTTTATTAGCAAAATTTAAATTATGATACGATCATAATATTATAATATTCCCTTTTATTTCATCTGTTGTTGCTATGTTGTTACTACCCTTTTGTTACTGCAGGTGGTGACTCTACCAGAAAGAGAAATTTTTAACTAAAAAAATCCCATATATTATTCATATATTAATAATAGAATGGAATAAATATATAAATTAAATTAGATTAATTTAAATGTATAGAAAAATTAATATAATTAAAAAAGTGAAAAGTTAAAAATTAGAATAGATCATATGATATAGAATTGAAAATAAATTAAATAAATTGATATAATTTATGGTGCAAATATATTAGAGTATAATGAAGTTTGACTTTGCGAAAAAAAGCAAATTTTTAAAAGAAAGAAAAGAGAAGGATGGAAAAGAAAGAAGAAAAAAAAATGCTTTTACAAAATAGAAATTTACATTTACCAAAGTAGAAAGCAAATCAACCATTTTTTTATTGTTATTGTTGTTGAGATATAGACAGCATTGAAACCTTTTTTACAGTTAAAAGTGTTAAGTATGTTTTTGGATAAAGATTGATTGATTTATAATAAACAATAAGTATAATAAAAATTATAGCAATACTACTATGCTATTATTATGCTTATGATTATTAGGATTACTAGTGACTACTGTCTGCTACGACGATTAAGCATGAATTTTTATATAGTTTTAGGTAATACTGCATAAGGGTTAGAATATATTGATTTAATAAATTTTCAATTCATGAATCATTCCCATTTTGTATTTATACTTGGGATTAGAGTAATGATAATTACTATTATTTATTTATTATTAATTAATTAAATGGTAGTATTATCATTTTTGAATACTTTTCTTATGCCATAACACATTAAAAAAAAAAATCAACAATAAACTTTGTACAGTGCAATAATTAATTAATAATGAATACTAGAATATATTGGTAAAATTGTATATAAAAAAATAATTAAAATTTTAATTAAAAACCCATTTGGCTGAAATTAAGAATTAATACAAAAAATAATGATAAAAAAACATAAAGAATGACAAAGTAAAATTGAGGTGATACCCAGCAATAATAAATCAACAACTAGAACAACAACAGCAACAACAACAACTAGAATAAACGAATAAAATGAATAGAAATAATAAAAATTGCTTATATATAAATATATACATATATACATATATATTTCTATTATACCTATTTTAAAAGTATAAATGAATTAGTAATTTTATTAATTTTTATTTTATATCTTTTAAAAATTAATTCCTTTTTTAGTTTATTTATTTTATACTTTTCTTTAGGGAAAAAAAAAAAAAGTCTTGATATGGTAATAAAAAATTTTAAATTTTCCTTTTTTTTTTTTTTACTCTAAAGACATGTCATGATAATGAAGAAAAAAGAACTCCACTTTACTAATAAAGTTCTAATTATTAATTTAATGATTTGTATTTGCATTAAAAAAATATTGAAATAAACTTTTAAAAGACAATTAATATACTTCTAATGTAATGTATAGGTGATGCTGTCATTCCTTTAATTTCATAATATAAATAGCCAATTTAATTAAATTTAAATTGAAATGTTCATTTTGTAGCATCAACCCTTGGACTCTATAAAAAAGGTCAACATTTTTTTTTAATTATTAAAATTCAAACATTTTTTTATTTTATTTTATTTTAAAATGATCATATAAATAAATAAATAAATAAATAAATAAATAAATAAATAAATAAATAAATAAATAAATAAATAAATAAATAAATAAATAAATAAATAAATAAATAAATAAATAAATAAATAAATAAATAAGTAAATAATAAAAAAAAGATATTTATCAGTTAAATTAAAATCTTTTAATTTAATTTTTTTTTTATTTTTTGTAAATAAAAATGAATCATTAAAAAAAAAAATTGAATAATAAAAAGTAATAAACTATTTATTTATTTAAAATAAAAGACAGAAAACTTTTTTTTTTATTATTATTTTAATTAAAAGACATGATAATTAAAAGTTTTTTTTTTATTTAAATTTTTTATGGTATATGCTATAGTAAAAAAAAAAAATAATTAAAACTTTAATGTATCACTATTTTTAAAAATTTTAAAATTAATGAACCTTTTTTTTTTTTATTTATATATAGATATATATATTTTTTTTTTAATAAAAAGTTGAACAAATAATAATAATAGTTTTCTTTTTTTACCATATTCTTATATTGTTATTTGTGTGAGTGTGCATTTTTTAAACATTTTTTAAACCATTCATCATACTTTTATATAATTTTTTTTTCTTTCATTTTAAATTTAAAAATAATTTAAATTTTAATTAATATTGAAATTTAATAATTTATTAAAAAGAATGAGCCGTTTTTTTATAACAAGAATAATTTTAAAGGAATGAAGGTGGTTACCTTGAACAAGTTTAATTTTATTTTATTTAGATAGTTTAGAATTTTTACTTTTATCATTTTTTTTTATATATTTCCTTAATTTTTTTAAAAGTTTTACAAAAAAAAAAGTATACATTAAAATCATAAAGAATAAAAAAGAAATGTATTATTATTATGAATGCATCTTTTTATTTTTTAACAGTTAAAAAAAAAACATAATTCTTTATTTTCTATAGGTTATGAATTATAATGTATTCTTGAATTTTTTTTTTTATTCTTCATTTAGATCATCTAGCTCATTTACAAATAATTAAACGAACATCAAGATTAAAAAAAAAAAGATACCTTTATAGAATATGGATGAAATACTTTGAAAGGTTGACTATTTTTATTATTTAAAATACTTTGATTTTAAATAATAAAATGTAATTTTAAAATTAAAAAAAAAAAAAAAAACTGGTCAACATTCTTTTATTATTATTATTCATTATTCAATTCTTCAATTATTATTTTTTATTTAAATAATAATAATTGATAATAATACTAATAATAAAAATAGTTAAAATAATATTTAATATAAAAATTGAACCAAACAAATTTTTACAAAGAAAAAGAAAAAAAATTTTTTTTTATTAAATTCATTTTTGAATTTTTTTTAGGAGTAAAAATAAAAATAAAATTTTTAAGTATTTTTTTTTTTTTTTTTTTTTGTAAAATTGTCATTTTAAAATAATTAAAAAAAAAGAAAAGGAATAAAATAAGGAAAATATAGAGAAAAACAAACAAAAAAAATCTATTTCTTTTTTTTTTTTTTTATAATTTAATATAAAAAAAAAAGATTAATAAAATTTAAAATGTAACACTAATAAAAGATTTAAATTTTTTTTAATATTATCAATTAGTATTGTATTAAAAAAAATAAAATATTTAATAATAATAATATTTAGGAATTTGATTTAATAAATAATAATGTAATTAAGTATTGTTTCTTTTTAAACTATTTAATATTAAAATAAAATAATAAAAATAATATTTATTTTTTTTTTATTTTAATTGCTTTTTTTTTTTTAATATAATTATTATTATGCTATTAAAACATTTTTTTTCCTAAAAAAATTAAAAAAAGTTTGATTTTATTTTTTTCCAGCTTATATTAAATTACTAATTATAATTATTTATTTTTTTTTAATTAAAAAAATATTTAAAAAATATATAATAAATATATTTAATTTTTAGATATTAATTTAAAAAAAAAAAATTAAAAAATACCATTAAATTTTTAAAGTGTAAACTTTTATTAAAATAATGAAAAGGAATATTTCATAAGTTCATCATCATCATCATTATTATTGTTGTTGTTTAAGTAGTTGAGATGGAAAGAAGATAAAAATCTTATTTAAAATTAGATAGTTATGCATATATATGGAAAATTCAGTAAAGAATAAAAAACTTTTTTTCTATGAATTGATAATGATATAGCTTAATTTTGGGAATTTTTTTTTTAAACTTTAGAAATTAGCAAAAAAAAAAAAAAAAAAAAATAGTTTTCCATAAAAAACATAGAAAGGTTGGATAGGTTCTTCCTTTTTATGATTTTAATTCATTGCCAATAAGAATAAAAAAAGAGAAGTTCTTCATTTTTTTTTTTAAACTAATGAACCTCGACACTTTTTGATGTCATCCACCTATATACACCAACTTTTAAAAAGTAAAATATATTTATATTCCCATAGAGAAAATATACCTTTTTTTTTTTATTATATATATATATATATATATTTTTTTTTTGTATATCGAATTTATTATATAGATATATATAGAAAATATATATTTATATTTTTTATTTATATAAATTAAAAAAAAGTTTTTTTTTTTTTTTTTTCAGTTAAAAGTGATAAAAATTAAATAAATAAAAAAATAAAAATAATATAAAAAAAAATTGGTATATATATAAATATATAAAAATATATATATCATTTAAATTAAGAGAGAGAAAGAAAAAAAAAAGGAGGGTTGTATAACTTGATGATTATATACAAAATATATAGAGAGAGTAATATAAATAATAATATTGAAAATAATAATAATAAAATAAAAAAAGAAATAGAAATTTATTATAAAACTAAAATAAATAAAATATACTATTATTAAATATAATTTTTTTTATATAATGTTGTTGCTATTGTTGCTGTTGCTGTTGTTGTTATTGTTATTAATGATATATATATGTGTGAATTTGAGGGTGAAAAGATCAGTATTGAAATTAAAGAAAAATACTCTTTTTTTTTTTTAAAAAAAAGGTGATGATAAATAGGATATATAATTGATAATGGATTATGATAATAATACTATAAAGGTGAGTATTGAATTTTCAATTTTCCTTATTTTCATTTAATTATTATCATTAAAAAAAAAAAAGTTTTGATTTATAAAACTTTGGTGTATCTTTCTCATTTCAAGATTTCTTTTCATCTTTTTTTTTTAATTATTTGTGGAAAAGGATGTGGTAGAATTTTTTTTTTTTTTTAAATATTACTTTTTACTATATATATATTCAAAAAAAAAAAGATTGAATTTCATCTTAACGGTAGGAAGGTTCCCTTGATCTGCTTCTTGAACTATTTCTTCTTTCGGAGTTATTAAATTTCTTTTCCTTACCAACATCCCAATCAATTCTAATAGCACGTCCACCCAAATTCTAAAAGTTAAAAAAAAATATATATATATTGAAAATTGAAAAAAAAAAAAAAATTTATTACTACTTGTTAAATAGATAAAATAGAAATTTTAAATTTCATTTTAAAAATTACTTACACATCCTCTATATTTATCATAAGCATCTTCAGCATCTCTTCTATTTTCAAATTCTACAAAGGCAAAACTATTAAATTGAAGAAAAAAAAATGAATATTTATGAGATTCAGCATCAACAACATCATCATACATTATTAATCATTATAATTCAATAAGTTTTTTTTTTTTTTTTCATCTTCAAATAAAATAACTTACCCTTTATTATTATGAGTACGATTATCAAGTGGAACAGTAACTATTAATTAGGAATATATAAAATAAAAAAAAAAATAAATATTTTTATTGATATTCATCCATTATAATAATAACAATAATAATAACAATATATATATAAAAGCGTACTTCTCTTTAAACGGCCATATTGTTCAAACATATCAGCAATATCTCTTTCAGTGTAACTGTAGGGTAAATTACCAATAAAGATATTACAAGTTGTTTTTCTATCTTCTTCAGTACCACTATATATATATTTTAAATATTAAAAAATATTATTAAGATAGGGATATTAAAAAAGAAAAATACAAATAATTAATATTATGTCTATAAATCAATCAATTTTTTTTTTAACTATCTATTATTTATTAAAGGGGAGAAACAAAGTGCTTTTTTTTTTTTTTTTTTTTTTTGTTCATGAAAATAAAAATTAAAAGTTTAAATAAAAAAAAAGGTTGACATCTTACTGTTTTTTTTTTTTTTTAATAAATATTAAATTCATCATTCTATGTAACCTATTTATCTCTATATTTTTTTTTCATTACTTCAACATCCTTCATTTATCAATTTATCATCTAATAATATCAACACCAATACTTTCCAACCTCCAAAAAACTCAAATACATCTTTTTATCCTCTTAATTCGCATCTTTTTCATTTTTAAAAATTCTATTCTATATATTCTAATCCATGTTTCATAAAAATACATCTCTATTGATGAACCTTTTCAATGCATCTATTGATGTTATTTTTTTTTTTTTTAATTTTTTTTTCATAAAAAAATTCTAGTTCATCATCTTTTCTCTCTATTTTTTACTTATAGCTTCAATACATTTTTATTCTGCCTTCCATTCATCCTCACCAATAATCTATAAACTATATATATTCTATATATACTTTTATTCCAAATATATTTCTATCTATTTTAATTCAAACTATCTACCTAGCTATTTTATTATTTTATTCCTCCTTTTTTTTTTTTAAACCTATATTCTTCATTTTTATCTATATTATTCTATTATTCTATAAAAATTAAAATAATAAAATATATCATCCATCTATATCCCTTCCCATTTTTTTTCCCTTTCTTCCAATTTATCACCTCACAACGTAACTATTATATGGATTGCGTAAAATATATATATATCTCCTCTTGTTCCTTCCTCAACAATTATATATATTATCTAAAAATAAAAAAGGATTGAAGTAAAAATAAAATAAAAAATTAATTGTATATCTTACCGTTCAATGTATCTTGCCTTTCTTGGACGATTATAATCTCTATCGTATCTTCCACGATCCATAGATGGGTGATATGGATGTCTGTAGTAACTACCTCTGCTATGACTTCTACGTCTCATTGGAGAACGAGAGAATGAACGTCTTCTACTTCTTCTTCTACTATCATCTCTACTGTAGGAAGAACGTGAGCTGTGACGACGTCTTGGAGAGTAGGATCTATCTCTGCCTCTACTACGACTGTGTCTTGACATATATGGAGATAATGGACGACGACTACCACTGTAGGAACGGTAACGGTCTCTATATTCATAATTATTATAATGGTCATTATAAGATAATGGATGATAATCAGATTCTCTCATACGATCTTCTTGTAATGGAAGTTCTCTATTTCCACTATTTGAAGTTTGAATCATTTCCTTTTTAGTAGTTTTAGAAGGTGATAATGGTTCACCTAATTTATCTTGTACAGTTTCATTGGCTAACATTTTGCTTTATAATATTCTAAGGGTATTCACAAAATAAAATATTTTGAATTAAAAGAAAAAAAATATATATATATATTTAACAAAATTGAACGTTTTTTTTTTTTTTGCTATAAAGATTGGTATATATCTATTGAACAATTGAATTTATTAATGTTGTCCACAATTACTTTTTTCATAAAAAAAGATTATTTTTAAAATGAATATATATTTTAAAATAATAAAATATTAATAACTAGAAATTACAAATAAAATAAAATAGTTGAATTATTTGTTAATTAATATAATTTTCTACCAAATCTAATTTTAATATTGTAAAACTTTTTTTTTTTTCAATTTCAATGCAATATTGTAAAATTGTAAAATGATCACTGTCCTTTATCATTACATATGTGACCTTTTTTTGAAAATAATAATTTTATTTAGTGTACTATATGATCCTATCTACTTATCCATCTATCAATTATAGAAATCAATTCTTTTTTTTTTTTTTTTTTTCATCGCTGTTAGATTTTTAATCATTAATTAATAAAATAGTTGATAGAAATAAAATGAAAATTTCATTAGCTGATTTTTTTTTTTTTATACATATATATCCCAACACTATTCATATAAATAAATATATTATTTTTATTTTTTATTTTCTCATTCCTCTTCGTTTTTTATATATATATACTTTTTTTTTTGAATTAAATATAATTAGTTATCCATTTATTAAAGTGATATACCAAGTGTCTTTTTTTTTTTTTTTAAAAAAAAAAATATCTATGCCCCATTTATCCTTATCATATTATTATAATATTATATTCCTTTTTTCCTTTCCTTTTTTTTTTTAACTTTTCCAAAAATATATTTTTCTACACGTATTTTTTTTTGTAAAGTTGACTTTTATGAATTGTTCATGTTCGATAATATTATTAAAAAAAAAAAAAAAAATCTAAATTTTTATAAAATAATTTTTAGATATTCCATAAATAATATTTGGTATTCACCTCCACACTTTCTTCCTTTCTTATTACAATATTTTAGAGTTTCTTTTTATATTATCTTGTAATTCTACTGAAGTATTAGAGTTTTTTTTTTTTTTTACAAAATAAAAAGAAATACAAAAAAGAAATTAAAAAAAAAAAAAAATTAAAATAAAATAAAAAAAAAATCCCAAAAATAAATGAATGTTACAAATGAATAATTAAATTATTTTTTTATATATAAAAAAAATTAATATAAAAAATTTTTATTTATTAATATTTTATATATTAAAATATTTAATTTTTTTTTTTTATTAAATTAAATTTCTTTATTTTTTTATTTTATTTTATTTTATTTCAATTTTTAAAAAAAAAAAAAAAAAAAAAAACACATTAATATATTCTATTTTAATTAAAAAAAAAGATTAATAAAGTATTTTTTCATTATATTATAATATACAAGCAATTAAAAAGTATAAATATTCTAATTTTAATAATAACAATAAAAAAAACTTTATGAAATTAAAAAAAGGGATTCATTTCAATATATATGTATTTTTTTAAATCTACATTATTTCTCTTTTATACAAATAAAAAAAAAAAAGAAAGAAATGAGTAATAAACAAGATAAAAAATAAATAATTAGAATTGAGAAAAAAAAAAGCTTTCAATATCCTAGAAAGAATGAATATCAAAAATATGAATTTTTTTTTAAAAGTTACCTTTATGAATCATCATCAATTTTAAATAAAAAATTTTTAATATAATATAATATATTATAATATAATAAAAAGTTAAATAAATAGAATTATTTAAAATTATTTAAATAACAAAAAAAAATCATTTATTTATTGTTCATTGTTCATGGGTATGTTTCTTTTCTTTTTACTTTTTTAAAAAGGTTGGATTGATGATTAAAATTCTGCTGAATATAAAAAAATTATAAATAAAATTAAAATATATTATATTATATTGTAATATATTGCAACAATATAATTAAAATGTACAATTTAATTAAAAACATCTTAATAAATTTTTTAATTAAAAAAGTTTTATTAAAATAGTTCAGCATAAATTAATGTTAATTAAACATGTGATGGTCAATGACTTTTTTTACTGAAAAAATAAATAAAAAAAAAGATGAAAAAGATATATTTGTCCCTTTTTTTTTTTCTTAAAAAAAGACGAGACCATTGACTAAAGTATACAATAAGCATTAAAAAAAAATAAGCTTTTTATTTTTTCTTTTGGGTATACCTTTTTTTTTTTCTTATTTAATTTTTAATTTTTCAAAGTCAGATTAATTTAAATAAAGTTAAATTATTATTTTTTTTTAATTTATGAAATATTTTAATATTATTTACTTTTATAATTATTATTTATAGTTTAATTAAAAAAAAAAAATAATCAATTCATTTTATTCTTTTTTTAATACTAAAAAAAAAAAAGAAAATATGAAATAAAATATCAAGGAAATTACGCATATACGCATATGTAATTTATTAAAAAGATAAATAATAATCAATGTTTTATATACACAATTATTAGTATATAAACATACTGTAATAAATCTAGAGTGATCCATGTTAAAATTATAATTATTGATAGGTTGTGTTAATTTTAGTTTTTATTTTAACGACATTTTTTTATTTATTTTTATTTTATTTTTTTTGCATAAAGAATTACTAAATTATAAAAGTTTAAATACGAACTTGGAGAAATTTTAAAAAAGAAAAAATTTAAAAAGTTAAGGATGGTGTTGTAGGTTGTTATTTTTTTATTGAAACAAAATACCTTAAACCCTTTATAGAATCGTAAAGTTTTTTTTTTTTATTAAATAAAAATAAATGGTAAAAGATAAAAGAAAGGTTATAAAAAAAAAAAACTCTATAAAGTTATTTATTAATTCTTCATATATAATTTAATAATAAAAGTATTAAAATAATGCTTTTGTTAAATCAATATATATATATACAGATTTCGTCTATAGTTCATATTTCATAGAATAATATTTCTACTTTATATAAAAGAAAAAATCTATAAAATTATTTAAAAAAGTAAAAAAAAAAAAGATAAAATAATTCATTGATATTTAATTGTTATTATAATATAAAAGTAACTTTTTAATAGTGTCGATTCTTTATTAAATATTCTATTTAAATTATTATAATTATTATTCATCTTGAGTTATCCTTAACTTTTTTATTTCTTTTTTCTTTTTTCTTTCTTAATTTCTCTACCATTATTATTATTATTATTATTACTACTCTAATTATTATTATTATTATTATTATTATTATTATTATTATTATTCCATCTTTTTTTTTTTTTTTTAAAATATAAATTATAATATGAATTAGGAATATTAAAAAAAAAATATTTAATTTTATTTTTTATTATTTTTTTTTTTTATTTTAGTTTTACTTATTTACATTTTTTTTAATATAATATATATATATATAAAATTAAATTATTATTTTATATCAACAATACTTTTTTTTTTCCAATTTTTTAAAATTTTAACTTTTTTTTTTAATGATTCATTGGAGGTATAGGATCTGTACGTCCTTCATCCCCTTCACCTTCTTGAAATTCCCAATTATCACAATCAATACAAGAATCTTGAATAGATTCTTCTGGCCATGGTCCTTCCCATTTTTTAAGTAAATTAATAACATAATCAACACGATGATGTAACATATTTAATTTACCTGGATTTGTTGGTGTTTTTAAGGATGATTCTACATTATTTGTTAATAAATTTTTTTCTTCTTCTTTTTCATATAATCTTTTTGAAAAGAGTTGGAATTGATGTTCATCAATACTAGATTTATTAATTAAAAATATTGGTGATTCTTTCGATTTACGATAGAATGAGGATGATGATATTGGGGTATAATTATTTTTTCCTGTATGAAAAGAAAAATTTTTTTTTTAAAATTTTTATAAAAGTTAAATTAGACTGTTGATTGCATTATCAAGTCAACTACTTTAGATTAATAGAATAATGAATGAATTAAGAATAAATAAATAAATAAATAAAAAAAAAACAAACCTTTTATATTTTTATTTGGGTCTTTGTTTGAATAATCATTTTCTGGTTTGTCATTATCATGTTTGTCATCATCATGCTTATCATTATCAGGTTTGTCATCAGCAGGTTTGTCATCATCATGCTTATCATCGTCAGGTTTATCATCAGCAGGGTCTTTACCATGATTCTTGTCAAGATCAAACATATACATTCTACCAACATGACATTTTGTTTCCATGGCAAAACCAGAATGGTAACATGTACTGGTAATACCGGTACATTTACCTGTATATATTGGATCACCATTATTTCCAAAATGGAAAATTGGTAATTCTTTATACTTTTCTTTAGCTATATTTCTATCAACAATACCAATTCTTTTAGCAAATTGTTCTTCACCTGGTGCTTCAAAAGTAACAACAGGTGCTAATATTGATAAACCAGAGAGAGAGGCTAAAGCTCCTCCCAAGGAATGACCAGTAAAAAAGACTTCATATCCTTCTAAACGTAATTGTTGAATATTATCTGACTTGTAATAAATATCCTATTATTATTAAATTGTAGTAGTATATTACACACCATACCATTAATATTTATCTATTTTTTTTTAATCTATATATAATTTTCATTTATTATTAATATATATATTTAAAATTTACCATAAGTTGATTGTAATAACTATTTTCATAGTTTAATGCCTCTTTTTTTAAACAACTCATTTCACAGGTATTTGTAATACCTGAATGACAATTACATACTTTTGACCATGACCAACTTGCATCCACATATGCACAACAACATGAAAACATCATGTTATCCTTTTTTTTTTTTTAAAATAAGTATATATATTTATATCATATTAATATTATGGAATTATGGCGAGTAAAAATTATAAATGTTTTTTTTTTTTTTTTATAAAAATGGAAATTACATTTAATCTATCATATTCAGCTGTTGGTCCTCCTATTCCAAACAATCCAGCAGATGTTCCTTTTATAGATATAACTATTATTTTTTTTTCTTCATTTTTAAAGATATAACCTCTGACACGATTTGAAGTTTTTTCATTTGGGTCAGAATTCCAACCAAATGGATATTGCTAATCGTATAATTATAGGTAAATATATATATACATTATATACATTTATATGAATATTTGTTTTATATAAATAATAAATAAAAATTGTTTGATGTTGATAACAGTTTATATATATATATATATTATACTATATTAATGGTGGGATAAAAGAGTTGCTATTTACAATTTTCCATCCATATTCTTCTAAATCTACCCAATCACCACTATTTGGTGGGACATAGGCATTTCTACTCATTATTAATAATTGATATATAGTGTTATTATTATTTGGGTCAGGTATAGCCATTATTTTTTTATATTTTTTTAAAAGTTCATTATTTTTATTCAATTTCCACTGGTCTAACCATAGCTGAGGAGTTGCTATATTTATTGTTTTAAAGAGTTTTGTCTTTTCCAATTCATCTTTTGTTTTATTGTTATTAAGCTTTTCTAGTGACTCTTTAAAATCAAGTTTTAAATCTTCAAAATTATTCATTAGATAACCCCTTTTTGGTATATATTCAAAGTTATCCAATATACTTGAATTATTTTTTGCATTGACTTTAGAACAAAGTATTACTAGTATAAATGAAATAAATATGGCTACTATTTTTTTGTTTGCCATTTTCCTATTTAATATTATTTGTATTAAATTTTATTCAGTAAAGAATGCATAAAGTATATTTTTAATATTATTTGTATTAAATTTTATCCAGTAAAGGATGAATAAAGTATATTTTAAATGGTATTACGAAAGAAACAATATACATAACATATATATATGTATTGTTATTATGAAGTAAGAAAAAAAAATATTAATATAATTATTATTTTTATATAATTTAATTGTTAAAATGTACATTTTTATAGTAATAATTACATTTCATTAATTATATATAAAATAATTTCAATATTTATATATTTATTTTCTTTTACCTTATTAACAATTAGTTATTTTAATTATGGTATTGTGTATATCTCCAAAAAGAATAAATAAATAATAATAATAATAAAAAAAAAACTATATAATTTTTGTTTGTTTTTAAGTAATTGAAAAATTTAATTGTTGAAATAAAATATAATTTTTTTTTTTTTTGAAATCTGATTTTTAAATATAAAAATATATATATCAACAACTATATAACATAAAGATAATTATTATAATTAACTTTTGGATATATTTCTGAATTTCAAATAATAATATATTCAATAAAATTATTAGTTTTATTTTTTTTTTTATTTTTATTATTTTCCCTCTTTTTTTTTTTATACAAATTAGTATATACTCTGGTAGGTGTATATCTTTTCTTGATAGTTTTTTGTGTATTTAGAAAATAAAATAAATTTAAAATATTTTTCTTTCTTTCTTATTTATATTTATATGTATATATATGCTTATGTGCTATATATACACACTTTTTTTTTTTTTAAATTTATTTTTTTTTTTTATTTTACTTTATAATACAATCACTTTTCCCTTTTTTTTTTTTTTATTTTTTCCTTTACTTTCAAAGTTTTTTTTTTTTTTAAAAAATAGTTTTTGTAAATTGAAAAATTAAAAATTAATTTAATTTCAATATATTGCAATATATTATAATATGTATAAATAAATTAATTATATTAATAGTAATAATTAGTTAATTTAAAAAAAAATAACAGCGCTGGCTGTGTAATTCAAATATACTTTTAATCTTTTAAAAGTATAAGGGTGTGTAAAAGGGGAAAATAAAAAAAGGTTTATAATTTTATTAACAACAACAACAACACCACCACCACCAACAACACCAACAATAATAACAACAACAGTTATTATTATTTTTTTTTTTACTTTTTATTTTCTTTTCATATTCATTGTTTATTATAAAGGTTAAACATTCTTTTAATAAACGCCTTTAAAAGATTTTTTTTTTCCCTAAAAAATGGTCTTTTTTAAGAAAGGTTTCAATCATACACACTAAAATTTTAGTTTAGTTTTTTTTTTTTTAAAAAAAGTAAGAAAAACATTTAAAAACTTTTTATTTATTTATTTATTTGTTTTTCTTAAATATAATAATAAGAAAAATAATAAAAAAAAAAAAGCAGTAAAAAAGAAGAAATAAAGTGAAATTTTAATAAACATTAGAGATATAAAATATAAAATTAAAAAAAAAAATCAAAATGGAAAATATTAATAATAAGGAAAAAAAAAAAAGTATAAAATACTAAAATAATAAAACTATTTTAATTTTATATATCATCATTTTTTTTTTTTTTTTTTTATTTTTAGTATATATTTTTGTTCCTTTTTTTTTTTTTATTTTATTTCATTATAGTTTTTGTTGTGTTGCTGACTTGGTGTTTTTTTTTTTTTGAACATATACACATACATAGATATAAACATATATATATGGATTATATTTTGGTATGCTAGTTTATAAATTATTCATCAGACATGTAATCTTCATCCCATTCCTAATTTTAATTTTATTTTTAATTTTATTTAATAATATTAATTATAACATCATTATCAGTATCAGCATTAATATAGTTAATAGGATAGGAATAAATATTAAAATTTATAAATAGTTATCATCATCACTTACTTCATCAACTTCATCATCATACCAGAAAGATTCATCTTCTTCAATTTCTGGTTGATTTTTTACTATAAAGTCTTCCGCTAATATCGATAGAGATGAAAATAAAACAAAGTATAATAATTAAAATGTTAATAATAATAATAATAAAAAAAACATTTATTTATTCAAATATTATTGATTGTAACAACAACAACAACAACAACAACAACAGCAACAACTATTGATTAAAAAAATAATTAACCTGATTTTGGAACAGTAACATTTTCTGGAATATCTCTTTTTGATCTTTCAACTTCTTCACGGACTATTTGTTCATATTGTTTTCTATCGTTTCTGTACATAACCTGAAAAAGGTAAAAAAAAAAAATTACATGTCAATATATATACATTTAGATCGTATATTTTATTTTTCCTTTTTTTTTTTTTTTTTTTAGTAAAATATATATAAAATATATTTTGGCTATAGTGCTGATTTGTATGAATTTATGAATTACTTACACCAGCATCAACATTAGCAGGTGATGAAACATTTGGATCAGTTAATAATGAAATAACAGAAAGTAAAATACCTGTTTTTGAATTATGAAATTTATAATATTTAATTTCATTATTGATTTTCAAAAAATATTAGATAATCAAACTATTAAATATAATAATTTTTCTTTTTTTCTTTTCTTTTTTTTTTTCTTCTTTTTTTTCTATTGATCATTAAAGTTTCTATTTCTATATTTACTTTCAACGGATTGAGTTGGATTCCATCTTTCTTCTGGACGTTCACCACTATATATTTATTTTAGAGGTAAAATTAAAAAAAGATTTAATATATTAATGAATGATATTTACTTATGATACTCTACCTCATTGGATCTGGTGTTGGTGGATGTAAAATAGAAATACATAAACGACCATCAGTATAACTGATAATAACGTGAATAGGAAATATAAATTATATTTAATAGAGATATTATCATTATTAAATATGAACATATAAAATTTTATCTTTTCATTACTAAATAAATTCTCATAAATACTTACACATTTGGCTATTTAAAATAGCAATTGTTTGAATAAATAGAATTTAATATTAATTAAAACAATAGATATTGATTAATATAATTACTTTGATATCCATATAAACAAGAAAAATGATTTTTTCTTTTATTTATTATTAATATTTTTTTTTTATTCCATATGCCTATTTTAAAGAATATTTACATGATAGAATGGATTATTAAAGGTGAATGATGGTGGATTAAATGGGTAATCTTCTGAGAATTTCATGGTGGCCTTTAAATAAAAGATATAATAAATAAATAATTAATTAATAAACATAATAATAAAAGACTATCTATATAAATAATTAATTAATAAACATAATAATAAAAGACTATCTATATAAATAATTAATTAATAAACATAATAATAAAAGACTATCTATATAAATAAATAATTAATAAACATAATAATAAAAGACTATCTATATAAATAATTAATTAATAAACATAATAATAAAAGATTATCTATATAAATAAATAATTAATAAACATAATAATAAAAGATTATCTATATAAATAAATAATTAATAAACATAATAATAAAAGACTATCTATATAAATAATTAATTAATAAACATAATAATAAAAGATTATCTATATAAATAAATAATTAATAAACATAATAATAAAAGACTATCTATATAAATAATTAATTAATAAACATAATAATAAAAGATTATCTATATAAATAAATAATTAATAAACATAATAATAAAAGATTATCTATATAAATAAATAATTAATAAACATAATAATAAAAGATTATCTATATAAATAAATAATTAATAAACATAATAATAAAAGATTATCTATATAAAATAAACTCACTTTAAAATAACCGCCTTCATAGATAGTATCTGGTGGACCAAAAATTCCAATACTTTTTTAAAGATTAATTATTAATAGACAATTAGATTTTCATATACTAATTTATTAATAGAAAAAAAAAACATTTATTTATATTTTAAAATATAGTATATAATACATAATACATACTCCCATACAAAAATATTATCTTCTTTTAATTCAACCTAAAAATTATTATTTATTCATTTTTGTATTAATATTATATAATCCTTAATCAACCTTTTCTTTTTTTTTTTTAAAAAAACCATCTTACATTAAAACCTGGGAGTGGATTTTTTTGAAATTCTTTATTATCCATAGTTAAAATAAATATATATAAAAATCATTCATTAGAAAAAAAAAAAAGTTAATATTTTATTATAACTTTATATATATGTCAACTATTATATTTTCGTTTAAAGTAATTTACCTCTAAATTGTCTTTGAAGAGTTTGGGCTGCCGACATTTTATATTTATTTTATTTATTTCTTTCTTTTTTTTTCTATTATTATTATTATTATTATTATTGTCATAAAAATTATTTATTTATAATATATTAGTAATCATAAAGTATATATTATTTATTAGTTTAACAAGATCTCACTTAAATTCAAATATCTTTTTTTTTATATGATATTCAAATTTTTATTGAGTATGCCAATGTTTTAGTATTTTATATATTCTATATAGGCATAGAGAATTTTATATATTAAATATGAAAATCTCTTATTTGATTTTTCATCAAATTTTCAAAAAATATATAAAAATTCAATTTTTAAATTCAAATTTGATAAATTTAAATATGGATTTATTAGCGGCGGTTTCTTTCATTTATTATTATTATTTTTACTTTTATCAAACAATTATTTTTTACATTTATGTAGAATATTGAACATTGAATTTTAATAAAATTTTTGCTATAAATTATTTCATTGATTAATTTATCATCCATTTTAGTACTCCCATAATATATATATTTTTAAATAGTATATTTTATGCCATTTATATTAGTGTTAATATGATGTTATCGAATTAATTCAATGTTATTTCACTTTCTCCTCTATATACTACATTGATTTTCATTATATTATCAATTGAAAATAATATAATTTCATTTTGATTATTTCCATATTTTAATTTCATTAAATCTTTTAAAATTCATTTTTCTCTTTCATCAAATGTACAAGTTTTTTTATATATACAATTTATTTAACATATCATAATATCTACTAATGAAAACTATGTATATGTACAACATTTAATTTTATTGTTTTTTTTTTAACATCTACCTTTGGATATTTATATATTACACAATTTTAAAAAAAAAAAAGCTTATTATTACACTGTTTTTTTTTTTCTTTATATATATTTAAAAGATTTATTAATTGATTAATATATTAAGAAATAATATATGGTCGATTATATATTTATTTATTATTTAATATATTATTTTTCAGTTTAATTATTTATATTAAATAAATTTTTTATTCCCTCTTTTTTTCTTTTTTTATCTAATAATAAACAATAATAAATAATAATAAATAATTATTACTAATTTACTAAGCAAAAAAAAAAAAAATTCATATATTTATATGAAATAATAATTTAAAATGAATAGGTAATAATAAAGTAAGACAAAAAGGTATAGATTTAACCCAATTTTTATAATTATTATTATTGGTATTATTTAACCACACTAAACTATTTATTAATAGGGGAAGGTACTACTAGTTGTAATGGTGTAATGGTGATAATGATGATGTTTATAAAAAAAAACTTTAAAAAAATTTATATTAATAATAGTATCACTAGACAAGAAAAATCGCAAATAACAAATAAACAACAACTCTTTTTAGAATAATAAATGAGGTCGCTTTTTTTTTTTTTTTTTTTTTTTTTGTTAATACAACATCATTAAATAATATTATTAATCGTATTAATTTTAAACTTTATACAACCATTGAATTTTTTTTCCTTTTAATAATGGGTGAAATAGGTTGCTTCACTTTTAATTCTTTTTAAACTTTGTAAAGGGAATAAAATAAATACAATATTAAGTAATAAAAAAAAAAAAAAAGCAAAAAACATACTACTACTACTACTACTAATAAAAAAGGATAAATAGACTTGCAAGAATAAATGTTATCCTTCTATAAAAGTGTAAAAAAAAAAAAAATAGAGAAAAGATGATAAATCGTGTGAAAAATAGAGTGTGTTATATTTTTTTAAACTTTTTTTTTTTTTTTTAGGTTTAAGCTTTAAATAAACGGTGTTCATAAATACAAAATTAAAAAAAAAAAAACTTTTATTTTAAAAGATGTTTTTGAATTATCGAAAAAAAAAAAGTAATAAAAATACTAGTACTACTACTACTAATAAAAAAAAAACCAACATCTGATGTACTGGAATTAAAATATAAATTCCTACCCCCATATACCAATGCTTTTGAAATGATTCACGTTTTACAAAACACTTTTGATATTACTATAAAAAACCTATTGATACTTTCCTTTTTTTTTTTTTTTTTAAACCTTTCACTCCATTTTTTTTACAAAAAGTCAAGAAAATACCAAGGTATACTTTTTTTTTTTTAAAAAAAAGTCAACTCTAAATATTTTATATATAAAAAATGTTGAGTTTTTTATTATATAATTGTATTTTTTTTATTGTAATTTGCAAATTTTTTTTTTGTAATTTTTCTAAATAAAAGAGAATATTTTGTAATTTTGTATTATTAAGCAGAATAAATATGTTTTTTTAACTTTTAGTTTTTAACAAAATATATATATAATAAAATTTTTAAAAATTATTTGTTATGGATTTGGGAGGCTTTTTTTTATTATTTACTCATAATTTATTAATAAAAAAATAAAGTTCATTATGATAAACTACCTTTTTTTATGTATTAATAAGATTATAATTTGTTATTTATTTTTTATTGATATAATTTAGGTATATTACTCGCAAATTTTATTCTTTTCTTCTATTCTACGTTGTACTTTCAAAGCTCACATTGAGGGTTCAAAAAAGAAATTAAAAGAAAAAAAATAAAATCACAAAATTTCTAAGTATGATTAAATAATTTAATGGATTAAACCACGAGCAAGCATAGTTTCTCTTAACTTAACACCCATTTGAGCTGGGGAAGCGGAGACAACAACACCAGCGGATTGGAGAGCCTTGACCTTGTCGTCAGCACCACCCTTACCACCAGCAACAATGGCACCAGCGTGACCCATACGACGGCCTGGTGGAGCAGTACGACCAGCAATGAAGGAAACAACTGGCTTTGGAACCTTACGGGTAAGGTTGTATTGCTTAAGGAATTCAGAGGCTTCTTCTTCAGCAGAACCACCAATTTCACCAATAAGGACAATACCTTCAGTGTTGTCATCATCAAGGAAGATCTTGAGGGCATCAATGAAGTTAGTACCGTTGAATGGATCACCACCAATACCGAAGGAGTAGGTTTGACCTAAACCAGCCTTGGTAGTTTGGTTGACGGCTTCGTAGGTAAGAGTACCAGAACGAGAAACAATACCGATCTTACCCTTGGTGTGAATGTGACCTGGCATAATACCAATCTTACATTCTTCAGCCTTAATGACACCTGGACAGTTTGGACCAACAAGTCTAGACTTGTTTTGGGAGTTAAGAGCATCAACAACCTATTCATAAAAATTTTATGGTTATATTTAATAATCTTTTTTCAAAATTACTTTACTAAATATGTATAATATAGATATCATTTTTTTTAATTTACCTTAACCATATCTTGTTGTGGAATACCTTCGGTAATACAAACAACTAATGGAACTTCAGCTTCAATAGCTTCTAAGATAGCAGCAGCAGCACCTGGTGGTGGGACGTAGATGACGGAAGCATCTGGGTGAAGCTTGTCACAAGCCTATTTAAATTTAATATTTTTCAATTTAATAATCAATTTTTCTTTTTATTTTTAATAATATTTAAAACTTACATCTTGAACAGACTTGAAGACTGGAAGACCTAAGTGAACGGTACCGGCCTTCTTTGGGGAAACACCACCGACCATCTTAGTACCGTAAGCAAGGGCATTCTTGGCGTGGAAAGTACCCTATTTTAAAATAATATTTTAAACATTAACAAGATTAACATATATTACATTTTCATTAATGAATCTAGATTTTTTTTTTTTTAATGATTGATTAATCTATGTTTTTTTTTTTTTTATTTTACATACTTGTTTACCAGTGAAACCTTGGGTGATGACCTTAGTGTTCTTGTTGATAAGTAAGTTCTTTAAGGTAGCATCGTAGGCAGTAGAGTATAATCTCTTGCAAGTAGAGACTAAATATTTAAATAATTTATACAATTTTAGTATATAGATTTCTATTTAAAATGTTTTTTTTTTTTTTGATCATATTCATATTATTTTTCATTCTTTTTATTAAACATTTCCATTCCACCTTTTCACTTATTTATTTATTTTTATTATTTATTTATTCCAAATGTATATTTTGATTAATAAATGACATCATCTATTCATTTCACATTCAATTTCATTTACTTATTGTATACTATCTATTCTATTTTTTAATTGTTGCTTTTTTTTTTTTTTTTTAACTCTTCTCCATCTTTAACTTTCACTCCATATATCTCTGAACTTTCATATATTCTACCTGAAGTCTTAGTGAGAACGTTGCCAGAAATCATTTTGATGACTTGGTAAGGCGATTTAAAAAAATATTAATATATTTTTTATTAATGAAATTACGAAAAGAAAAAAGATTTATTTTAACTAAATTTCTTTTTTATAGAAAAATTTTTTACCAAAAAAAAAGTTAAATTGATTAATATATTATATATGCAAAGATAATATATTAAAACACATATACAATCATATATAATAAATTCAATTCTAATATTGATAAATCATTAATATATAATATAATATTATTGATATTATTTTTTTTTAAAAGGAAGAAAAGAGAATAATTTTTTATATAGGAATCAATGATATTTCATAATACACTTAATTTTTACTATCAATATAATTATTAAAATGCTATATCTACACCATTTTTAAAACTCATATTGACTATATATAACATGAGAATAATAATTCTTTTTAATTCATTTTTATTTATTTATTTTATATATTCAAAAAGTTTGACATTATTAAATGCATTTATAATTAATAATTTTTTTTTGTTAGTAGGTATAAAAAAGGTTAAATGAAAAAAAAAAAAAGTAATAATGATTATTATTTAATAAAAATAACCAAAAAAGAATAAAATCAAAACAAAAAAATATTTATTACATTTTTTTTTTCATATCACTAAATCATATATAAAAGTATTAATTATTACATTTTACTATTGATTTTATATATACATTCAATTCTATATATAAATCTATTTAATATAAATAAAAAAAAATTTATTATTTAAATATTATTGGTGGGATTGAATAAAATTAATTATACCGTAATTATCAATAAAAAAAGTGAGATAATACAACAAATAATAATGGAAATATTACAATTACATGATACATTTTACAATTACATAATACAAAATATGTAACAAAATTTGATACATTTTAATGTATTAATTTTTAATGTAAAAGTAGCGGAGTTTTAGTCTATGCATGCCTTGGACGTAGCTGTAGGAGAAGAGATGAAGTAGAAAGAAAGGAAAAATGTTATTAAGCATTAATAAGATATAAAAGTTCAATGAATAATAATACTACTACTACTAATAATAATAATAAAAAAGAATATTATTGTATAAAGTATGATAACAAAGATAACAGCATTTACTATTATATAATAAAATATAAGTTTGTTGATTTTTTCATATAAAATTGATATTTTATAAAGCATAATAACAAAATAATGAATATTACTCTTATTTAAAGGAAAGAAATTTGTTTTTTAAATATGATGTACTAAATTTAATAAGGTAATGCTATAACGACTTATTAGCTATTACTATACTATACATAGTAGATAAATAGTATGTATACATAAGCATAAAATTATTTAGAATAAAAAGGTGCCTTTATATTATATAATAACAACATTATAACCTATTATTCTTAAAAAGAATTAAAAGTATTATGCTGATAAAAAAAAACCAAAAAAAATCTTCTTTTATATAACAAAAAAAAAAAAAAAAACTCTTTCAACATCATTTTTAATATAAATAGGTATGGTCGGAATTTTACGGAAATAATTATTGGTTAAAAATAATTAATCCGACATTCTCTTTTTTTATAGAGCATTAAAAAAATTTGTGTCAAGGTGGATAATACCATCATCTTTCTTAAAATAATGGTGACACAAAATTTAATTTAGAATATCCATGTGATTTATACATAAAATATGAGGATAATAAATAAATTTATGTATTTATTCACTAGTTATTTCTTTTTTTTTTTGAATTTATAATATGAGCAGTTTTTATTTATGAATAAATTTAAATACAAAATAATAGTAATAGTATTTTTTTTTTTTTTTGAATTACTACTGGTACTGATAATTGTTGATAATTATTGAAAATCATGTAAATTAATAATATTTTTTATGAATCAAAAAATAATATTATATTAAATTTATAAGTGATGTTGAATAATAACAGCATCTAAAAGATCAGCATCTTTTAAAGTTTGGTTAACATCGCGATATTCCTTGTTTGGGAAAGAAGTTTTTATTATGAATGGTCTTGCGTCAGAATTAATACTAATATAATAATATAATATATAAAAAAAGAAAATTATTTAATATATAAATATTATTGTATTGAATAGATTATGAAATATAAATAATATGTTTTACCTCTTGATGTATTGCATGACATCACCAACAGTGTGGGTGTGATTGAAAGTAGCCATTTCTCTGTTTCATAAAAAAGGAAAAAAAAATTAATGGTAAAAAAATAATTAAATATGCCATATATTGACGAATATAATACAAAATGACTTTTGTATATATATATATTTATCGCTTACCTTGAACCATTTGAAAGACGGATTTGAAGAGAAGTGGTTGGTTGACTTTCATCAACTTCAATTTTAGTTTCTGATTGACTTTCTTTACGTTGTTGTGGTGGACTTGAAACATCAACACCTGGAACATAACTGTGGCATATTTTTTTTATAATTATGGAAAAAAATTATTATAAATGAAAACTAGAGAGTAATGATTTTTTTTTTTTACAATTAAATTCATTTATCTCGCTTACCTTCCTAACTTTTGACCAACCCCTTCAAATGGCTTTAACTTTGTTGGTGGTGGAATGTAATTTTCACTCATACGATGTGAAACTTCAACTGAAAGTTCTTCACCTCTTTTAATATTGAAAAGATCAGTTGGAGCGTAACTATTTATATTTGAATTAATAATATATAATCATTAGGTATTTTTTTTTTAACTATTTAAGCTTTATCTCAACTATATTAATCAATCTACAATCTTAAAATATATAGATTTAATGATAGAGAGTATTTATAGAAATGATAATTTTATTTTTATACCCTTTTTCTAAGTTTTCTAAAACATTTTTGTGACTTTCATAATCCATTAATGGTCCGTCATCAATACTGAAACCATTCTTCCAGAAAGTAATCATACGTTTTACCTTTTTTTATTTTATATACTCTCAAGTTAGAGAAATAACAAAATAATATACATATCACTTTATCAAAATTATTAAAATAAATTCTATTTAAATACCTTTTCTTGTTTTGGTTTATTTGTAGATGTAGCACCAAAGTATTCACTATCTACTTGATCACTACCTAATTTATAGCCTTTAAAAATAAATTTCAATTTTATAATTTTATATAATAAAAGAATATTAATATTTTTTTTTTTTTTTTTTCTATTAGAATTTATATAAATAACTCTTAATATAGTTAATTACCACCACCGGTGAATCTTTCTGGTTCTTGTGGTAATTCTTCTTGTTCTTCATCAGCCTTGGCTTTTCCACCTCTATCAAAATTGAATATTTATATTTAAATTAGAATATCATTTTTATAAATATTGATTAATAAAATGGTATTGATTTTTTTTTTTAAAGGAAAGGGTATTAAATAATAAATAAGTAATTCTTGTGTTTTGAAATAAATATCAAAAAAATAAAAATAAATATATTTACTGAGTGGCACGTTCAAAAATCTTTTTTAATAAACGGTTGGTATGACTACCTTCACCACCTTCCATAAGAATTCCTCTAATAAAATAAAAAACAAATGGATTATATATAATAAATAGACAAAATTTTCATTAAGTATACTTTTTTGAAAAGAATTATTGAATTTAACACTTTTGTCATTTTATATGTATAGAATTGGAAATTTACGAGTGTTCTCCACCAGCAAAGTAATTTTGTTTATTATCGTTATTATCATTATTAGAATTTTGTTGTTGTCTGAAACTATCTAAAGTGGCGAATTTGTTGGTTTGGTAGTAACTTTTTTTTTTTTTTTTCAAAATGTTTCAAAACAATATTATGTATATGATATAGGAAATGAAATATAAAATAAAATTTATTAATATATATCTAATTTATATTTTTAAATAGAAATTTGATTTTATTAATAATACATAGGTTACTTAAATTTAAACTTTAAAAATACCTTTGAGAAGATGTTTTTTTAGTTGAATGTTGAGAGTAATCAAAATGGTTTAAAGCTTCCTGTAAAAAAGATTAAAATTTTTATTTATAATATATCGATAATTAGATATTTCAAATATTTATTATTATTAAGAATATATTAATATAATATTAAATTTATGTTATTATATTGAAATTACATTAAGATCCCAATCATATTTTTCTAAACATTCTCTTGCTAAATTACATAAAAAAAGTTGTGTATATAATTAATATTTTTTTTTTATATATAGATAAATATTTATATGACTTTGAATAAAATTTAATTTAATAATAAATTGTTGATTTTTATTAAATATTGATAGTATTTAATTATTGTCATATTTTAAAATAGTTAATGCTTATTATATGAAAAAGTAGTTAACATATGTTATATGTTATTTAAACATATTATAATAAGTTTTTCCTTTTTTTTTTTAAATGTTAAAAATCTAATGGACAACTCATTTAAAGAAATATTTTAATTTATAATGTATAAACCTTGTTCTTCAGAACATTGAGCAATAGAAACAAAAGTTTGAATTTCATTACTGTGATCCATCTTATTTTTACTTTTATTATTTTTTTTTTTTTTTATTTTATTTTAATTTCTTTTTTTTGCTTATTGACTTTTAAAGTTATTTTATGAATACAAATTATTAAAATTATTTAATTAAATTTTTATCTTTTCTTAATTACAAATTATTAAATAATATAAAATCTAATATATTGTGGCTGATTCATTATATATCTTTATATAGAAAAACTAGAAATACAAAAATAGTGTGCATTTGTGGCTTTTATATCAATACTAATATTAATAATAATTTAATAAATCTAACCTATTTTTTATATACCACTTTTAAAAAAACAGATATAATATTAAAAAGGAATTTATATATATATATATCTTTGGACAGACATCATGGATGCTTAACACATAAAATAATCAAAACATTTAAATTTAACAATTTGTATAGATTGATTTTATTTAATAAATGATGATTTAGATATAATTTTATATATTTATGAATCGCTTTTCTCCTACACTTTATTTTTATAATGATAATAGGTAATGAAATAATTAATAGAAATATATACAATAAATAAAAGTTATTGAAGAAGAAAATTTTTAAAATGGGAGTAGGGAGTAAAAAAAAATTAAATGCTTTTTTAATTATAATGTTTTATCATTGGAGTAAGAAACAACAATATTTTCTGGTTTATAATATTGGAGGTAGGCTTCATTGTTAATTTTACTCATTTCTATAGTTTTTTATAATAATAACAATAAAAAACATTGACATTAGTTTCGATATTACTTTGATGTGCATATTTTTTTTTATTAATTAAAAAAATAATATTTCACTCTTTTTTTTTTTAAACTATCATTACCATTATTAAGGGTTTCATTTTTATTGTATACTAAATCTATATGAAAAATAAAAACAAAATTTGAATATTTTTGTTAATATACTGTTTTTCTATATATTTATAATTTTAACAATAATTATTTATATAAAGTTTACCAAATTTAACAGTGTCTTCATCAAAAGGAATAATTGAATTTGCAAATTCTTTTCCAAAAAATGCTGAAGTAAAAAGATGAATTCTTCTTTTGACTTTCCATGTTTCTTGATCTCTTTTAATTTTTAACTTTTTTTTTTATAAAGATATACATTAAAATAGAATGAATTAATATATAAAAGTTTATTAAAATCATGCATTTTTTTTTTTTGTAAATGATAATTAAAAATATGGTATTATTTACTTTTGAACTACAATATCCATTAATACCACATTCAGTACATGGTTCTGTGTTATATACTATTTTTATATATTAAAAATAAATTAGTTATTTGATTATATATTATTACATGCATTTTTTTATTCATGATTATTAATGTACAAAGGAAAACACTCTTTTATACCTTGATAAGCTATATCGAGGATAAGACTTGATAATATTATAAAAGAGAAAAGGGCTAATGTAAAAAAAATAGAACTCAAGGTAATAGCAGATACTATAAATCCTGGCATTTCTGAAAGTTCCGGATTAGTTTTTCTTTCATATTCTCCTTTATAGTTAAAATATTTATAGGTAATATTAGCAATTTATTTTATTATTTTCTTAGTAAATTAAAAAAAATTATATATATTGTAGGTTTTTCTTTTTAATATTTATTATTTTTTTTTTTTAAAAATCTTACTCTTTAAACTTTGAAAGAGATTTGCTCCACTAAAAGCTAAATTAACTGATGAAATACACATTGACATAACGATGAATAAAGCACAACTACATATAAATATATTATATATCATAGTCAATATTAATATGTTGGAATAATTCTTTTATTAATACTATTGAATTATGCTTATATTGTTTTTTTTTTTAGAATTTTACTTTGACAAAACACTTCTTGAATAATATCCTAAATCTTGTAGACAATACTTTGTTGTTTTAAAAAGATATTTAATACATTGACATTCATGTATTTTTGTTGAAAAAGTATCTCCAAAGATGAGAATATACCAACATAATCCATGACATAATACATATGTGATAAAGACGTATTGAAATATAGGCATAATTATAATAATTTTATAATTCATTCATTCATATTATTTTATTTTTCAAGTCAATATTTATATTTATTAGAGGTATTATAAATCCATTATTCAAATAAAGAATTGATGATCCATATTTATTAATTATTATGATAATAATAATATTATTCATATTTAAAATAGTATTCCATAATGTTATAAGACATATTTTTTAAAATAATATGAAAGAAGATATAAAATAAAAAATTATTGAAAAAAAGACATATTTTTTAAAATAATATGAAAGAAGATATAAAATAAAAATTATTGAAAAAAAAAAGTTAAGAATAAATGTTTAAGATTTCTCTAGTAAACTTTATATATCTTTTATTATAATGAGTATTTCAATATCTAAAAAAAAAAAAAAAAAAGAATGATAAAATCAATTTATTAATGATTTAAAATATGTAAAGGATATAAAAATATTACTTAGAACTCCAAAATTTTTATTATTCTTTTCTTCTAAATATATTCCGTTGAAAAATTGAATTTCCCATCCTATGAATTGAATAATTGAAAGAATAAAATATCCTAATTTAAATATCATTTTATATAAGATTATGCTTCTAGTAAATAATATAAGTTGCTTATAACTAGGTGTCACTCCTTTTTCTTTATAAATTTTAATTCTATTTATTTATGAATTGATTATATATATAAATATATTAAATGATGAAAAGTGCTATATAAGCGAGGGAAAAAGAGTTACTAGATTACTGGATTAAGTTTAAAAGATTATAAAAGTAATATTTTTTTTTCTTTTTGTATATTTATTATATTTCAATTTGTATTGTTTCTAATTTTATATAATACTATTGGCTGTCTATTTATCAATTATATAATATGAAAAAAAGTCATATTTATAATTTAAAAGTTTTAATTATACTTTTACAAAATTAGTTTGTTTTTTCAAATTTTTTTTTAAAATTTATATTTTTTTATTTCTTTTTATTGAAATAATAAAAAAAAAATAAAGTTTTTTGTTAAATCTACATATTTTATATATTTTAAGCTTTTATCTTCAATTATTAAGAATAATGATATGAAAAAGAGTAATTAAACAAAAAATTCAAAATAATCATAATTATTATTATTTTTAAAAAGAACCTAACATGTACTTAACATTTAAATATTATCAAAAGCTTAATTTTTTTTATAATTTCAAAAAAAATATTTAATTTGATAAAAAGTTAAATAATTATTAACAGTTTATACTTTTATTTTTTTTAGTTATTAAAATAGAGAACTAATTTAGGTGTTGCTTATATTAGAAAAAAAAAAGACAAATATAAGAAACTATTTAATTTCTAAAAAAAATAAGCATTAGTTTGAATATATTTTTAAATAAATATTGAAATATTAAGAAATGATTGCTTTTGCTTTTGCTTTTGCTTTTTTTTTTTGATAAATGGTTATATGTGTTATAAATAATCCTCTTCAATTATAAGTTTATATTTTATTGTTAATAAAACAAACTATCATTAATCATTTACTAATTAAATTCTTATTTTTTTTTTTTTTTAGTATAAAAATGTCAATAGTTTAGAATTTATGTCACTATACAAATAAAGGATTAATTGTTTGTAACAAAGGATAATATAAAAAAATAAAAGAATAATAATAAAAAAAGAAATGAGTTTTAAAACAATATATTTTATTTGTATCTATATATATTGTATTAAATTTATACAACTCCATATGTAATTTTTTTTTGTATTAAAATGTAAAATATTATTTGAAAAAAAGTAAAACTAAAATATGTTATTAAAAGCTTATTTTTTATTATTTTATCTTTATATAATTGAAATATTTAAAATTAAGATACCTGTATATTTTTTTTACTTGAAATAAAACTAATAAAAATTGATTTTTTTTTACTCCTGTTACATATTGAAATATTATATTTACCAGTCTGAATATAAGTGATTAGCAAAAACTGAAATTCCATTAAAATAGTCACTTTCACCTCTAATATTTGTAATACTTTGAATAATAGCGTTAAATGAGGCATTATCATAATCAGAAATAGCAATTCCAATAACAGTAGCAGCATTATCTGTTATATAATCTTCTGAACGACTTATTACTTTATCAACTGTACCACCAGCACCATCATAAATCATCGGGAAAATAAAATCAAATCTATCCTTATTCACTAGATCATATCCTCTTCCGTATTCTAATTCATTTTTTTTCGTTATACTTGAATACCACCAAGCAACTGCACCAGAATAAGTAGTATCTGGTCTAATTTCATTAATTGCTTTTCTTCCATATTCTATAACTTCAAGATAATGTTTAAATATAACATTTCTTTCTTCAGTTCCTGCATCTTTCCATTCTTTTTTGGCGTGAGGTTCACAATCAATATGTATTCCTTGAATATCCAATTGTTGTTCATTAACAAAATTTAAAATGGAAGATATTTCATTATAGGCAGTAATAGGATTATCGATATAAAATGTATCTTCTAAACACATAATATGAACGGCTATCCCTTGTTCTCTAAATGCTCTGGTATTATTAACTAAAAGTTCTCTTGAATATTCAGAGTTTACATTTGATGTTAAAAGAACATAATTCCAATTATGCTTTTTAGCAAATGCAGCATTTTCTTTTGCAGATTTGGTATGAATTTTATAAAACCATCCTCCTAAACATTTTTTTGATGGATTATTTTTAGCATCATAACCAATGGTTGGTACATACGAAGATTTTTTAGATGAACACATTAAATATATTATGGTAACTAATACTGTTACTATTCCCACTATACACAATACAAAAATTTTCTTTAAATTTACCTTTATAATATTATTTTCCTTTAAATAGCTTGCCTTTATAATATGTATACATAAAAAAAAAGTTTATTAATATTACATGTTAAACGCTATATAATTATGAGTAAAAAATAAAATAATGTGTCATATAAATTCTTTAACTGTTGGGTTTATTATTATTTTCTTTTTTTTTTTTATGTATAAATATATAAATAGTATTTATAGTAGTATGAAATATATTGTATATTAATAAAGTGTTTTTTATTTTTTTTTTTTTCAATACTATATCTAATTAATTTGAAGTTTCTAGTGAAATTAATATTTTTATTGTTAATGGGATGAATACATTTTTATTTTCCTATAAAATTACCATATTAATGATTTATTACTTTTTTAAATGGATAAAAAACATATATTAAAAAATTAACTTATAAAATAAAAACTTTACACTTTAACGATATACTCATATTGAGCTATATCAAATGAATGGAAATAAAATAATAATAATAATTTAAATTTAATAATTATTTTTTTAATAATTTTTATTAATTAAATTTTTATATATCCCGAAAATTTAAATTATTAATGTATGTTATATTTAAGAAAAAATGCTTGTTTTATTATCATTCAATATGATAAACTAATTATTATCATTTAAAGCAATGTAATTATTAAATGATAATAGCTAAAACAATCCTCCTTACCTCAGTGCAGCGATCCTTCCTCCTTCTCCTAATCTATTTAAAATGCATTTGAAATTACCAGTTTTTTATAAAAAATTTTTAATTTAGAATTTTAAGATATTTCCTTATATAGACAATTTTTTTTTTAATTTTTTTGACTTCCATTTACGGAATCTATCATTTGCAAATTAATTTTTTATATATCAATTTTTATCCACTTTTTAATTATTAATAATACATTATAATTAAAGATAATAACAACTATATATAGAAAATAAAGAAATAAAGAATTAGATAAATATTCATTTTATTGTTTAAATGGTAATTTGGATGGTAGTTAAAAATATAACATAAAATTTTTTCTCGTATTTTAAAAACATAATAATTCTAGTCTATTCATGGACCATCTTTTTATAATTAAGCATTATCGAGCCACAAATAGCCACATATATATTACATTAATATTTATGTAATGTATTGATTATAAATGAATTAAAACAATAATTACACCACCATTAATAAAATAAATATAATTAGATTATATATTATAATATATTATAAAATAAATTATTATTATCAACCTAATATAATATAATAATACTTATATTCTATTGATGAATAGTCATGTTTAATACTAAAAAATAGTAATTAAGTTTTAATTTATATATTATTAATTTATTTGACAATATAAACATTTTTTTTTGAGATATTAAAAACATTAATTAATAGAGTTTATTGTTACATATAAAAAAACGTTTTTTTGAATTTGTTAATAATTTAATATATTATAATATTACAATACAAACAAATATATTAAATTTCATTATAAATTTGTCTTCAAAAAATAAATAAATAACTAAATAAATAACTAAATAAATAAATAAATAAATAAATAAATAAATAAATAAATAAATAAATAAATAAATAAATAAATAAATAAATAAATAAATAAATAAATAAATAAATAAATAAATAAATAAATAAATAAATAAATAAATAACTAACTAACTAACTAACTAATTAACTAACTAACTAACTAACTAACTAACTAACTAACTAAATAACTAACTAACTAACTAACTAACTAACTAACTAAATAAATAAATAAATAAATAAATAAATAAATAAATAAATAAATAAATAAATAAATAAATAAATAAATAAATAAATAAATAAATAAATAAATAAATAAATAAATAAATAAATAAATAAATAACTAACTAACTAACTAACTAACTAACTAACTAACTAAATAAATAAATAAATAACTAACTAACTAAATAAATAAATAAATAAATAAATTCTAATTTTTTTATAGTATTGAAAATAATTATAATTGATGTTGTTACTTTAACTATTACTAAAATTTTGAAATATAGAAAGAGCTTCGTTGAATAGAAATAGTAAATTGAAAAACTGATATTTTGTTCTTTGAATTTTTATTTTCAATGAGTAGAATATCAAAGTATTGTGTTTTTATTAATAACTTATTAATTTCATAGTTTGTAAGTAGAATTGTTTTTTTTTGGTTGTTTTGATTAATTATTAATATTCTTTTACCTGCATTTTTAAAACTTTGAAAAACCTCTTTATAGATTTGTTTTAACAAAATGGGAAAAAATTAATTATAAACTGTTATTAATTTATTATTAAAACCTATAATAAATGTGTCGATTGATTGTTGGGTTTTTATATTGCTTTTTTTCATCAATTAGTATTGAAACATTTTCATAAAATATAAAATTGAAATGAATTATTAAAAAATTAAAATATTAATTTACTTATTTATTAATCATTATTTCGTTATTTTAAACTCTCTTTATATACTTTTCTGTGATATTGGTGGTATGGGAAGGTGGGAAGGTAGGTAGAGTGACTACAAAATAAAGTTTCTTTTCTTATCGCTTTTTATTAAACTACGGCCAATAACTTTTTTTTTTTTTTGTACTGTCTATTAATAATATTATATATTGTGTAAAACTTTACGATTTATTATATATAATAAAGTTTAACTCTTGACAAACTATTTACATTTTAATATATTGAAAATATAAATTTAATATATATTCTATTAATTAAATATATTAAATCTTTAATATTATGAATATATTCAAATAATTATGGAAATCATCATATAGAGTAAAAAAAAAAAAAAAAAAAAAAAAAACTAAAATTAACAACTTGACTTTATTCTTTAAAAAAATCCTAATTTATTCTTTTTAAAATTTTATTTTTTTTTATTAAAAAAGATAATAATAATAATATAAACAAACATAAACATAAAAAATATTATAATGTTATGTTATAATTAAACGAATACAAATAAAACAAAAACTAAACATAAAAAAAATTCAATTAATAATAATTGTTTACCATTTAAAAAATATAAAACACATAAATATAAATCTAAATTAAAATCAATCTTTACAAATCTTTCATAAATAATTATTATTATTATCTATTTATAAAAAAAAAATAAATATAAAATAAAAAAAAAAAAGATAAAATCTGTTAATAATAAGATTTCTCAATTTTATATATATATATTTTAAAACTTAGTTTTAGTTTAAAAGTTATTATTTATAAATTTTTAATTTATTTATTTTTTTCAGCTAAATTTAATATAATATATAGTTTAAAAGTTTAAACATCATTAATATCCTATCATTACCTATCATTAATTTTACAACAAATTAATCAAGTAAAAAAAATCATAAAAATTATAAACTATCTATTTGAATAAATAATATCCTAATAAATTTATAATTAATAATGTTATATATATAAAAAAATCAAACAATATATAAATAAAAATAAAATAATCGAAAATATTAAAAGTATCAAAATATCAAAATATAATAACTTAAAAAGTATTATAAAATAAGAAGAAATAGAAAATTTTTTCAATAAATAATAATAATAACAATAGTATTTAAGCAATTTTTATAATTAAAATTAATAATATTATTATTATTTCAATAATAGACAAAAATAAAAATTACATATATAAATTGTAAAATATTTACAATAATTTAATATATATATATTTCTTTGTAAATTATAAAATATACGACATAAACTATTTTATTAGTTAAAAATTGTTAAAATATTATTAAAATTAGTTAAAATTAAACAAATATAAATATAAATATTATATAATATTAACTATATTTTAATAATAAAATCTTAAAAGTAAAATCTTAATATTAAATATTTTCAATTAAATAATACCTAATTGAAATTATTAAAAAATTCAAAAGTAAAAAGAATAAATTACTAAAACTGAAATTTAAATAAAAATAACTATTAATTTATTAAAAAAAAAACATAAATTATTTAAAATCTTTATTTATTAAAAGTATATTACCAGTAGAAATATAGTAAATATTTAATATATATAGTTGTATAATGAAATAAATATTATAGAAATTAATTTTTTTTTATGATAATTTTAAAGTTTTTTTTTATTAATATAGCTTTTACAGTATGTCTGAGTTAAAAGGTAAAAAGAGTGGTATTGCTAAAAAGTTGAGAAAGGGTATTTTATCCCCATGTTATAAATCAACTAAAACAAAGCACACTGTTTCAGATAAACATGATTTAGATAACATTGATAATGGAACATTGTCTTTTGATTCTAGAAAATATTTAAAAAAGAAGCACTCAGATGTTGATACAATTAATACTAATGTAAGTCGTTTTACCAATACTAAAACTGAATCACCACTTTCTTCTGAAATTACTGAAACTGATTCTTACTTAAAGAAAAGACCACAAAATAAGGGAAAAGAAAAGGCTGAAGAAGTTACTGAAATTATTGATGTCGAATCTAGTGATTCAGATGACGACGTTCCACTCTCTCAAATTTCTAAGATAAAAACTGCTGCTGTTCTTAAAGCTCCAAATTTAAAAGCTAATCGTCAAGAATCAGTTGAATCAAAAGTATCTTACTATACTGCTAATAATGGAGTAGTTAACTCTAACAAAAAGGATGATGTAATAAACTCTATTAAAGGTAGAAATAAAAATTAAATCTTAATCCATAAAAGATTGTTTACATAGTATTAATTTATAATTTTTTTAAAATATTATATTATTATTATTATTAATTCATTTTCAATTTTCATCATAACCTATAAAATATCCTAATTTGATAAAATTGTTTTTGAAATTTTAAAATAATAGAAGAAAATATTAAGATGCCATTACCAAATGAGTCAAAAGATAATGACGCTACAGGATCTGTATCTATTCCAGTACAAACTGAAGTATCAGATAATAAAGCTAATTACATAGTTGAAGAAATTGTCACTGAAGAAATTATTAATGGTAAGAAAAGAATTACAACACAAACAATTACAAGAAGAGCAAAACCACAAGATTCATCCATTGGTATTACTCAACAACCATCTTTTAAGATGCCTGTTGCTGTTGGCTCAAAAATGGAACCAATAAATATTCCAGAAAAAATGACCTCAACTACAACTGAAATTCCATCCAATGCTGATGGTATAGTTGAAATGCCAATGAATCTTCCAAAACCTTCTGATAACGTACCAAATATAGTTGATTCTGAATTAAATAATATTCCAAAACCAGAAATTGTTGAAGATCAACCATCTTCAATCCCAATGCCATCTATTCCGGTAGTAGTTGGTATTGAAGCAGAACCACCAAAAGGTGAAATCACTGAACATATTGTTTCATCTCCAAAATTAATGGCTGAAGAAAATGTTCCAAAATTTGAACATCCATTACCAATAATACCATCGGTTGAACCAGGATTCAATATTAATGTTTCAACACAACCAAAACCAGTCGAAGCTGGTTTTAATTTCAATAACACAGATTCAGGCAACATCAATATCCAATCTGAAGCTATTAAAACCTCAGAACAAGATGAAGCTGGTTTTAATTTCAAGATAACTGATGAAACCAATATGCCAATTGCAATGCCAGTACCAGTAAATAATGGTTTTGAAAATATGCCATTGGATAATTCCCCACCTGTACCAAATTTATTAGCACTTTCTTCTGCTAATAAAAAACAAGAAAGCCAACAAGGTTATTTAGAAATTCCATTACCATTACCACCAAGTGCTATTGAAGATAATAAAGTTATGGATGATAGCAGAAGTGATATAAGTCATGACAGTAAAAAAGGTATGGTTAGTTCTCCAAAGATCTTTACTGCTGATGAAGAAATTCAATTTAAACAACAATTAGATGATAAAGAAAGACTTGAACATGAAGAAGCATTAAAGAATGAAGTTCCACTCGGTAACATTCCAATGCCAAAAACACCTTCTACCTATTTCAAGAATAATAATCTTTCCGACAATGAAAATTCATTAAATGAAAATGATGTTCAACCAGAAATTCAAAAAATGACACTTACTGTTGTCAATCAAGATGAACCAGTAAGCGATAGTGATAGTGATGATGATGAAAAATTAATTAATATTAAAAAGCAGTATGAACAAAAGAAAAGGGAACTTGAAGCCACAATTGGAAATCTTCAAGAAACCATAAATGAGACAAATGAAGAAATAAAGAATGAGATAGTTAAGGAAGAAATTCCAGAAGTTCCAGCTGTTCCAGTTGAAGTAAAAGAAGAAATTCCAGAAGTTCCAGTTGCTCCAGTTAAAGAAAAGGAAGAAAAACCAGAAGTTCCAGTTGCTCCAGTTGAAGAAAAGGAAGAAAAACCAGAAGTTCCAGTTGCTCCAGTTGAAGAAAAGGAAGAAAAACCAGAAGTTTCAGTTGCTCCAGTTGAAGAAAAGGAAGAAAAACCAGAAGTCCCAGTTGCTCCAGTTGAAGTAAAAGAAGAAAAACTAGAAGTTTCAGTTGCTCCAGTTGAAGTAAAAGAAGAAAAACCAGAAGTTTCAGTTGTTCCAGTTGAAGTAAAGGAAGAAAAACCAGCTTCAATTATCTCTACAAGTACAGAAGAAATTGAAGAAGAAGATATTAAGAGTGACAATGGAAAAGGAAAAATGGAAGAATTAAAAAATCAAATTTCAAGTTCAATTAAGAAACATCAACGTACAATGTCAAATAGTATGCAAAATCTTAAAGATCATTTAAAAGGAAATAAAGACCATAAAAAGGAAAATAAGCAAAAATCTGAAAAGAAAAAGGAAGAAATAGTTACTGAAAGCAATATTTCTTCTAAAGAAAATGATACAGAAACTGAAATAATTGGTAATGAAACTCCAAGCGTTGTTCCTGGTTACGCTTCAAGTGACACTAGTATTGATACTTTTATAAGTAATTCCAAAAAGAGTAATAGACCAAAGAGTATTAAGAGTTTCTTTGGTTTCAATAAAAAAGATAAGAAAGACAAAAAAGAAAAGAAGGAAAAGAAAACTATTAAAAAGATAGAGGAAGAAACAATTCCAGAATTCCCAATAAATAATTTATCTGTTAACACTGGTCTTAAGGAAAAGAGAGGATCAATAAAGAGTAATGATTCTAACTCACCATTCTCATTTAAACGCTTGGTTTCACCATTTTCCGCAACTAAGCGTCGTGCCAGTAGCGCTTCTCTTAGTTCAAAAATAAATAATAAGAAAAATGAAAAGTCTGAACATAGTGATTCAACTCCAAATACCACTGTTTCAGATGTTCCAATAAAGAATGAAGTCAAAAACACTGATGTTCCAACTAACGATACTACCAAAACTGGAACTACCAAAACCGAAATTGTTCAAGAATCATCAAAGGATGGTAATTCTCAACAAAAGGTTTTAACAATCGTCAAACCATCCACAGGCGATAATATGAATAAGGTTATTGCAGATGTACAAACTCAACAACCAAAATTTGTTATTCCAGAAGAAGCTCTTGAACGTGTTGAATCAGATAAACAAAAAGATACAAAGAAAGAATCTGAAGATGATGACAAGTCATCAATTTACAGTGTTAGTAGTCAAAGTTCCGTCAGTTCCTCATCCTCATCTTTATCTTCCTCAGCATCCTCAGCTTCATCTTCATCTTCGGATGAAGAAGTTTTAGGTAATCTTATTAATAAAAAGCAAAATGCTTCAACTATTGAAGCTTCCTCTGTTTCTCATACAGCACCAATAACAATTAATAATCAAAAGCAAAGTCAAAACTATGAATCAAATTTAAATAAAAATTATGCCAATATTGAAAATGATGACTTTGTTTCACTTATGATGGTCCAACGTATGCTCTCATCTTCTGTAGATCGTACTTCTCTTAATACCAATACCTTACCATCTTCATATTCAGAAATACCATCTAACATGATAAGTCCATACAGTTTTGTTGATGTAGAAGCTGAAAAGAAAAAGTCATATTCAAAACCAAAGGCTGTTATTACAACTGTTAATCCATATGGTAGTGACAATACTGTTGGCACTCCAAGAAGCACTATTCTTTATAAATTTGATGAAAAGCCAACACTTGAAGCCAAAAATAATTTATATAAAAACGATTTTGCTTCAAGATCTGTTGGTAGTTTACCAATTGATGTTGCCAAGGAAGAAGTTAAATCTTCTCCAAAACAAAGAATGATTGAATTAAATCTCGACAATTCTTTCCTTATAGATGATAAAGAAATGACAGAAGCTGACAAAAGAAAATCAACTTTATTAGATTCTAATTTAATGCAAATGTTTGATGATATCCATAACTTATCTTTAGATGATATTACAAGTCGTTACACTAAACCAAGTATGATACAATGTGATATTGGACCATCCTTCTTAGATGAAGTTATGGGTAGTTTATCTATGGATAAACGTTAAATTTAAACAACAATTTCAAAGTCTATTTGCGTTATACCAATTTTTTCATACCTTTCTATAAAATCAATATCATTAATTTTCATCAAATTATTAGTTTCTATATATAAAAAAGCAGAGATCAATTTTTTTCTTTTTTAAAATTTTGTCAAGTAAAACATTCATTTTTCTATATTATAATATAAGAATTTTTTATAAAAAAAATGAAGAAAAAAAATAATCGAGAAAAGATTGTTTTTTTTTTTCTTGATCATTTCATTTATTGTTTTTTCTTTTAAAAAAATATTATAGCTAATATTTTTTTAACCTATAAATATCAAAATATTACACATTTCCAATATATAAACTATATATTTTATTTTTTTTTTACACATTATCATTTATATATATGTTGTATGTTTGAATAAAATAATTTTTTAAAGTTTTTTTTTTTATTGAAAAAAAAAAAGGTTCAACATAAAACATTATATATAAAGAATCTTTTATAGCTATCAATTATAAAATTTTTTATATTTTTAAATGAATATAATTTAGAATAAAGTTAAATATCTTTTTTTTAATTGAAAAAAAAAAAAAAAAGAATATATTCATTTTTATCTATAAAAATTAAAAAAACATAATATTTTTTATCTATTCAAATGATTTTAGAAAAAAAAAAATATAAAATAAAATTAAATTAAACATGGTTTATTCTGTTTTTTTTTTTTTTTTTTTTTTTTTTTTATGTTTTTACTTTTTCCATTTCATTATTTTTTTATTTTAAAAAAAAAAAAAAATGAAACGAAAAAACAAATGATGAAACAAACGAATTTAAATATCTTAAAAATTAAGGGAATACATTAGCCACTACAACATACATACAAACTAATAGAACTAAATGGACACAAAATTTCAATAAAACAAAACAAAAACAAAAACAAAAAAAAAAAAAAAAAAGCACCATAAACGACATCCTCCTTCCTTTCCATAGAAAGCACCCTCTTGGGAACGTGCCTTCATTTATTTAATAAATGTAGTTTCTCAAGGGGGTCTACTCATGCTCATGGTACTGAGAGAGTAGAAAGAATTAAATCCAAGTATTGCGCAATGGATGCTTGGTGCCCTCTTAGGAACGTGCCTTCATTTATTTATTAATGGAGTTTATCAAGGGGGTCTACTCATGCTCATGGTACTGAGAGAGTAGAAAGAATTAAATCCAAGCATTGCGCAATGGATGCTTGGTTAGTCTTTAAGGGAAAATTATTAGGACTAAGCTCATGGTACTGAGCGATTAAAAAACATTTTATTCATCGAATTTAAGTATTTGATGAATAAGTTGAATGTTTGATATTCAGGTAAGTTTGTATAGTATTTAATTAGAAGAGTAATACATTTTGTTGCTGTATTTTTTTCTTTTATTCATGTATTCATGTAGTACTACTCTTCTCTTGTAAGAATCCAATGTAGTCAACTTTAGCATTTGCATTGTATTTTTATATTCATGTAGCTATTGTTGTATTGTTTCTTGTAAGAGACTGATTCACTCTACATCATGTAAAAATACTATTCACAAGCTTTCTGGTGTCGACATTCTTGATTCAAATTTTTTACCAATTTAAATATTTAATGAAAAGTAAAGTCAAACAATTTTAGTGTCAAAAAGCGAATCGAATTTACTAACAACAAACCAAAACTAGAATTTTTAAAGAAAATTTACAACTAGAATTCAAAAAAAAAAAAAGAAACTTTAAACAAAGCATCGTAACAATTTTTGTTCTATCCAGTACTTTTAAGAAGAGAGAGAGAGACAGATTTTTTTCCATATACGTTATATTTGTAATTTTTATTAGTATTTATTTTATATTCAATATTTTTTAATTAGAATTTATTATCATGTCAGTCCTTTATATTAAAGATAAGAATTATATCAGACGTGGTACCCGGTCTTATGGTATCCCCTTAGATGATATTCGCTCCTTCTTTATCCGTGGTATTCGATCATGGTCAGTAAATATGCTATGGGAAAAACTCGAGGTTATTCTAGAAGATAAATTTAATTCAGTTATTAGTGTTAAATATTTTCAGACTTTCAATGATCACTTTTTCTTAGTCAAGGTTCATGGTTCATCGAAAGATTGTATTAAAATCTTACACATGTTAAAGAAGAAACTTTCAGTTACCTCAATTTCCTTTTCAGCTCGTAGTAGAAGGAATCACAAATACACTTTTTCCACTCTCAAACGTAAAATTTTAGTTTCTAATAAACATCAACATTCTATTCAACAATCATTTCAACAATCAGTTCAACAATCTCATCAACAATCCGATCTTCAACTAGATCTTCAACAAGATCTTCAACAAGTTTCCAATCATGAAAATATTCCAGATCTACAGCAAACACAATTTCAATCTCAACATTCAACAATTAATTCTAATAGCTCTATCAACTCTGATAACAGTTCAATAGTTGATAGTTCTTCAGTTTCACAGCCATCTAGTAATAGTTCTACTTATTCCTCTGATGCATCATCCATTAATAACGATGACTTTAATAATAATAATAATAGCAACGATTCTTCCTCATCCAACAAGCCTGATAACTTTTCTTTTTGTCTTAGTTGGAACACCAATGGGTGGAATCACGAAAAGAGAGATAGTATTAGCTATTTCACAGCTATTTTCAAACCATTATTTTTATGTTTCCAAGAAACTGGTAATGGTTCTGGATCGAATACAGATTATCCTTGTCGTGTTACTTTGCGAAACTATAGACACTTTTTCAAGAAAGCTGACGAATCAGTTCCGGGAATGAGAGGTTTATATTTAGGTTTTCACAATTCATGTCAAGCCTCACTTGAAAACTTCTCTGGAAAGTATATTATTTCTATTTATACTTTTAGTCTCTGGAATAGATTCAAATGCTCGATTGGAAATGTTTATATGCCTCATAGTCATCACAACATCTATGTTGATCATGCAAAGTTAGAAGTTCGCTTGTGGTTACAAACTCATTCATCCCATCCATCGATTCTTGTTGGTGATTTTAATATGTCTAAAGTAAAATTATCCAACTGGTTATCAACTAATGGATTAGGAGATTGGGAAATTCTTCCGCTTAGAGGGTCTACTATCTCTTGGACTCGAGGTGATCAATCTTCCGACATTGACCATGCTCTTATCAATTCGAAGATGAAAGATCTTATTCACTCAGGATCATTTATAAATAATTTTTATCCTGTATCAGACCATAAGCCACTTCTTATTAATGGTAAAATTATTCCTATGGAAGATTTTTCTAATGACTTTAATGTTCCTAAGAAAATTCTGAAATGGAATAGATTAAAATGTATTGAGGAAAAGGAATCTATTCTCAGTCATAATAAATTCCAAATACTTTCAGCAAAATCCAACGATCCTAATGTTTCTACAGATGAACTTTCCAAAGAGTTTACTTCAACTGCTTTTTCAATTGCAGACGAGCTCAGTATTACTTCAGCAAATAATGTTATAAAGTCTTCATTTCATATTTCACAACAAATTTTTAATCTTCAAAAAATCAAAATGAAGTTGTATAAGAGATTTAAAAAAGAAAGAATTTATGATATAGATGAATTTATTAAAAGAATTAAAATCTACCGTAAACTCATTGATTACATCCACAAAAGATGTAATGAATTTAGGAAGCAAGAATATCTTCATTGGATTAAAACAGGATGTGAGTATATGAAGAGTCATAATCCTAAGAAGGCCTGGAAATGGATCAAGAAAACTGCAAAAATTGGAAAAGATTCTTTCTTTATTGCTCAACCAATTAAAAATAAAAATGGAGAATTAGTTGTTGCTACGGAAGAACAACTAGATGTGTGGCATGATCATTTCGAAAATCTTGCATCAGACCCAAGTGGTGTAAGTCTTGATTTGGAGCATTGGTATGAAGAACCAACGAATAAACGTTTTTCACTTCCTATGCTTGATGAGTGGGATATCAACCAAGATATTAGTATTGATGAAGTCAAGTCAGCTATCCTCACTACTCCAAATTATAAAGCATCAGGTCCGGATGGTATTCCAATTGAATTTTACAAAGCATTAGTTCCATCAAGTAATGATTCTAATAATGCTACAGATAATAATTCTTCTGGTAATACTACTTCAGATAATGATGCTCATGGTTTAAATTTTATTCTTAAATTATTCAACCGTATTTGGGATGGAGATTTCCCCAACTCATGGAATGAATCCAGTATTGTTTCTATTCCTAAGAAGGGAGATTTGACAGATTGTGATAACTATCGAGGTATATCACTTATCAATAATGGTATTAAGTTGATTTCCAAAATTGTCACCACTAGAATCTCAGAATATGGTTTAAAGAATAATTTCATTAGACCTGAACAATTTGGTTTTCGAAAAAAAGAAGAAAGTATTAGTCTCTTCATTTCAATCCAAGAAATATGCCGTAGACGTCAATTAGATAATAAAGAGACATATTTGGCCTTTTTAGATCTCAGGAAAGCATACGATTCAGTCCCAATCGGTAATATTCTCCATAAATTAGATTGTTTAGGAATCCGAGGTAAGAGTCTACAATTTATCAAAAATTTATATTTAACATCTAAGGCTAATGTCAAATTAGATGGACAATTCTCGAAATCTTTTGATGTGAAGAAAGGAGTCCGTCAAGGTTGCCCTCTTTCTCCTATTCTCTTTAATCTCTTTATTAATGATATATTTAGAGAGTGCGAAGATCTAGGAGTCAGTTTAGGTGACACTCGATGCTGTGGTGGACTTTTTGCAGATGATATAGTTATTTGTGCTCCAACAAGAGGATGCTTAAAAAAGATGCTTAGAAGAGTTAATGAATGGGCATTGTATAATGAAATGGAATTTGGTATCCAGAAATGTTCAACGATGGTGATTCGTCCTGAATCAATAGAAAATCAGAACAAGAGAGATCCAACATTTTACTTAGCAGGACAACCCATTCCAACTACTGATTGTTATACTTATCTTGGTGTTCCATTTGATAAGAATCTGTCCCTTAAACCAGTAATTAAAGCTCTTAATAACAAGGTTTTGAAAGGGCTTTTCTCAGTCAGTAAATTCTTAAGAAATCCTAATATTCCTATTCCTTTCAAAAAGCTAGTACTTAACTCACAAGTGATTAGCAGAGTTTCATACTTTGCACCATTACTTGGATCCAACAAAGCTAGGTCTAGGATTGCTCAGAAGCATGTTAACAAAGGAATACGATGGGTTGCCGGAGTTCATAAAGCTGTATCGTTTATATCTTTATACTCTATTTCAAAAGATTTGAATATTCCTCCATTGTCAGCCAAATGTGCGTTAGCTCAGGTTAGATGTTTTAACAAATGGAAAAACTCAAATTGTATTATCTCACACCTTGTCAATTACATTCCTAAATTTAGAAAATACACGTGGTGCAAATCAAGTAGGACACTTGATAAAAAATTAAAGAAACATGGAGATGTTAAAGCAATTAAAAACTTTTATTGGAAAGATCTCAAAGGGAATTCAATCAAAGCGCAATATTATGATGATAATAAATTTATTGAAACTAAAGATTTTATTAAATTATGTTATGAGTACCCAGAGTTTGCCTATGGCTTCTACTGGCTATTGAAAGCAAGAAGCGGATACAAGTTGGATGCTAGAGTTGCCAAAGCTGCCAAATTTGTTGATCCAGTTTGTCCTAACTACTGTCCATGTTGCAAGTGTGGAGATCAAAGTATTAAACATTGGTTATTAGATTGTCCAACATTTAGAGATATCCGTATTAAACATTATGATTCTATAGTCCAGCTATTAAATTTTTTCAGTCAACGTAATTCCAATAGTCCTATCAATAATAATGAAATTGATAATATCAGTAGAGATAGTAATAACATTAATAGTAATAGTAACAATAGTAGTAATAACAATAGTAATAGTAACAATAGTAATAGTAACAATAGTAATAATAACAATAATAGAAATAATAATATTAGTAATGATAGCAATAGTGAAGATAATAATTCTAATTTAGATAGTAATTTAGTTAATGATAGTAATAGTTCTAATAATCCGGTGAATATTAATGTGTATGATTATTCTAGTGTGTGCAGTAAAATATTTAAATTCCTTCTTGGGGGAAGAAGTTTTAACAATATTAATTACAATTCAAGGGAATGGAAAGAACTTTGTAAGCGTCAGATTCAATCTGGTACTAACGAAGGAACACCATTCTTGACGGTAACCGCGGAACTTCTAACCAAAATCATGCCTTTTGCTATTGGCCAGCAATGGTCAATGTTCAAAAGGTTTGAAGCAACATCCAAGAGCGTCAATGCTGAAGAAACAGTAAGACAGGCCAGGAGGGCCAGCGCAACCAATGGAGATCATAATTTTGTTCCATGACAAAATTTTGATCTTTGGCTCGGTGTCCCATTGGAAGTCAAATACAATTATTATACTTTAGTATGATAGTGGCTTTCTTACTTTAATTAAAATTACTAGAATACATTATACCCAATTTTTATTCATTTGTGTTTATTTAAACATATTTTTTTTATTTTTATTTATTTTTAATTTTTTATTACATGTATTATAATTTTAATTAAATTAATAATAAAGTTTAAAATATTTGATGCCGTTAAAAAAAAAAAAAAAAAAAAAAAAAAAAAAAAAAAAAATCCATAGAAAGCATTACCTAGCTATAAACTGATAAGATAAAAAAAAAAAAAAATAGTTTGACATCGTCAAAAAAGAAAAGAAATAATAATATAGAAATAAAGACAATAAAAAACAACAACAACAATAATAATTTATAGAGATAGTCTTTTTTTTTTTTAAATATAAATCATAAATAAAAAAAAGACTTTTATTTTTCATAGAACAAACAAAACAAAAGCAAAAATAAAAGATATAAAGTTTTTAAAAAATAAAGTCAATAAAAAATTAAAGTCAAAAAAAAAAAAAAATAAATATGTAAAATGTAAAAAGTAAAAAAAGAAAAAACATTTTAAAATAAAATAAAATAAAATAAAATAAAATAAAATAAAATAAAATAAAATAAAATAAAATAAAATAAAATAAAATAAAATAAAATAAAATAAAATAAAATAAAATAAAATAAAATAAAATAAAATAAAATAAAATAAAATAAAATAAAATAAAATAAAATAAAATAAAATAAATAAAATAAAATAAAATAAAATAAAATAAAATAAAATAAAATAAAATAAAATAAAATAAAATAAAATAAAATAAAATAAAATAAAATAAAATAAAATAAAATAAAATAAAATAAAATAAAATAAAATAAAATAAAATAAAATAAAATAAAATAAAATAAAATAAAATAAAATAAAATAAAATAAAATAAAATAAAATAAAATAAAATAAAATAAAATAAAATAAAATAAAATAAAATAAAATAAAATAAAATAAAATAAAATAAAATAAAATAAATAAATAAATAAATAAATAAATAAAATAAATAAATAAATAAATAAAAAGTTTTCAAAAACCCTTTAATTTATAGAGTTATTATCTTAGAAAAAAAAAAGAAAAGGAATGAAAATTAAAGTAATTATAATAAAACATTTCTTATTTTTATTTTAATATTACTATTAAAAATGTAATGAAATGTATTATCTTTTTTATATGTTAAAATGTTATTAATAATTTGAATTAAATTTCATATTTTTTCAGTATATTTAATGTGTTCATTGTTGTAGAATCAATGTTATTTTCTTTTTTACTTTTAAATTAATTTCTCATTTTACACGTTCCTGAATTAAGTCTTTTATATTTAATCTTTTTTAGCTTTACATGTTTTATATTTTTTTTTTTTTTTAACTATATTGGAAGCTGTTTCGCATAATTAATACGCAAAATGTGGTCTCTTATCATTCATAATAGTATTAAAAATTGATGAGGTAACCCATTATTGAAAACTGAATCGATTGGATAGAGTTTTTTCACACAAATTAATTGCAGATAGATAAATTTCTAATTACTTCAATTAAGTTTTATCTTTATTACTAATAACTTTTCCTCCTTGCAAATGCTTAATGATTCCTTCTTTTTTACTGGCTTTAATCTTTTTCTGGTACCGTTGAAAATACCCCATTTATTATTCTGTCACAATCGTTTATCTTTTTCTGTATTTTTTCTATATATTTCTCTTTTTTATATATTTTTTTTTCTTTTATTTAAAAATTTCTCTGAAATTCCTTCAATAGAAAGATTATTATAATCATAATAAGAATATAAAATGTTAAATACATTTTTTTGGTAAATTTTTTTTTCTAGCAATTTCACTATCAAATATCAAATATATTTTGATTTAATTTATCACCATCATATTCATTATTATTATCTAGAAATCTGAGCCAAGTTTAATACAATAATTTATATGATATTTATTTATAAAATTAAAAATTTTTAAATATTGGTATTTCGTCATCACTATCTGTTTTATTTATGCCTGTTCCTTGTTCTATTATATCCCAATAAAAAAATCTTTCACATTCACAACATATTAATAAAAAATGGGGTATTTCCTTCATTATCTGCTTTATTTATATCACCAAATCATATTGAAGTGGTATATCCACTATATCATCATGATTTCATATGAATGCTTTCATTATTGGTGTTTCCCCCTTTATTGTTTGCTTTACTCCCATCTGCCCCATTTTTAACTAAATGTTTTATTATATTTAAAAAAACTGTATTATTACACACAATTAATAATATGGAGTATAACCTTCATTATTAGATATATTAACTCTAGTACTTTTTTTAATTAAATATCTTATTACATTATCAAAACGACTAACTTTATAAGCTTATTCATATTTTTTTCATTTATTTAAACTCCGTTGTCAATTAAAAATTCTATTATGCGAATGTAATTTTTATAATACCGCTTATTTCTGCTAATGCTGTGTTTCCATTATTATTTTTTATAATAATGTTTATTCCATACTTGAGCAATATTTTTAAAATTTCTTTACTTTTAGTATAGCAAACAAGCAAGCAATGCTTAATGAAGTAGTGGTTTCATTTTCATAGCATTTTTTTTTTTTTTTTTTTTTTTTTTTTTTTTTAACTTCCGAGTGCATTTCTCCCATCGATCAGAGTTAGCTCCAATGGTGGTTCTTAGAGAAACGTTGGCTCATTCCTATTGCTAGGTGGTTGTGACCCTCCTGGTCTGTCATACTGTTTCTTCAGCTTCGACGCTCACTTAATCCATGTACATTAGATGCATGTCGTTGTACGATATTTCACAACTACAATGCTAAGCCTCTTATAGTCAATTTGATCACGTGTCAACCGCCCCCTAATGTTTACACTTAAATTGATTAAGGAATATTATGTGTTTTTGGCATAGCCTAAGTCACCACTTATTAAGTTCTAATTTGGAATGTACCATGTACACTAGACCCTTTCAGGCCGGCTAGACGAGTGTTATTATCATAGTAGTAAATTAGAAAGTTCATTTATACTTACCTGAATATCATAACCCAACCCATGGCAAACCCAGTGGGAAAATCCACAGGCACTGACATCTGCGGGGTCTAACCAGAAGCCTTATGTATGCTAAGGAAACGCCTTAACAACCAGGATAAAAACTGGAACGACTTCATAGCATATATAATCAAATATTTCATTTTATATATTAAGGATAGAATTAAACTTTTGCCCTTTTTTCTTTAATTAACAATAACTTAAAATCCCTTTTTTGATATTTCTACTTTATTTTTATAATAAATGTGTAGTTTTATTATAAAATTAATATCACATTTGAAATATTTGTCAAATTCATAATCTCTTTCTCAATCATCTTTAATTTTATTATAATAATAATATTTTAAATTATATATATTAACCCCCTAACTGAAATTAATACTATTATTGTTTCTAACTCTTAATTCTTCAACATACAATTCTAATTCTTTTGTAGTCTTAAAACTGCATATTACTACTTTATTGTAAGTGGAAGCCATAACATTGTAAAGTGTAATTTATTTAGGTGACATTTATCATAAGAATATGGATTAAATAGTTTGGAAAGGCATTTGATAATGCATATTTAATGACTTGGTTTTTAAAGTATAAAAAGTAAAGATTAATTTTAAAATATGGCTAATGATTATTTTTTATTATTAAATGAACAAAATATAATTTATAAAAATTACCATTTTTATGGCTTTATAATTAAATTAATTTATATTTCAAAGTTCATTAAAAATATTCAAATTAATTTTTTTTATAAATAAGATTAATATTATTAATAAAAATGAATGAATAGTGTAATAATATATAAAAAAAATAATTTTTTTTTATCTATTTTTTTTTTTCTTTTTTTATAAAATTTTATTATATTTTTATTAGTAATATTAGTAGTTTAACTTGTTGGTTAAACATTAATAGAATTATAAATTAAGAGGTATATATACTATGCTTTTTTTTTTTTTTTTTTTATTTTATTTTTTATTTAGTGTATAAAGATCGTTGTTATTTAAAAATAAGAACATTTGAAAAGAAAAAATAACAACTTTAAATTATAGTTTAATTTAAATTCTACCAGTAATAATGACAAATTAAATTCAATAATAATATTTGAAAAAAAGGTTTTTAATAATAATATACATTATATAATTGGTTAAAACAATAATAAAAGAGAAAAAAAAAGTTTATTATATACATACTATATGAAATAAAGGCTCAAAACATTGGTAAAATTTAAATCAATGGATAATCAATTATATAGCTTAATATTTTTTGGATCTTTGATTTATTTTTTTTAAAAAAACAGACACCTATGATTTATATATATATATTTTTAACAAAATAGTTAATGTCATTGACATTACTATTTTTTTTAAATATAACAATAAAACAGGTATAGCTAACAAATTGTAAAGGACACCAAAAAAAAAAAAAAAAAAAAAAAAAAGAATAAATATGTAATATTTGAATAATTTTCATGATTAGATTTTCAAAGCACACCATTTTATCAATATTATCAATATTTAAAAAAAAAAATAAATAAATAATTTTTAAAATCTTTAAAGATTTTATATATCTAAATCAAATTTCTATAAATAATAATAACTTTATTTTTTATCTTTATTTTATATCTATATAATATCTATATTTTATTATTTTATTTTTTTATTACTATTATTTTTTTTTTAATAAAATAGTATTATTTGAAATATTCATAATTTAAAAATGGCTACTGAAGGTGCTAGTGAAAACAAAAAAATTATATATATTTTAAGAGGTTTACCAGGTTCTGGTAAATCTACTTTAGCTAAATCTCTTCTTGAAAGTAGTAATAGTCAAGGTATTATTCTTTCTACTGATGATTTCTTTATGGAAGATGGTGTTTACAAATACGATGTTACTAGAATTCTTGAAGCTCACAGATTCAATCAAAATCTTTGTAAGGAAAATTGTGAAAAGGGAGTCACTCCAGTCATTATTGATAATACTAATGTTAAACGTAGAGATGCTAAAGTTTATATTGAAATAGCTGTTCAATATGGTTATGAAGTTCAAGTTCGTGAACCAGATACTCCATGGTGGAAAAGTAGAAATATTCAAGAATTAACCCAAAAGACAGTTCATGGTGTTCCAGAAGAAAAGATTCAAAAAATGTTAGAAAGATGGGATGATGATTTTTCTGTTGAAACTATTTTAAATGAAGATGGTCCACACTACCTTGGTGATATTATTAGTGGTAAATATCCAAACACTAAATACAACAACAGATACAATAATAACAGATACAATAAGTATAATAATAATTATTACGGTAATGATAACAATGACAATGGTAACTATAATAGTAATAATTACCGTGGTGGTAATTTCCATGGCAATAGCTATCGTGGCAGCAACAATGGCTTCCGTGGTAACAGTAATGGTTTCCGTGGTGGTCGTGGTAACTTCCGTGGCAATAGCAATGGTTTCCGTGGCAATAGCAATGGTTTCCGTGGTAATAGTGATGGATTCCATGGTGGACGTGGTAATTTCCGTGGTAATGGTTACTTTGGTGGACGTGGTAACTTCCGTGGCAATAGCAATGGTTTCCGTGGTAATAGTGATGGGTTCCGTGGTGGACGCGGTAGCTTCCGTGGCAATGGTAATGGCTACTTTGGTGGACGTGGCAACTTCCGTGGTGGTCGTGGTGGATATCACAACAATTACAACAACAATACTACTTATGGTGAAAACAATACCAATGTTGAAAATACCAACATTACCGAAACCACTAATTAAATAGGGAGAAACAACAACAACAATAGCTACCACGAAAAATAATATGAATATATATAATACATAAAATATTGTAAATTATCTTAAAAAAAAAAAAACCATCTTTGAATCATAGAATCATATATATAAGATCTGTATTGATCCTTATATTTTTAGGTATTATTATGGAAAAATCAAAACCAAAAAAAAAGAGAGTAAATAATGGGGAAAAATACTAGCATAATTAATATTATTTTATTATTATAATTATCATTATTCATTTTATAGTTTTATTCCATTTTACTTACAACTTTTTTTTAATTTTTTTTTTATTTCTTTTTATAAAAACGTTATAAAGAAAATAATAGTTTTAAGTTTTGACATTATTATATTTCTTTCAAATATATAATTTTATATAATTCATTTATCTCATTATTAAAAGAAAAATAAAAAAAATATGTTATAAAAAAGATTAGAAAAAAAAAAAAAGAGTCTATTACGAAAATAATAATTTTTTTCTTTTATCAATTATCAGCATCATCATTATTATCATTGTCCTATCAGGAATTCTAAGATTATCAAGTGATATCTTCTTCTTGCTTTATCAATATCCTCTTATTAATTGTTTATTGTTGTTTATGATCTTGTCTTTCTTTATTATAAATTTTCATATTAATTACAAAAGTTTTTCATTGAATTAAAAAAAAAAACAAAAAAAAAAAAAACTTTAATATAGACAAAAAAGGTGTAAATGAATAAAAAAAAAAAATCTAAATTTATTTTACTTTTTAAATAGGTAGAGTGAATTGATTTTAAAATTGTAAAGATTTTTATTTTACTGTTAATTTAGTGAAGTGAAGGACAATCTATTGTTTAAAAATCTAAAATCTATAATTATAAAACCTTTTTTATATTCTTATTATTAAGTAAGATAGTGTTGTTTGTTATCGTTATTATTATTATTATTATTACTACGATTACTATTACTACTATTATTTTTTTTTATCTTTCCTCCTTCTTCTTTCTTCCCATTCCACTTTTTGAAATAGGCTGTCATCTAAAGATGATTAATTTATTAATTCATTTAATTTAAATAATTATTTATTAATATTATTATATTTTCATTCATTTACATTTTATTAATAAATTTTTATTAATAAATTTTTAGTTTTCCAACTACTCTTTTAAAAATAAAACCAAAACTTTTTAATAATAATAATAATAATAATAATGGAAAAAACTAAAAATATTAAGAAAAAAATAAAATAAAAAAATTAGAATATAAATAACTTTAAAAATAAATATTTTTTATTTTTTATTTTTTTTTTTTTTTAATAAAAATAAATAAATAAAAAAAAAAGGTTAAGAATAGAAAAAAAAAATAATTAATAATGTATATAAAAAGTCTAACTTATTCCTTTCTATTATTATATAATAATAGAATAAAATATATTTATATATATATGAAGAAAATATATATAAAACAGTTTCAATAGGTATATATTAAAACATTAAAAGTAACAAAATTTCTATACAAGTATATACAACTGTTTGTCAAACTCATTTCTAAATTTCTTATTTTCTATAGATATAATACAAATAACAAATATAATTAATTTAAGCTCACCAATACATAAGACAAATGACGTCAGAACATGAAGAAAATATAATGACAACAACCGATGAAAAAAAAGTAAAGTTTAATTAGTATAACTTTTAAAGTTATGACTTTATATATTCAATTTTAATATATTCATTTGATATATAACAATTTTTTTTATTTTTTTTAACAAAAATTCTAATAATATTGCAATTTGTTTTATAATTTTTAATTAAAATTTTGATATAAACTGTATATTATATATTATATATCCTATATGAATATGGATATGATATTGAAAATAAAAGAACCAAGTTAAAACGGAAGATAAAGAAGAATCAACACAAGATAATAATGAAGAAAAAAAGGAATTAACAACAAATAATGATAAATCAACGGCAGAAGGTGAAATAAAACCAAGAAAGAGAAGAAAAAAGAGAAAGTAATTAATTCATAATTGATATAATAAAAATAACAACTATCAATATAAAATTACATATATACATATATATTTTGATGAAAAAATTTTAATTTTTAAAAAAAAGTTACATTTAATATTTATTTAAAGAAAATATAAATTACAAAAAAGAATATAAGAAAAAGATGGTTATTGAAAATTTGATGAATTATATAAAGAAATTTTATTTATTTAAGAATATATAAATAAGGCATTTTAAAATTTCATTTTCTAAATCTCATACAAGACCAAAAATAATAATAATATATATATATATATATATTTTTTTTGAAAAAAGAAACAATTAAGAATTGAATTTCCTTTATTAGCCAATGTATATTCAATATGCTAATGTTAATATGAATTGAATTTCCTTTATTAGCCAATGTATATTCAATATGCTAATGTTAATATGAATTGAATTTCCTTTATTAGCCAATGTATATTCAATATGATAATGTTAATATGAATTGAATTTCCTTTATTAGCCAATGTATATTCAATATGCTAATGTTAATAATTAAATTTTCTATATCAACCATTTTAGTTAATAATTATTTAATTTTTATTCATATAATAAAGTAACATTTGATAAAATAGTATCCCTTTTTTTTTTTTTTAAAAAAAAAAAAACAATGATTAAAATTCAAACAATTAACAATACTTTTTTTTTATTACTTATTTATAATATTTAAAATTCCAAATATGAATTTTATGTTAATAATAACCACAATACCAATACTAATTTCTTTTTTTTATTTTGCAAAATTATATTAGTCAAGGTAAGAATTATATTTAAAAAATGTATATAATATTAGTTCAGTTTAATTGTTTAGAGAAAAGGTGTTGATATAAAATTATATTATTATTAATAAAATATATTAATATGATAATTCTATTTATAAAAAAAAATGTAGAAAATGGACAAGCATCTGCCATGAAAAGTGAATTATTAATTACAGCCAGAAATAAATTATCTTTTGATAAAACAAAAAGAGTTCGTAGATGGGTACGACAACCAATTTCATTTAATACTCTTAGTGGTAATATTGAACTGTCAATATGGCATACAGGTATTATTATGCAAAATAATAATAAAAAAATTTAGTTGCTTTAATATTAATGATAATAATAATAATAATAATAATAATAATAATAATGTCATAGACATTACTATGGTATTATTATAAATATATTAATCATTATAATAATGTTATTGTAATGGTTAATATAAATAGTTTTGCTTCTTTTTTTCTTAACCGAAAATCAAACTATTAACATTAAAATCATTATTACTTTTTTTTTTTTAGATGAACCAAAAAAATTACCTTTAGATAAAGTATTAAGTTAAACAGACACTAGTATAGCTACAGCGACAAAATCAAATAATTAAATATTTCAATCATTGAAATATAAATTGAAAAAAAAAAAAATAATCTTTAAAACTATCCAATATCTGATTTTTTTTTTTTTATCTTTATTTACCTGTACATTTTTTTTTCTATTTTTTATTTGAAAAGATGTTTTATTAATAGTTTTATATACTACACACACTCTTAACACGTACTTTTTTTTTTTTAAAAAATTAATCCTTTATAAAATCTTTCTCCTTTATTCATGCTTTTGTAATTATTTAATGAATGAATGAATAATTAAATTAAATATTTATTATTCATTTTTATATATAAAATTTATTATTTTATTTATTTTATCTCCTTTCTTTTTTTAATATAAATATTACTCTTTTTTTAAAAAAAAAATAATAAAAAAAAGAAACATTGGAAAATTAATATAATAATTATTTTATTTATATTAAAAAGAATATTAAACGATCATTTATTTTAATATTCTTTTTATCATGTTAACTTTATATAATACCTCTTTTGTAAGAGTCTATAATCCTTAAAAATATTTAAAACTACTACTACCTATACTACCTATATTACCTATACTACTAATAAAATAATATATATAAGAATACCTTTACTATTATATTCAATTTTTTTTATTATAAATAGTTCATATGTAAATGTATTGTAGTTATAAATAAAATAAATACAGAATTAAAAAATGGAACACAATTGAATCTAAAATAAAAATATTTTTTCATTTTTCATGTTTCCCTTTTTCCCTTTTTTATCAATTTATTTATTTTTTAAAGTGATTATTTTAGATTAAAAATTAAATAAAGAAATGTCTGTTAAAAGTTCAAATGCAATAATCCTCTTTTCAGGGCCTTTTTTTTTTTTTTTTTCGAAAAGAATAATATTATTTTATTTTTTATATTTTTTACATTGTTTTTCTCTTTATTACATTTACAATATTTCATTTTTTCTCCGCCAATAGTATTGCTAATTGAAAATTATTATTATTTTGATTTAATTTTACCTTTTTTAATTTTGACTTTAGATCATTAAAGTTTAATTTCTTTTTTATTAATTTTTATATTAAATATACTTTTTTCTTTAATTATTTAAATTAAGAGATAATTAATTTATTTTTGGTGACATTTTATTATGGGAAATATATCCTTTACATTTTATAAAGTTTTCTTATTTAACTTTAAATCTATTAAAAATTGAAGGCTTCAAAAATGAATTGAAATTTTAAATATTTAAATAAGGTAAATGTCTATTGGTATTATTAATATTGGTATTATTGATAAAGAACCTAGTACTTTTCTTTTTCTTTTAGTACTTTTATAAATTCCTTTTTTTAAAAAATTAACTCAAAAAGACAACTCATCATATAAAAGCATAATCCATAATTAATTTAATTCATTCCTCCATGATCCTCCATGATCGAGTAAATAAAAGGGACAAAGATATATGTCTTTTTTTCCATCATCCATATTGTATAGAACAATAAAAAAAAGTAGGAACAAGAAATTTAATATTTATATTTATATTAATTCATTTAAATACAAAAATTTATTAAAAATTTATTTTATTACACAAATTCATATCATGATTAATAAAATTATAATAATTAAAGTTTATTAACTAAGAATAAACAATAAATTTTAATTCATTACCCTTCATTTGATAGGCTGCTCAACAATAATCTATTAATTTTTAATTATTTTTATGATTATTACATTTTACAACTATAAATTTTAATATATTAAATTAATACTAGCAAAATTAATTTTATAGCATCATTAATAAAATATTAATAAATAGTGTTTATTAGTCATTTTATCAAAAATTAAATTTATTGTAGATACTTCCAAATAAAGTGAAGATTTTCCTAAAAGTAAAAATATTGTAAATTATTACCCAAAAGATCATCCAAAAGATGACAAATTAAAAAAAGGTCGCAATAATTAAATAGTGATAAAAAATATTAATTAGTCATTTATTTAAATTAAAAAATAGGGGTGAGTAATTATCCTTAAATTAAATATTAAATAAAATTAATTATAATTATTATAGGAAAAAAAATGATATTTAAAAAAAAAACTTTATATAAATGCATAAAAAATTTTCCTTTTTTTTTTTATTAAAATTATTGAATTTTAAAATTATTGAATTTTAATAAAATAATATAAAAAATGAAATTCAGCAATATTTTATCTTTATTATTTGTTGGCTATGAAGCTGTTCATGCCTACAGTGACTGTAAAAATTGTAGAGTCGTTACTGTTGAAGATGGTGTCAGTTGGGGTGTAGAAAACAACGACTGGTGTGTTAGTAAGTGTTCAAATAAATAAAATTTTTACTTATCCAATGTAAATAAATAATAGATTTTAAATAGAATTTAAAAAAATGATATTAATAATAATTTGTTAAATTTTAAAATTTTCAAAAATTAAAAAAAAAAATGGAAATTTAATTATTTTATTTATAAAAAGTCAAATCTTCTATTTGTAACAAGAACGATTCAAAGAATCAATGTTTCTCATACCCAGATTATCCATGCTGTTCTGGTTGTGATGCTATTTACGAAGACGATGATGGTAAATGGGGTGTTGAAAACAATGACTGGTGTGGTATCAAGGACAGTTGCTTTAAATCTAGTAATGATGCTGGTATTGCTGATGATTACTATGATGAAAGTAAATATTAAATAGTATTTTAATAATATATATATAGTTTATATAATATGAAAAATATAATACATTTCTCTATGCATATTGATATAGCTATTTTTTTAAATAGAATCATTAAAAATAAGAAATATAAACAAATATTGATTTATTATAAATAATAAATAATAATTTATTTGTATAATAGACAGACAATTAATTTGTAAGAGTCCACTCATCACTAATATGTACACTGCTGATCCAGCTCCAATGGTTTACGGTGATACCCTTTACCTTTACACTACTCACGATGAAAACAACCTTAAAAACAATTTCTACACTATGCTTGATTGGTACGTTTTCTCCACTAAGGATATGGTTAACTGGACTAACCATGGTAAGATTTTCTCTTTAGATGATATTAGCTGGGCTGATGACAGAGCTTGGGCTCCACAAGCTATTGAAAGAAACGGTAAATTCTACCTTTACTGTCCAGTTCACAAAACTAACGGTGGTATGGCTATTGCTGTCGGTGTTTCTGACAAGCCAACCGGTCCATTTAAGGATATTGGTCATCCACTTGTTGATGAAGGTGACTGGAACGATATTGACCCAACTGTTTTCATTGATGATGATGGTCAAGCTTACTTATACTTCGGTAACCCAGAACTTAGATATGTTCTTTTGAACGAAGATATGATTTCTATCAATAAATCTGTTGGTGTTAAGAAGATTAAGATGACTGAAGAAGCCTTCGGTAAGGGTAGTCACGATACCGGTACAACTTATGGTGAAGGTCCATACTTCTACAAGAGAAACGGTATTTATTACATGGCCTATGCTGCCTTCAGACAAGGTAAGAACATTGAATCTCTTGGTTACTCTACTTCTACTTCTCCAACTGGTCCATGGAAGTACGGTGGTCCACTTATGACTGAAGAAGGTGGTGCTTTCACTGTTCACCCAGGTATTGTTGATTTCAAGGGTCATTCTTACCTCTTCTACCACACTGGTGAACTTCCAGGTGGTGGTGACTTCCACAGAAGTGTTGGTTTCGCTGAATTCAGATATAATAAGGATGGTTCTATTCCAGTTGTTCCAAAGTGTGGTAGAAAGTAAATTTAATAAAAGATAAAATATAACATCTTTTATATATATATAATAGAAATAAAAAAAAAATTATATATTGTATAAAAATAAAAATAAATTTTTTTTAAAAAACTGTATATATATAAAATATAAATTAAAATTAACAACAATAAAAAAAAAAAAAAGAATACAAAGTAAAATAGATATAAATGTGAAAAAAAAATAAAAAACATAAAAAGAAAAAAATTATAAAAAATTGTAAAGTAATAAATAAAAAAAAAAAGAAAATATTTAACAAAAAATAGAAATAAATCTAAAAAGAAAATAAAAGTGAAAAAATAAATTTTAAATTTTATAATTATAAAAAGTGAATAGGTATAATTTACTTATTATTTTGATAAATATCAAAATAAGTTTAATGATGTTAAGTTTTTTTTTTTTTTTTCCCCTCTAAAGAAATGTGGAAAAGAGCATAGGATAATTCATTTTTTTTTTTTTTCAAATTATAAAACGATTTTTAAAGTTTAAAATAATAACAAGGTTTTGAAAGGACTTTTTTTAGTCAGTAAATTCTTAAGAAATCCTAATATTCCTTTCAAATTGCTATTGGCCAGCAATGGTCAATGTTCAAAAGGTTTGAAGCAACATCCAAGAGCGTCAATGCTGAAGAAACAGTAAGACAGGCCAGGAGGGCCAGCGCAACCAATGGAGATCATAATTTTGTTCCATGACAAAATTTTGATCTTTGGCTCGGTGTCCCATTGGAAGTCAAATACAATTATTATACTTTAGTATGATAGTGGCTTTCTTACTTTAATTAAAATTACTAGAATACATTATACCCAATTTTTATTCATTTGTGTTTATTTAAACATATTTTTTTTATTTTTATTTTAATTTTAATTTTTATATTACATGTATTATAATTTTAATTAAATTAATAATAAAGTTTAAAATATTTGATGCCGTTAAAAAAAAAAAAAAAAAAAAAAAAAAAAAAAAAAAAAAAATATTCCTTTCAAAAAACTAGATGGTACTGAGAGAGTAGAAAGAATTAAATCCAAGTATTGCGCAATGGATGCTTGGTGCCCTCTTAGGAACGTGCCTTCATTTATTTAATAATGGAGTTTATCAAGGGGGTCTACTCATGCTCATGGTACTGAGAGAGTAGAAAGAATTAAATCCAAGCATTGCGCAATGGATGCTTGGTTAGTCTTTAAGGGAAAATTATTAGGACTAAGCTCATGGTACTGAGCGATTAAAAAACATTTTATTCATCGAATTAAGTATTTGATGAATAAGTTGAATGTTTGATATTCAGGTAAGTTTGTATAGTATTCAATTAGAAGAGTAATACATTTTGTTGCTGTATTTTTTCTTTTATTCATGTATTCATGTAGTACTACTCTTCTCTTGTAAGAATCCAATGTAGGCAACTTTAGCATTTGCATTGTATTTTTATATTCATGTAGCTATTGTTGTATTGTTTCTTGTAAGAGACTGATTCACTCTACATCATGTAAAAATACTATTCACAAGCTTTCTGGTGTCGACATTCTTGATTCAAATTTTTTACCAATTTAAATATTTAATGAAAAGTAAAGTCAAACAAGTTTAGTGTCAAAAAGCGATTCGAATTTACTAACAACAAACCAAAACTAGAATTTTTAAAGAAAATTTACAACTAGAATTCAAAAAAAAGAAACTTTAAACAAAGCATCGTAACAATTTTTGTACTATCCAGTACTTTTAAGAAGAGAGAGAGAGACAGATTTTTTTTTCCATATACGTTATATTTATAATTTTTATTAGTATTTATTTTATATTCAATATTTTTAATTAGAATTTATTATCATGTCAGTCCTTTATATTAAAGACAAGAATTATATCAGACGTGGTACCCGGTCTTATGGTATCCCCTTAGATGATATTCGCTCCTTCTTTATCCGTGGTATTCGATCATGGTCAGTAAATATGCTATGGGAAAAACTTGAGGTTATTCTAGAAGATAAATTTAATTCAGTTATTAGTGTTAAATATTTTCAGACTTTCAATGATCACTTTTTCTTAGTCAAGGTTCATGGTTCATCAAAAGATTGTATTAAAATCTTACACATGTTAAAGAAGAAACTTTCAGTTACCTCAATTTCCTTTTCAGCTCGTAGTAGAAGGAATCACAAATACACTTTTTCCACTCTCAAACGTAAAATTTTAGTTTCTAATAAACATCAACATTCTATTCAACAATCATTTCAACAATCAGTTCAACAATCTCATCAACAATCCGATCTTCAACTAGATCTTCAACAAGATCTTCAACAAGTTTCCAATCATGAAAATATTCCAGATCTACAGCAAACACAATTTCAATCTCAACATTCAACAATTAATTCTAATAGCTCTATCAACTCTGATAACAGTTCAATAGTTGATAGTTCTTCAGTTTCACAGCCATCTAGTAATAGTTCTACTTATTCCTCTGATGCATCATCCATTAATAACGATGACCTTGATAATAATAATAATAGCAACGATTCTTCCTCATCCAACAAGCCTGATAACTTTTCTTTTTGTCTTAGTTGGAACACCAATGGGTGGAATCATGAAAAGAGAGATAGTATTAGCTATTTCACAGCTATTTTCAAACCATTATTTTTATGTTTCCAAGAAACTGGTAATGGTTCTGGATCGAATACAGATTATCCTTGTCGTGTTACTTTGCGAAACTATAGACACTTTTTCAAGAAAGCTGACGAATCAGTTCCGGGAATGAGAGGTTTATATTTAGGTTTTCACAATTCGTGTCAAGCCTCACTTGAAAACTTCTCTGGAAAGTATATTATTTCTATTTATACTTTTAGTCTCTGGAATAGATTCAAATGCTCGATTGGTAATGTTTATATGCCTCATAGTCATCACAACATCTATGTTGATCATGCAAAGTTAGAAGTTCGCTTGTGGTTACAAACTCATTCATCCCATCCATCGATTCTTGTTGGTGATTTTAATATGTCTAAAGTAAAATTATCCAACTGGTTATCAACTAATGGATTAGGAGATTGGGAAATTCTTCCGCTTAGAGGGTCTACTATCTCTTGGACTCGAGGTGATCAATCTTCCGACATTGACCATGCTCTTATCAATTCGAAGATGAAAGATCTTATTCACTCAGGATCATTTATAAATAATTTTTATCCTGTATCAGACCATAAGCCACTTCTTATTAATGGTAAAATTATTCCTATGGAAGATTTTTCTAATGACTTTAATGTTCCTAAGAAAATTATGAAATGGAATAGATTAAAATGTATTGAGGAAAAGGAATCTATTCTCAGTCATAATAAATTCCAAATACTTTCAGCAAAATCCAGCGATCCTAATGTTTCTACAGATGAACTTTCCAAAGAGTTTACTTCAACTGCTTTTTCAATTGCAGACGAGCTCAGTATTACTTCAGCAAATAATGTTATAAAGTCTTCATTTCATATTTCACAACAAATTTTTAATCTTCAAAAAATCAAAATGAAGTTGTATAAGAGATTTAAAAAAGAAAGAATTTATGATATAGATGAATTTATTAAAAGAATTAAAATCTACCGTAAACTCATTGATTACATCCACAAAAGATGTAATGAATTTAGGAAACAAGAATATCTTCATTGGATTAAAACAGGATGTGAGTATATGAAGAGTCATAATCCTAAGAAGGCCTGGAAATGGATCAAGAAAACTGCAAAAATTGGAAAAGATTCTTTCTTTATTGCTCAACCAATTAAAAATAAAAATGGAGAATTAGTTGTTGCTACGGAAGAACAACTAGATGTGTGGCATGATCATTTCGAAAATCTTGCATCAGACCCAAGTGGTGTAAGTCTTGATTTGGAGCATTGGTATGAAGAACCAACGAATAAACGTTTTTCACTTCCTATGCTTGATGAGTGGGATATCAACCAAGATATTAGTATTGATGAAGTCAAGTCAGCTATCCTCACTACTCCAAATTATAAAGCATCAGGTCCGGATGGTATTCCAATTGAATTTTACAAAGCATTAGTTCCATCAAGTAATGATTCTAATAATGCTACAGATAATAATTCTTCTGGTAATACTACTTCAGATAATGATGCTCATGGTTTAAATTTTATTCTTAAATTATTCAACCGTATTTGGGATGGAGATTTCCCCAACTCATGGAATGAATCCAGTATTGTTTCTATTCCTAAGAAGGGAGATTTGACAGATTGTGATAACTATCGAGGTATATCACTTATCAATAATGGTATTAAGTTGATTTCCAAAATTGTCACCACTAGAATCTCAGAATATGGTTTAAAGAATAATTTCATTAGACCTGAACAATTTGGTTTTCGAAAAAAGGAAGAAAGTATTAGTCTTTTCATTTCAATCCAAGAAATATGCCGTAGACGTCAATTAGATAATAAAGAGACATATTTGGCCTTTTTAGATCTCAGGAAAGCATACGATTCAGTCCCAATCGGTAATATTCTCCATAAATTAGATTGTTTAGGAATCCGAGGTAAGAGTCTACAATTTATCAAAAATTTATATTTAACATCTAAGGCTAATGTCAAATTAGATGGACAATTCTCGAAATCTTTTGATGTGAAGAAAGGAGTCCGTCAAGGTTGCCCTCTTTCTCCTATTCTCTTTAATCTCTTTATTAATGATATATTTAAAGAGTGCGAAGATCTAGGAGTCAGTTTACGTGACACTCGATGCTGTGGTGGACTTTTTGCAGATGATATAGTTATTTGTGCTCCAACAAGAGGATGCTTAAAAAAGATGCTTAGAAGAGTTAATGAATGGGCATTGTATAATGAAATGGAATTTGGTATCCAGAAATGTTCAACGATGGTGATTCGTCCTGAATCAATAAAAATCAGAACAAGAGAGATCCAACATTTTACTTAGCAGGACAACCCATTCCAACTACTGATTGCTATACTTATCTTGGTGTTCCATTTGATAAGAATCTGTCCCTTAAACCAGTAATTAAAGCTCTTAATAACAAGGTTTTGAAAGGGCTTTTCTCAGTCAGTAAATTCTTAAGAAATCCTAATATTCCTATTCCTTTCAAAAAACTAGTACTTAACTCACAAGTGATTAGCAGAGTTTCATACTTTGCACCATTACTTGGATCCAACAAAGCTAGGTCTAGGATTGCTCAGAAGCATGTTAACAAAGGAATACGATGGGTTGCCGGAGTTCATAAAGCTGTATCGTTTATATCTTTATACTCTATTTCAAAAGATTTGAATATTCCTCCATTGTCAGCCAAATGTGCGTTAGCTCAGGTTAGATGTTTTAACAAATGGAAAAACTCAAATTGTATTATCTCATACCTTGTCAATTACATTCCTAAATTTAGAAAATACACGTGGTGCAAATCAAGTAGGACACTTGATAAAAAATTAAAGAAGCATGGAGATGTTAAAGCAGTTAAAAACTATTATTGGAAAGATCTCAAAGGAAATTCAACCAAATTGCAATATTATGATTTTAATAAATTTATTAAAACTAAAGATTTTATAAAATTATGCTATGAATATTCAGAGTTTGCCAATGGTTTTTACTGGCTATTGAAAGTAAAAAACGGATACAAGTTGGATGCTAGAGTTACAAAAGCTGCTAAGTTTGTTGATCCAGTTTGTCCTAACTATTGTCCATGTTGTAGGAGTGGTGTACAAAGTATTAAGCATTGGTTATTAAATTGTCCAACTTTTAGAGATATCCGTATTAAACCTTAAAATTCCATAGTTCAACTATTAAATTTTTTCTGTCAACGTAATTCCAGCAGTCCTATTAATGATAACGAAAATGTTAATATCAGTAGAGATAGCGATAACAGTAATAGTAATAGTAACAATAGTACTAATAATAATAACAATAGTAATAGTAACAATAGTAATAATAACAATAGTAGTAATAGAAATAATAATATTAGTAATGATAGCAATAGTGAAGATAATAATTCTAATTTAGATAGTAATTTAGTTAATAATAGTAATAGTTCTAATAATCCGGTGAATATTAATGTGTATGATTATTCTAGTGTGTGCAGTAAAATATTTAAATTCCTTCTTGGGGGAAGAAGTTTTAACAATATCAATTACAATTCAAGGGAATGGAAAGAACTTTGTAAGTGTCAGATTCAATCTGGAACTAACGAAGGAACACCATTCTTGACGGTAACAGCGGAACCTCTAACCAAAATCATGTCTTTTGTTATTGGCCAGCAATGGTCAATGTTCAAAAGGTTTGAAGCAACATCCAAGAGTGTCAATGCTGAAGAAGTAATAAGACAGGCCCAGAGCAACCAATGGAGATTATAATTTTGTCTCATGATAAATTTTGAGCTTTGGCTCGGTGATTGGAAGTCAAATACAATTATTATACTTTAGTATAGTAGTGGCTTTCTTACTTTAATTAAAATTACTAGAATACATTATACCCGTTATTTTTATTCATTTGTGTTTATTTAAACATATTTTATTTTATTTTAATTTTTTTTAATATAACATGTATTATATTTTTAATTAATGATGCTGTTAAAAAAAAAAGTCATAGATAATAAAGAAACATTATTTTTACCTTTTTTAAATCTTTGGAATATATTATTTCTATTGATTATATATTCCTCTATAAATTATATTATTTAGATATCCGTGGTTAGAGATTATAAGTTATCAAGAAATTAAAGTTAATATCAAATTAGATAAACAATAGTCAAAGTTTTTTGAATGTTAGTAGGGATGTATTTTAAGATTGTTCACTTTTTTCAATTTTTTTTTAATCTCTAAGTTAATAATATTTTTAAAGAATATGAAAATATTAATTTTTACTTTGATAAACTCTATGTAAATGATAATGTTATTTTGGCACTATTAAAAAGTTAATTAAGAAAATTGGTAAAAAAAAAAGTAAATCATTGAGTTATTTATTAATAAAATGGAGTTTGATATTGAAAAAAAAAGTCTTATTATCATATTTGACTCTTTGGAAGGCTAACATTGCTACCAGTGTGACTTGGTGGACGTAATGAGCTTTGACTTTATGAATGACTATTATTATTATAATGTTTTTTTTTTTTTTTTTTTTTTTCATTACTTTGCTTCATTTAATTAAATGACATAATCATGTATTCTACATAGTATGAATTATTGTAATTCTACAACTTTCAATACTAGTTAAATACTTTAAAAGTATGGTAGGTAAATTATTTTTCAATTTTCAGATATATATTTTTTTTTTATTTAAAAAAAAAAAATAACATATCAAATAAAAACAATTATTTAAAAAATAAATAATATAAGCAACATCTATATTAATTTAAAATATAAATGTTTTTAAAATTTTAAAAGAAAATATGTATAATAAAAAAATTCTAAAATTGTACTTTTCAAAAATATGCATTTAAAAATAAAAAAAAAAAAAGATTGTATGTATGTTAACTATTTCATACTCTACAACAATAAAACACATAAATACATCTTTGCATTTATTTATTCTTTTTTAATTTTTTTTTTTTTTTTTTTGATTCTTTTTATTTTTATTTTTCTTTTTTTAATACTAAACTTTAAATATCTAAGTTTTTTTTTTTTTTTTTTTTTTTTTTTTTTTTTTTTTTTACATATATTTTAATTTTATAAATTATAGGCAAACTAAATAATACTGAATAAAATGATTCTATAAATCTAACATTGTTAAAATTTCCATGTTTATTAATTATATAATAAAATGATAATTTTTTTTCTTCTAAATGGAGGTATTTTTATTGTATTTTAATGTTTTGGAGGAGAGGGATTTAAATAAATTATTAAATATTAATAAATAGATATAAATTATTTTCTAATACTTCTTCCTTTTTTTATGTTCATTGTTTTTTTTAAAGTTTTGATATATTGGTGTTTTTGTTTATTTTTTCTTTTTAATTATTATTTTTTTTATTTTTTAATTTTTTTTTTTAAATGAATCCTTATTTGTTGGTTGTGTTTTATTAAAAAATTTTTATTCTACCTGTACGTCTGTTTTATTTTTTTTAAATACAAGTTTTTCCAAGTACCAATAAAGGATAAGGACAGCTAAGAATATGATATTTACGAAAGTGAAACGAATAATATATTTAACTTTTCTGTCTGGATAAGCATTTGAAGATGATTTATAAGATATTAAACTTGCCATTGAAGCAATTAAAGTTCCTAAACCACCAACATTAACTCCTTGTAAAAGACTTTTAAAATCTTGAGTAAATTCAGAAAGTAATAAGGTTGCCGGAACATTACTAATCACTTGACTTGTTAATACAGAAAGCAAAAATTCTCTTCCTTTAATAAGATCTTCTAAAATTGTTTTTATTTTTTCAATACGTCCAATATTTCCGGTAAAAATGAAAAAACCTACAAAGGTCAATAATAAAATATAGTCTACTCTTAAGAGTACTCTATAATTTATAATTAATCCCACAACCAAAATGATACTAGCCATAATATACCATGGAACCAAACGTAATACAGAACAAAGGGCTAATATAAATAAAAGGCAATAGATAATGATTTGCCAAACACTTGCTTTACTTTTGACAACAGTGTAATAATTATCCAAAACCAAACGTTTACCCTTCTTTGGTATGAAAAAGATACAGAGAACAAGAAGAACGAAGGTTAAAGAAGTTAATGGTAACATGGTTAAGATAAATTCTCCAATAGGCATTCCCGTTACCCCATAGATATATAAATTTTGTGGATTACCAATTGGGGTTAACATACTACCCATATTAGCTGCTACTGTTTGTAAAACAACAACCGGTATCATTAAATCTTCACGATTTGAACTACGTAATACCATAATAGCAAAAGGAACAAAAGTGATTAAAGCTACATCATTGGTGATTAACATACTACCGAAAAAGCACATGAAAATTAAAACAGAAGCTAATTGCCAACCATATTTTACTCTTTTTAAAAGAAATTCTCCTGTTTTTTCAAAAACAGAATTTTGTCTAAGACCTTGAATAACCACCATTAAAGACCATAAAATACCTAAGGATCTCCAATCGATATAATCAATGTATTCTTTATTTGGGTATACAAAAAAAGCCGAGACTGTAGCCATAATCCATGCTATAATTAATACAGGGTCCAATTTTACCTTTTTGGACCATTTCTTAATATCTGACTTTGATTTCCACATTTTTTTTTCTTTATAAAATACTATTTAATAATTTCTTTTTTAATGTTGTATTTTGATATCTAAAAGTTTTATTTTCTTTTTCTTTTTTTTTTATTGTTATTGATATAATGGGTATATTTGATAAAAAAAAAAACCAAAATTTTTTTTATACTTTGTAAAGTTGAAATTCTTTTATTCTTTTTTTAAAACATAAAATATTTATTAATTTATATATAAATATTTGTTTTTTTTTTTCTTTGTTTCTTTACTTCAATTATTCTCAATAAATAAAATCATTTGTTTTACATTTAAAAAGTTTTTTTTTTTTTTTTTTTCCTTTTTAAAAGGAAGAAGTGAAGAAGAAAAAAAAAAAAAAAATGAAAATTTAAATCTACTTTTTAAATCAATTTTTTTTTTTTTTTTTTAAATTTTTTTTAGCTCCAATCTTGTAGTATTAAAAAAAAATATACATCCAAACCTTAATTTATATAAAAAAAAGTTGATAGGATTTTACTATTATTGTTATCCATAATTTAAATGTATTGACATTTGATGAAAATAAAATAGATAATATATTTTAATATATTGTGTCAATATATTTTTATTTATTTAATATATGACAGAATCAATTTGAAAATTAATCTTGAAAAAAAAATTGGCATTTAAAAATTGTTGTAAAACAAACTGTTACAACATGCAAATGCATGAAGGCATCTATGAATGTAGAAATAAATAATAATAATAGTTTTTTTCTCTTTAATAATTATTATTTTTATGGCCTTTCTTTTTCTTCTCCTTATTATTTACGTTTATTATTATATTTTTATTACTAAAAAAATTAGGAATCATAATGTAATTGCTAATGCTTTTCATGCATTGATAAGACTTTATTTTTAAAGAAATGCCTCTTTTTGAAATAAATAAAATTTATATTTCATAGTATGGAAAACTGAGTTTTAATTAATAATAAAAAAAAAATTTAAATATTTTTATTTTAACAAGAATCTTATTATGGATGGATGAAAATTATTATTATTATATTATCTGCTAAAAAAGGAAATGAGGATTCTTATACAAAAGAAGAAATAGTTAATAAAGACTTTTATTTTGAAATGAATAAAGTCAATAAAACTCTTTTCTTTTTTATTCATTGTTATTATAGTTTAAAAAATGTTTTTTTTTCTTTCATTTTTGATACTTTTCCTTTTATTATATATAATAAATATATAAAGTTTTTGGTTATCAAATTCTAAATTATAGTCATTCCATTTAAAATCAAAAAAGTTTAAAATGTTTATAGGAAATTAATTATTAAAAAAAGTACAGAGATAATATAATTAAATAATAATAGATAATAAATTATATTATTGTTTTATTATCTTTTCAGCTCTACAATAAAAAAAATAAATTGTTTTTTTTTTTTTATCATATTTATTATAAAATAAAAAAACATTTTTTTTTTTAAAGACAGTTACAAAAAGGCAAAAAAATAATTTAAACTTTGTGGTATTTTTTTTTAAAAAAAAAATATTATAAATTAAAGTTTCTTAAAACTTTGACTACAAATTTTGTTTTGACAAACAAAAAAAAATTAAATAAAAAAAAAAATATAGCTAAAAAAGTAAAAAAAAAAAAAAAGTTTGATTATTGAACTCGATAATAAAAAATTGAATTGATATAAAGGTGAAATAAGAAAATAAATTAGTTCTTATTAAAGTAAAAGGAAATTCATAAAACACACACACACAAAAAATGACTTCAAGAATAGAAAATTTAAAAGATCTTCATTATTTGAAGGAAAAAGAACTTCCGGCTATTAATCCTTCATTTTATAATAATACAGATGAATATCGAATAAAAAAAAGAAAAGAATTATATAATCCATTTGATAAATCAACTTTTGACATTTATTCAAGTAAAATTTTAAATAATATATTCTATTTTTTAAAAAAAAAATATATATATATATATATATACCATTCATAATGTTTTAATAATATTTATTATTAAAATTTTTTTCATTGAAAAATGAAAAAATTAAAAAAAAAAAAAAAAGTGATTCATATATAATATAAATTCAATTTAAATATTAACTATTTATTAATATTATTACATTAATACCTCATACATTTATGCCTACATATAAACATATATATTATATATATTATAAACTATAAAAACAAATTCAATATTTTCCATATTTATGTTATTTTAATATTATATTAATATTAATTTACAAAACTATTATTATTGTTATTGACATTGTTGTTGATGATGTTGTTTCATTTTTAATTCTAAAAATAAGAATGTACCCTTACCAATTATGATATAGAGGATCCAGAAAAAAATATAAATTCAAGTCATCGTATTGACTATACCCGAAAATCTGGCCAAAATTATTTAAAGGAAAACAACAAAATTTCAAATGAAAGTAAATATTAAAATGAAATAAAATATTTTTCATTATATATATACATATAAAAAGAATCTAAAATAACTATTTAATATACTAGATATAAATGTTAATTTTTAATTTTAATTTTTTTTTTTTACCTTTTTTTTCTTTGATTAAAAAATTATAATAATTATTATAATAATTGCAATCATAATAGTCAAGGATATTTTCAATACATCAAAAATTGATTTTTTACAAGATTATAAAAAAGATAAAGAGATTGATTTTAATATTGAAAAAAATAGTCATCAGGAACGAGAAAAAGATGATGGATTAAGTCGATGTTATGATGTAGCTCACTTGGATAACGATACCGATGAAATTTACAAAAATCATTTTTTAAGTACCATGATGAAAGATTATACTCGTAAACCATTTTCAGTTGAGTTTCAATCACAGATATTATATAAATTATAGTTATTATTGCTTTTATTTCACATATCCATATTGATATTTATTTTTTTGATAACTAATAAAATAATTTTTATTCATACCTATATGTTTTTTGATATTAATAGAAAAGAGATTCCATAGTAACAAATAATAACCTTAATGTAAATTTTAATATATTTTAATTTAAAATTGTTTATTTTTAATATATTATATATTAAATCTATTCATAGGGAATAATGATTTAATTCATAGAGTATAAAGAAAAATTTAAAATTAGTCCACACTAAAAATTTTTAATTTCTTTATTTTATCTTTTTAGACATATGGTACTATTTTTAGAGATAATAATGAATTAAAAGAGAAAAAAATATCAACCTATGAAAATGATTATTATGAAAAAGTATATTTAATTATAAATATAATTCCATAAATTATTATTATCCATTATATAATTTTTTTTAAATCCATATTTATTAATTTAAAAATATATTACATTTCAATTCTTTATTACAATATTCACAATGGAATGGATAATGATCCATTAAATAATATCTTCCCATAATTGTCATTTCAACCTAAATCAATTTAAAAAGAGAGCAAGTAATGAGCCTTTTGAAAGATCAGTTCCTGCAAATACGCAAACTCATTTTAAATTAGAAGATTACAATTGTGAGATTAAAGATCCTTATGCCACCGAAATGAATGATAATTATAAATCATTTACAGTCGACCGAGTTATCTATGGTCCTGATAATTTAAAATATCATTTTATTACAGATCCTGATTTTAAAGATAATCCTTTTGAATCTTCGATGAAAAATGGTAAAATGTTGCTTATTTACTTATATATATGATAATAGAATAATAAAACTATCATATATAATATAATATATATACACTAAATAATATAGTAATATAGTAATCACATATATAATATATACTATTTATAATATATGTTTTTATATTTATTCTTTTAATTATTAGATTATAAATTATATGATAAATATCATAAAGAAGATCCATGCGAAAAACAAGATAAAGCTCAATTTGAGGTAATTAATTTCACCATCTTAACTAAATTAATTTTATTATTATATATTTATATTTTTTCTAAAAAAAAAATTATATATATTATATTATTTTTATACTATATATTATCTTTAGCTTGGTCATGATATAAATGACAATCATACCTTATACCAAGATACATATGTCATGAGTAATGACAAAATTAAAGATTCTTATCAAAATTCAACTAGAAATTATCCTAATAATAGTAATGTTGATAATATTAATTTTGGTACGGATGACAATGATAATACCACCACATTCCGTCATGACTATAGAGTTAATAAAGCAGCAAAAGCTAAAGCATATAATGATAGTCGATATGTTTTCAATAATATAAAGGTAGACATAATAAAAAAAAAGATAAAAATTAAAAATATTACATATTATATTTTTTTCCTACCTCTCTATATTCTATTTTTAAAATAAAAATGAAATTTATATTCATATATATTTTTTATCCATATATATATTTAAGGAAATTACCAATGAAATTCCTTTAAATCTTACTTTTAAAGATGATCAAGTAAAGGAATCATTGATGCATGCTGATTATAAAAATCCAAATGTAGAGGATAAAGATAAATTTAAACGTGTAAATCCAGGAACTTATGATACCAATCGTTATTTGAAAGTAAATAATAATTTAGGTGATGAAGCTACAGATCCAAAACTTTCAGTATTTAAAGTAGGTTATTTAAATAATAAAAAAAATATAAAAAAAATAAAAATAAAAAAATAAAAAAAAAAAATTAATATATTTATAAATTTTTATTTTCAAAAATTTTTTTTTCTCTAATTATTTTATCTTAAAAGAGGGATTATGTAAATTATCCTAATAAATATAAATATAATCCTCGTAGACCACCAAATAACCCCCAACTTCGTAGTAATCTATTTAAAAATGATATATATAATGATGAAAATCAACCTCGTACCTATGATACCAATTATAAATTAGATTATCAAAAATTCGATGATACTGTACAGAATAAACCTTATATATATAATGAAGATTTTAATACTACTTTAAATGAAATCTTTCCAAAGTATATATAAATCACTTTTTTTTTTACAAATAATGATATATAACAATACTTTTCATTATATTGATTTATTTATTTTATTTTTTTTTTGTTTAATTATTTTTTAATATTATAGGGAATCTAGAAATTATCCAGTACAAAAAGAAAGTGTCACACACAACAACTTTAATGTTAAAACTATTTCTCCTATTAAACGAGCTAATAAACAAGAAATTGAAAAAGAAGTTTTTAATATTGTTGGTGGTGATTCGGAAGATAAAATGATTTCAATTGCACATTCTAGTTTCATTGCTCCTGAAATTACTATAGGTAAAGTCAATTTTTTTTTATAATGAAAAAAAGTTTTTATTCTACGAATTATCTATTTTAGTTTTATTATTTTTAACTCTATATTATTTTTATTTTATCATACTAATTTAATTTCTCATTAAATTCCCTCTATAATCCCCACATTTATATATTAATGTCATCTTTTCATCCTATATCCTATATAGATCGTAATAAAATGTCTATACCATTACGTAATTTAATATAAAATATAAAATGATAATTCATTATGATTTTATTATTAAATGTATATTAAATTGTTATTATCCTTCAATAAATACAAAATTTCAAATTAAAATTAAAATGAATAAATTATATTCCTCAATGAATACATAAAATTACAATGAGTAAATTTATTATATATAAAAAAAAAAGGAAACTGTAAATAATATTTTTTGTTATAATAATAATTTTATTTTTTTTTTATGGACTTGGAAGAAAAAACCATTTTCAACTCTTAAATTCGTTATTTCATTTATTCTATTTTCGAACTTTCATGAAAGTTTAGTAAATAATTATTTGATGATTAATTTAAAAAAAAAAATCCTAAATGTAATTCTTAAAATTTTGATTTAAAAATGTCCTTAGAGAAAGAAAAAATATTAATAATAAAGTCAATAATTATTATTATTGACATTTAATGGATTATTTTTTTTTCTAGTCCTTCAGGTCAATTTTTTTATTTAAATGAATTATAATTCTGTATTACAATGTATTGAACTATATTCACGATAATTATTATCTAAAGGTTGAATATCAATAGTGACATTCTTATTATTTTGAGTGGAAGAACTGGATGAAGAATTATAATCTAAAAGAGGATGATCTTCTTCATTTATATATTCAATTTGAAGAGTAGTATGATGAATATTATATTTTGTACAAAGTATAAATTGAGCATTGTTTAATATTCGTTCATACTCTTCAAACACTGGATTTTCTTTTTTAACATTGATATGAGCAGCAATTGCGGGCTTACCTACTGTAATGTTCCAAATATGTAAATCATGAATATCAACAATACCTTTAATTTCACTCAAATCTTTTTTAACTTTATCAGGATCAATATGGTCAGGGGTAGCTATTAAAAAAAATATTTAAATTTTTTTTTAATAATTGTTAGTAATTCACAATATTATTTTTATACTTTAATAATAAAACAAAATAAAAATTTATAATGGGTGATGTAATGAAGATAAATATGGATGAATGATAAAAATAAATATAAATAATAATAGTAAAGAAATAAAATGATATAAATAAATAAATTATAATTACATTCCATAATAACACTTAATGCTTGCTTTAATAAATTGATTGTGGTAAAGATGACAATAATTGAAAAGATAAAAGTACAAATTGGATCGATATAAACTTTACTAGGATCAAAATAAATAATAACTGCAGCAATCACAACACCAATAGATGATATCAAATCACCAACGATATGAATAATTGCTGCTTTTACATTAATATTTTCCTATGAAATTCATAATTATATTGAAAAATTAAATTAAAAAAAATATAGTTTTAAAATATTATATAAATAACTTGTTATGAAATATTCTTTATACTTTATATTGTTTACCTTTTCATAATGTTCAATTAAATTGTGACCGTTTTCTTCATTATTATGTTCATTTATATGATGTTCATGTTCATTTACATGATGTTCATTTACATTTACATGATGTTCATGTTCATGATTATTACTTTGGATATTTCCATGACTATGACTATGACTATGACCATGACTATGGCCATGACTATGACTATGACTATGACCATGTTCTAAAGTTAATGCTAAAATAATATTAATGATAACACCAGCTATTGAAGTGATTAACATTACTTTAGCATTAATTTCAACTGGGTTCTTTAAGCGATTAATAGCCCCAATAATTAAACCAATAGTTAATACCCATATGAATACCAAAGAAAGTAAAGCACCTATTATTTCTGCTCTATGGTATCCAAAGGAATATTCTATTTAATCATATAAAAAATTAATTTCATAGCATTAAAAATAATAAAATATTTTTTAATCATAAAAAAAATTAATTTCAAAGTATTAAAAATATTTTTTAATCATTAAAAAAATTTTTTTAATATTTTTAATAAAAACGTGTTTTTTTTTTTTTTAAAATTAATTAATAAATTTTTTATTTGATTTTAATATATTATTCAATTGTTTTTTTTTTTTTTTAGGAAAAAAATTTTTTATACTTACTTTTGGTAGCTTTTTTTTGTGATACAATGACAGCAATTAATGATATTAAAAATCCAATAACATCTATTAAAGAATTTTTATGATTAAAATTTTTGTAATTTATAAATTTATAAAAAACAAATTGAAAAATATTTATAAAAATAAAAAAAATAAAAACTTTATATATAAATACCTGATAATAAATGAAAACTATCACTTAATAATGCTAATGAACCTGATATTAAACCTCCTGTAAATTCTAATAAAAAGAATAAAGAAGATACACAAACTACTTTAACTAATTTACTTTTACTTTCATTATTACTTTCGTATCCCCTACATATTACACGTTCTCGTTCTATACTACTATAGCTATTATTTTGTATATCATTGTCTACTAATAATGCTGTCCTTTCTTCCTCTGAACCCTCTATGCTATAATTTCTCATTATTGTATTAATAATATTTCTGTATTTTTTTTCAAATAAAATGAAAAGTGTTATTATATAAACTATTATTTAAAGTTTTTTATTATTTTTATAATAAAATAAAAACAAAATACTTTAGAGTATTTATCAAATTCTTATAGTTTCATTTTATAAATAATTATAATTATGATTATTTTTATTTTATATATTTTATACAAATTATTTTAATATGGTTCAATCTATTTGAAAATAATAATTTGTATAAATATTTCTTTTCATAGAAAAAAAATATTTATTACACTTTGTAGATTAAATATTAATTAAATAATATTATAATCATGATATAATCATTTATTTAAAAAAAAAGAAAAAAAATACTCACTTTATTATTTTTTTTCCTCTATGATTTTACTGCTTTCTTTTTGTTACTATTAATAAAATATATATATAACGTTTTTTTTTTAATAAATCTCTAAAGTGAATTAAAATATTATTTTTTTTTTTCTAATTTAAAAATATAAAAAATAATATTTTTACTTGAAATAATGCTATTTTTAATTATAAAATAAAAAACTATTTTCTTTTTTTAAATAATTAAAATTTATTTTATTTTATATATACTTTTCTTTTCACTATTTCTTATAGTTTTTTATGATATATTAAATTTATAGTTTTTTTTTTTTTTGATATATTAAATTTAACATTCCTAATTTATACTTTTTATTTTTAATTTTAATTTAATATTTACCAATAAAATGCGAAAAATATTCACAATTTTGTGTTTATATTTGTAATTTTTCTTTTGTAAAAATAAAAAAATTTTTATCCATAGATCTAAGACCTTATAAATATATATGAAACTTTAATCATTATTGAAATATATATTTTTATTTCATTTTTTTTTATATAAAGATTTTTTATTTGATAAAAGTTTTTTTTAAAAGATTTTTAAAAAAAATAATTGCTTATTATTATTTGAGAAGTTTTTTTTTTTTTACAATAAATCTATTCTCTTTTTATTTATAAGGCTTTTTTTCTATTTTTTTTTTTGTGGAAATTTTGCTCTATTTATATACTAAAAAAAAATTATGCCTTTTTTTTAATTTTTAATTATTTATCCTAATTAAAAAATGACAATATATAAAAAATGGAAAAATTTTAAAAAAAAATGGCATAATATAATTTATTAAAATAAATGAATGAATATCTTATAAATTAAATAAATTTAATAAAAACCACTTTTTTTAAAATGCACCTTTGAATTTTAATAATAAAAAAATTTTTTTAAGATGAGAAAGAAGAAGAAATTGAAATAGTAACTTTGAAAAATAATATTTTTAAACTTATTTTTTTTTTTGGTTTGAATAATTCTTCAATTTATCTTTTCCTATGAAAAAACGTACATTTTTTTATTGACTTTAAGAATGACTATTAAAATTTCTTTTCCTTTTTTTGATGTAATTAATAATCAATATATGGTCAATCCAACAGGATCAACCAGCAGCCATACGTAAATTAAGCTATAATAATGAATAAACAAAAATAAAAACAAAAATAAAATATTATATTTAAATATTTATTATAATAAAAATCTTTCTCATCATAAACATTTTTATTCTTGTTATTTATTAATATAAATAAATAAATAATAAATTCATTAGATAAAAATATTATTCTTTTTTATTACTTCAATATTTTTTATATTACACTCTAGTAAAATGAAGTAACACATTAATTTTATTATCAATAGATTTATTATTGTATTTATTATTGTGTTTATTTTTAAAAATCACGAATTTTAAAAATGTATAAATGATATAGATATATATTATATATATATTTTTTTTCTTAATCAATTTACTAATAAATATTTTTATACTTTTAATTTTTTATTTTATTTTATTTTATTTTTTTAATAATTTTTTTATCTTTTTAAGTTTCCATTAATAATTAGTATTGGAATGTTTTAGTATTGGTGCTTCCCGAACACATACTTTTGGTTTTTGAAATGGTATGACCATATTATTTAAATATATTTGATTTTGGGAATCATCATAGTATGTAGGTGATTGATAACTGAAATGTATTGGATAATCAGGACCATTTGGATTTCCATTATTATTTAGATCATCATTAAAGTAATAGGAATTTGGATGGATGGATTGACTAACAGGTCTTGAATTGTTATTATTATGATGAGGAATATATGAACTGGAAGCAGTAGGAGGTGGACCTGGGATATTATTTTCTGCTGAGGAAATCATACGTCTTTGTGGTATGTCATCAGAGTAGTCATTATTATCTTCAATATCGTAAAGCATCATAGTTGGAGGCATATTATTGGTATAAGAAGAGATAGGACATGATTGATTCGTATAATCATCTTCTATCGATTGAGGAAGTGGAGAATGATTTCTATAGCGGTTCTGTAAAACAAATACTTTATCTGCTGGTTCTTGCTCTTCATCTATATTAATATCTGGGTAGATATTTATACTGTTGTTATTATTATTGTTATTATTTATATAATGATTATCACTATCAGTGGGGTGTGTTGAAGAAAAATAATTATTACATATAGATGATATTGGTACTTGTTTCACAGAACAATTATCGGTAATTTGATGACATGTATAATTAGCATTTGGTGTAATAGGGAAATTTTGAGTAGAATTTGGATTCATTTCTTAATTTGTGATATATTAATACATATATATACATATAATATATATTTAATATTAAAAAGGATAATATTATTTGCAATATTATATATATATATATTATAATTACCTAAATAATTTTTTTGATGGCTATTTGAAATAGGACTTGAGTTTTGTACCATTGGATTATTCATTATCTTCCTTTGAAGTTGATTTTCATTAGAAATCCCTTCACTTTTTTTTTCTATTTAAATATATTATATATATATATATATTTAAAATCATAATGATAATATTATAAAGGAGGGGAAAAAATTCAAATAATAAAAATATTTATAAATATGTATATTAAAATTATAATAATTAAAATCTTAATTTTATAGGCATACTTGAACTATTTTTTGCTGACTTTGGTCTTTTCAATATTCCTTTTTCTTTTCCACTGCTTTTAACAGCATTCACTTCTTCTTCACCCATTTCATTTTTCCTTTTTTTCATTTCATTTAAATTTTCTTCAATACTTAATGAATTGCTAACCGGTATCGATGGAAGATTTAAATTAGCATTAATATTGTTCATATAGTTTAGGTATTGTTGATTTTTAATTTGTTCATTTTCACAGGTATTAATTGAACGTTGTACCTCTTCAAACGAATCTATTCTTTCAAATTCAATTTCACTAATTTTCCTTGATGAAGACTTTTCCTTTGTAACAGTATTATAGTCATTACTGTTGTTATCACTGTTACTATTACTTTTATTATTATTGGGCTCTTCTTTTCTAGGTCGATAGTTTCTTAACTTAATTTCTGATATTTTACGTTGACCGCCTACTTTATTTGATGGTGAGATAGAATTAAGATTTCGTATAAGATTACTTTTATAATTCAAGGGTGCAAAATTAACTGATTTTGTTTTCTTATTTTTCTCTGATTCAATAAGAGGTGGTGATGGCGGTGATTGTTGATGTTGTAATTGTAATACTGGACGAGTCAAATTTTTAACTTGATCTAACGTTATTTCATTTTTTTCAATATTTTGTATATTATTTACTTTATTCGTTTTTTTATCCCTATCATCATCATGATTATCCTTTTTAATGGTAGTATTACTAATATAATTATCATTATCTGAATTTATACTGTTACTTTTGATGTTTGGAGAAATGGTATCCATTTTGGTTTTAATGCTTGTACGATTCACTGTACATACCATTTTCATTTCCTGTTGATCCATTTTACTGTTTCTATTATGATTAATATTTTGATGTATATATTCCTCCTGATTAGTGTTATTAACACAATCTTGATTATCAAAATAAATAATATTATGATCATGATGACTAGATACATTATGCTTCTTACTGACTTCAACCTTTTTTTCTTCCTTTTGACCTTCAATTGTATTTATCTCTTCTTGAGGATAAATTTTTTGACAATCTTTCATGTAAATTGTAGAATCACTACCGTTTTTATAAATTTCTTTAATATTATTTTTATTTAATGTGTCGTTGCTATCATCTCCACGAATTTTTTTATTTTTTTTTGAATTACTATTATTTTGTATTTTTTTGTTTTTCTCTTCATAATTATTAGTATTGCGTTTAGAATATATCATATCGCTATTGTTTTTATTATCATTATTATTATTGTTGTTGTTGTTGCTAGTATTATTATTTTCATAGCGATTCGTTTGATTTCTATTATTTTTTTCATTATTATTTTTGTTAGGTGATTGGTTTATTTGAATTGATATTTTACCATTATATTTATCTATATTATAATTATTGTTGTTGTTGTTGCTATTTATTTTGTCATTTTTTCGACCATTTGAAGTATATTTTTCATAACTTTCTCTATAATAATTTTTATTATTATTCATTGGATAGGCAACATTTTTAATTTTATTTCTACTACTATTTATATTGTTCTCATAGGTATCCTCCTTATTATCATAATCTATACTTTCATCATAGTATTGCCTTGAATTATAATATTCAACATTTGTTAACGATTTCTTTCTATTATTATTATTATTATTATTATTATCATTATAATAATATGGTTCATCCAAATTATAATGTTCATTGTGATAACTACTTACTTGGGAATTATATATATTATCACTATTATTAACCTGATCAATATTACTTCCATAGGATAAATTTGGATAGAGTTTTTTATAATTTGAAGATTGATATAATGAATTTAAATTTTCATTAAATCTTTCTACTTGCATTTCTTTGTTTCTTTCTCTTATATGATGTACCGGAATTGGTGTGTCATCTCGACTAATATTAATATTGATGTTTGTATTTCCATTATTGTTAGTGTTAGTATTTGTTATAGGCTGACTATAATCATAATTATATTTATATTCTTCTTCGATTATTCCAGTATTTCCATTATTATTGTTGTTATTATTATTTGAATGATAATTAGTAGATTGATGATAATCTTGATGTTGATTTGAATTTTTTCGACTATATTTTGGATATTTTTTATTTACACATTCTTTTAACCGTAATTCTGAAGATACTGGGGTAATTAATTCCATTTCTCTTTTCTCCTTATAGCGTTTAAACCGAAGGCATGATGCAATCAAAAAACATATGATCAAAAACCCAACAATTGCGAACCCACTTAATGCTATATATAATAATACTCGAGTTGGTGTATCACAGTACTCATTTTTATAAAAAGTATATATTTCACATCTAGTATTTTCTTCCTTTAGAACATCCTTTATTTTGTTATCATCCATATTATATTGCTTGTTATATTAAAATTAATAATAATTGATATGATATACTGAAAAAAAAAAAAAAAAGAAAGAAAATTAAAATAAAAAAAAAAATTAAATTATTTTGCTAAAAAAAAAAAAAATAAAATAAAATAAAAAATATAATTTTTTTAAAAATTAGTTTTTTTTAATAGAAAAAAAAAAAAAAAAAAAAAAAGACATTTGAAGATAGAATTAACGGATTGTAATAATCAATTGTTGAATTATAAAATAGTAATAAGCTACATAAATCAAGTTGCAAAATTAAAAAAAAAGATGAATGTATGATAATGTTTGTTTTATTTTGAATTGAAAAAAAAAAAAAAAAAAACTTAATGAGTAATAAAAAAAAATAATATATATATATGAAACATTAAATTAAATAAAACATCTTATTAAAATATAAATCATACATATATAGAAATGAAATGACAATTATTGTTGTAATTAAGCAAAAATTAAAAAAAAAAAATTGTTTTTTTAAATAAATATTTTTTTTTTCATTTCTTTTTTTTTTTTTTTTTTAATAATAGTAATAATAATAATAATAATAATAAAATATCAAAGATATTATTTTTTTTTTCTTGATTACTTCGGAAAAAAGTTTTAAAATATAAAAAAACATATTAAATTCGTTGTAATAAAAACTTTAATTATAATTATTTTTGGAAATCACTTTACTCATAAAAGAAGATTACACTTTAAATTTTTATAATTATTAAGATAATTAAAAATTTTTTTTTTTTTTTCTAATTTTCCATTTAATATTTTATTATGAGTAGTAGTATTATTAATATTATTATTTTTATCATAGCTTTATATAAATATTTATTATTTCATACAATAAAATGCTCTAAAAATATATATAATAAAAAAATATTATTGATTATTGATATTATTTTTCAATAATCGGAAACTCTTTATTAGAAAAAAAAAAAAAGATCTCATGTTACTATCAATGAAATAAATCTTGTATAATACATCGCCTTTTTATTTTTTTATTCACATTAATAATGAATGAAAAATGAAAATAGTGTAATTTTTATCAGAAAAATTAAAATTAATATTTGGATGAAGTAAAATTTGATTTAATCAATATAGTACTAATAAAATACTTAAAATATATATATGATTGTCAGTTTTTTTAAATGTATTATTTAATGGAAGAACAAGTATATCAAAAGAAAAACTATAAATATATAAAATATTTCAAATACCATCAAGGTATAATAAAGGTTTATTATATGTATAATCATTAAAATTGTATTTATTGTTTGAAAATTTTCAATTTTTTTATTTATATTATTGAGATTTTCAATAAATATTTTGGTATATACACATTTGAAACTTTTTTTTAAAATTATTTTAAATTGGTATTACAGAAATTAATAATAGATTTTCTTTAGAATATTTTTATTTTGGTTTTAATGTTTTCTTTTTTTTTTTTTTATCTTGATATGAATTCGGATTTTAATTAATTCTTGCATCACTTTTTGGATTCTCATCATATATATTGTACCAATAATTATAATACTAATGTGATTTTAAATAGTTAAATTTAGAGCAAAATAAAAAATAAAAATAAAATTTAATAAATTGTTTTTTTTTTAAATAGTTCACATATAATTTTTTTTTTCTAAAATATATTTATTCACCTTATCACCATATTTCTTCATATTAGCAAGTTCATCCCACTTTGTTAAACTTTCCTTATTTTCAGTATTTTCATTTCTTCTCTTCAATTCATTTTGGTAATCTTCTCTTAACCATTTTTCTACAATAGTTAATAATAATGAATTGAAAATATGAATTTTTTGATTTTTAACTTCTGGAAAATTCATAACTTCATCAATAGTATAGAATTCCTTAATATGCTTTTCAGCTAAATGAGCCACCTTTATGTTAAACATTACAATTTTAGAATTGAGGTATCATATATATTTTAAATAGTATATAAAATTTATATATATATATATTTTATTTTTAAATACATGAGTTGGCCAGTCACCGATACCATCAAATATATGTGTAGCATATACAATTGTAACATTTCTAGTTTCAGATTCTTCTTTTAAAAACTTTATTAATGACGATCTTACTAATACATCTAAGTCTACAGTAACCTATTTTAGAAGTTATTTTTGTTGTTAAACCGCATTTATATTAATATAAATAAATAAACGAATTTGATGAACATTAAATATTCCTATATTTATCATATAATATTTTCAATAATGACTAACTTCATCTAATAAAAGAACTTTAAATGGGTTAATTAAACCTAAAACAATTTGAACACGACGACGTTCACCATCACTAACTTTATGTAATCGCCAATTGAGGTTAACTATAAAATATTAAAACAATAAACTTGTTAACTAATATGACAATTTAAAGTTTAAAAAAATATTTTATTATTTAATAATTATATATATATATAATAGAATTTTTATTACCATTCATTAGCTTTATAGTATTGAAAAAAATTATATGCATAATTAAATTATTTTTAGATGATTTTTAAATTTTGAAATTTGAAAATTGAATTAAAAATAATATTTTTAATAAAATAGAAATGCCTATATATATATGTACTTTTAAAAGTTTCTCACAACGTTCTGCGTATTTATCTTTATTGGTAGTTCTTTATACAATTTATATATTCAGTTTTTATTATCGAAATAATTATAATTAGAATTTTAGTGTTGCATAATAAAGACATAAATAGTAATGCAATTAAATGAATTTTTTTTACTTTATTAAATCTGAAACAAGAATATCTCTTCTAACAATTGGATTAGTAGCCCATTCAGTTCCTTAATTTTAAAATTATAAAATAATTAAAAAAGTTGAATATATATATCCATATACAATTTTTGTATATAATTTATAAGTAAATGTTACCTAGGTATGTAATATCCTTTGATATCATTCATTATAATTTTATAATTATTTTAAAAATTTTTTTAAATAAATTGTTAAAAATGAATTTTGAAATTTGAAATTTAAAAATTTTTTTTTTAATTATTTTGAAATTTGAAATTTAAAATTTTATTTTTTATTTTTTTATAAATAATTACTTGTGAATTGATTGAATTGAAAGGATCTTCCCCTAAAACCTTTACGTTATTTTTTGTAAGTCTCTTTCCTGCTAAAATTCTTAATAAAGTGGATTTACCTTTAAATTTATAAATATTTTAATATTTTAATTTTTATCAATTATTTATAATTATTATAAATGGTGAGTTTATACATATATATAATAATATTGATAATGGCATTTATACTTTATTGTTATTTTTAATTTTAAAAATTTTTAATTTAATTACCTATTCCATTAGCACCTACAAGGAGACATCGAGAACCTGGCTTTAATGATAAATTAACATTTTCTAAAATATTTTCGTTACCATATCCAAAATTCAAGTTTTTAACTTCAATGGCATATTCACTTTCTGCTTTATTATTCATTTTTACTATTGATTATTATCTAAAAATATTTTTTATTAAAAATAATAATAATTATTTTTTTCAGGTAAATTTTATTTGAAATTTTTTTTTTTTTGGTAAAGCTTCGATAAGTACAACCATAATATTATTGGCTAGTTAATAACATAGAAAAATTTAATATAAAAAGAAATGGTTACCTTTATACAGTTCAGTTTTTTATTTAAATTTTATTAATTACTTTTCTTTCATATTTCTTAATCTTTTTAAATATTTACAATTATTTATTCACTATTTATGCCATCTCATTTCTTTTCTATGTAAAATTCAATATATATAACATTTTAAATATATTTTAATATCTAATGGTTGTTCATTCATCAAGCATTACGATCATTAATATATAGTATTTTCTAAAATAAAATAACCAGCTGTAATTTGTTTGTTTTAATATTAACAATTAAAATGTTGTTTTTGACTTTTAATTAAATAATTCTCTATGAGACATAATTATATAATAAATAAAATTCATAATTCTAAATATAGTTAATACATATTTTCTTCACTTTTTATATTTCATAATTTTAAAATTTAACTTTTTTAAATTATTATGATAATATTTTATCTTGAAGTAACCATAAAAAAAAACATAAATATGATTATATGATAATTTACAGAAATTCTTTTCAATTACTGATTATGAAATGAAACAAAAAAGAAAAAAGTAAATGATAATTAATAAAAACTTTATATTCTTTTTTTTCCTTTATTTAATAAAAAAAAAAAAAAAGAAATGGCTAAACTATACATGAATAATATTCATATTGACTATATTGTGTATTTAATTTATATATATTTATAAAAAATTTGTTATGTTTTTTTTTTTTTAACAGGAATAGTTAGATGAAAAAACTCTAATAACTTTAAATGGATTTATTCATTGCTGGTTATTTCTTGTATAATGTTTATATTTTGAAAAAATAATAATAATAATAATAAATATTTTATTGCACAATCTGAAAAATCAACATTAAATGAAGAGAGATTTAAAAGATTAAATATACAAAAGCTGGAGACTTTAAAAAAGGCGAAAAAAAAACAATTAAAATACACAAATTCGTATATATATATATATTTAACAGCAAATCAAAAGAAAATGACAATTATAATATTGAAAATCCATCAATTAAATTTCTGGAATGAATTATTTTATGTATTGTGTATTATTAATTTATTTATTATTCTCTTAAAAATAAATCATATAATAATTATATTTCAACTCTTATCTATTCTTCTTGATATGGTTCTTTCGTTATTTATAATTACTAGTAAAGGATTAAATGAAGCTAATAAATATTGTATTACTGTTATTTATATTTCCATCTTATATGTTGATTTTCTCTTATTAATATATTTAGTACTTTTGTTATTATAAAGTTATAATAACTAATTGGTCACCACTACTAATAAATAGACAATGATTAAAACATACATTAAAATAAAGTTTGTTTTATATTTTACTACTTTTTTGTTGACTATTTTAGCAATTCTATGTTTTCCGCTATTTAAAAAAAAAAGAATATAAATTATTATCCATAAAATAAAAAAAAAAGTATAGATTTTTTTTTCCTTCCTATTATTTAGGTTAACTATGTAAAAATTATTTAAAAAATGTAGGTACTATGTACTCATGCATTTTAAGTTATTAATCAAATTTTTATTGTATATTTTATAGTTAACATATTTATTTTAATGAAAGTATATTATACCACCCACTCTATCTAATATTGTTCTATTTATAAATTCTTCAAGATTAATATTATAAAATTACAAGTAACATTAACTTTTTTTTTTTTTTTTTGTATCCTATAAAAAAATTTTTGTAATACATATTATTAATGAAAAAAAAGCAAATACATTTTTAAAGTATTTCAATTAAAAAAAATTTTTTTTTTTGTTTTTTTTTTTTTTTGTTTTTCTTTTATAATAATTTTAATTTTTTTTATACACTATTTTTGTTATAAATTCATAAATAGAAATTCCATTTATTTTCCATTATTTTAATTGTTGCTTTTCCATCACAACATAATTTAAATATAAATTTGTAATTGATGTATTGCAAGCACTTTACATTATAAACAAATAATATGCAAAATAAGCTTTAATATTATGTAAGCAGAATAATTATAAATTATTTGAAAGTTATTTGAAATGATTTTTGTTAAAAATTATATCAAATCTATTCAATATGATATATTATAAATTTAATAAAATTTGTTAAAGATAAAAGTATTAATGATTTCTATTCGTTTAATTAATGTATATCTATTACCTTTATTATATTTCTTTTATTGTAATAGAATTATAATATAATCAAATATCAATTTATAAATAATATATTTAATATTCCAAAATGGCCATGAGAGATAAGAAAAAATTAATTATTACAACATCAGCTGTATCAGCTGGTTTTATTGTTTCATATGTAGCTTATCAAAAAATAAAAGAAAAGAAAGCTAGAGAAAGAAAAGAAAATTTAATGTAATTTTAAATGATTCAACCATTTATTTTTTAAAAATTTAAATAAATAATATATTATTAATATTATTATTTTCTTCTTTTTTTTATTCACCTTTTTTATTTTAAATATAAAGTACTTTATTAAAAGATTCAGCTCTTGGAGTAAATACTAATGAATACAAAATTCTCGCCCAAAAAGTTCAATATCCAAAGATAAAATTCAAAGATGAAAATGGAAACACACCGTTTTTATATGCATGCCGGTAAAGCTTTTTTAAAAAAAAATTTTTTTTTCTATTACTAGAATAAATAAAAAATCATTAAATTCTATTTTTTCCATCATCTAATAACACTATCTGTATTTATTATATAATTAATAATTAAAAAAATAAAGTTATGGTCATGCCCATTTAGTAGATTATATTTTAGATAATCTTACTACATTAAATTATGCATCAACAGTTTTGGAAAAAAATGATGAAGGTTGTAATGCTATGCATCTTTGTACTCATAAAGGTTATATCGATACATTAAAATTATTATTCCAATTAGACCCAGAATACATTGAAATTTTAATTAAAGGAAAAACAAATGAAGCTAAATGGACTCCATTACATATTGCTGCTTCAAAAGGTCACTTAGATTGTGCCCAATTAATACTTAGTTTTGGTGTAAAAAGTATTATAAATGAAAAAGGTAGAAATCAATAATATATTTTATTTTATTTTATTTTATTTTTTTTATTTTATTTTATTTTATTTTATTTTATTTTATTTTATTTTATTTTATTTTATTTTATTTTATTTTATTTTATTTTATTTTATTTTATTTTATTTTATTTTATTTTATTTTATTTTATTTTATTTTATTTTATTTTATTTTATTTTATTTTATTTTATTTTATTTTATTTTATTTTATTTTATTTTATTTTATTTTATTTTATTTTATTTTATTTTATTTTATTTTATTTTATTTTATTTTATTTTTATTTTATTTTATTTTATTTTATTTTATTTTATTTTATTTTATTTTATTTTATTTTATTTTATTTTATTTTTATTTTATTTTATTTTATTTTATTTTATTTTATTTTTATTTTATTTTATTTTATTTTATTTTATTTTATTTTATTTTATTTTTTTTTTTTTTTTATTTTATTTTATTTTATTTTATTTTAGTTTAGTTTAGTTTAGTTTAGTTTAGTTTAGTTTAGTTTAGTTTAGTTTAGTTTTATTATTATTGAATTAATGTTTAAATTAATTTACCATACTATTCTTTGTATTATAATAGATTCAAAAGGTTGCACAGCTCTATTAATGGCATCTTGTAATGGCTATACCGATATTGTTGAATTATTATTAAATGTATGTGTTATATAAAGTATTAAATTTAAATAATAATAATTCATTTAATGAATAAAAAATTTAATAAAATTTTATGCTTAATAATATATAATAATTAAATATAGCATGATGCTGATCCCTCCATTCCGGTTATCGATGGACGTACTCCATTACATTACGCAGCCCATAATAATAACCCAGAAATTGTTAAACTTATTTTGGAAGCTCGTCAAAAACCTGCTGCTGAGTTATGGGATGATGATCCATTATTTATGCTTAATAAATCAAAATGTTCAGCATTACATGAATCTTCAATTATGGGTGATTTAGAATCTACAAAATTATTGGTTGAAGCTGGAGCTGGTAATTATTAAAGCATAATAAATATTAATGTATATAATTATAAAGATAATAATCGAATAACAAAGTTAATAGTAGCTCATACCTCATATATTTATATTTAAATAAATATATAGATATCAATATAACTAGTAGGGATGGTTCAACTCCTTTAACCTCAGCCATTATGAGAGGTCATATTGAAATTATCCAATATTTATTAGAAAAACCAAATGTTGATATATTAACCCCAACAATGTTTGGTTTCACACCTTTAATCTCAGCTGCTTCTAAAGCACAAAGTGATATTGTTAGCTTATTATTAAGAAATAAGGATTTGATACAAAATATGCTCTATCGTGATAATGATGGATCTACTGCTCTTCATCATGCTTGCCAATCCATTATTAATAGCCCAATAGAAACAATTAGAATTTTATTAGAAAAAGCTAAAGAAGCAAACTTAGAAGAATATGTTGATAGTGTTGATTTCTCTGGATCAACTCCTTTACTTTCTTCATGTTGGCATGATAGCCAATATTTACCTGATATTGTTGATTTATTATTAAAATATGGTGCCGATCCAAGAAAGGAAAATAAGTATGGATGGTGCTGCTTACACGTTCTTTCACAACAAAGTTGTAAGTATTATATTTCATTTATATAAATAAATATAACTTTAACATAATTATAAAATTTATTAAATAATAATCTCTCAAAATAATTTTTTTTTTCATAGCTGCTTGTTCAAAGGAAGTATATAATAAAATAGAAGAACACATAAAAAAGATGTATCCAGATTTCTTTAATACCTTTTCACCAACTGTAAAGGATCCACCAGCCGAATATTTTCAACATCCTTTAATGAGTAATTATACATTAATAAATAACCAAAAATATTATAATTTAATTGTATAGGACCTAATATTCTAATAATTTTGTTCATTTATATTTTTATATAATTAATAATATAATGAATAATTAGGAAGACATTTACAAATTCCATTAAAAGAACGTATGAGTGTTTTAGACGGTGATGTTTCAACTCGTGGTATTTCTAAAATAATAAATAAAGGAATGAAAAATAAAAACTTAAAGATTGCTGTTTTATTGGGTGATGATTATATGGAAAAGTTAAATATGCCATCTTTATCTGAACTTGAATCTTTAGCCTATGATACCAATGCCTATATTAATGTAAAATTTTAAAAATTTTTAAAATTATTTTAGTAATCTATAATACTAATTCCTTTCTTTTTAATTATATATATATTAATATGTTAATAGAATTGTAAACAATTTAATGAAATTGTCAAAGAAAAATACTATCCAATATATAAAAATGAAATAGAAAAATCAAATGTTCATAAGCTTATTAGCTTATTAAATGAAAAAGATTTATTAAAGTATTTATTTACAACAAATGTTGATATGATGGAATTCAAAATGAATATTCCAAAAGAAAAAATTATCACATCCTATGGATCTTTCTATTGTCCAAAGAAATGTACAAAATGTCAAAATACTCTTCAAATAGAGGAAGAGGAAAATTGCTACTGGAATAAAATTAATGAAAATTTATTGCCAGAATGTCCAAAATGCCAAGGTTTATTACAACCAGATATTATATTCTCCGCTGATAATATTGAAGAAAAATTCTTAAACTTCTGTGAAGCTGATAAACTTGATGTTAATATGTTAATTATAATTGGTTTAAAAAATCAATCATATCCATTCGATCAATTAATTTCTAATGTTCCAATGAATTGTGCTAGACTTTTCATAAACAAACAAAATATTGACGAATTTTCTGAATATATGGGTGAGAATGAAATTATACCAAGTTCCTCAGATAATCTAACCTCAGAATCATATTATGGAAAATCAATAGAAGATATTAGAAAAATTGTCGAACTTGGAGGTAATTATAGAGATGTTGTTATGATCGGGGATATAAACAAGAACATTGACAATCTCTTAAACCAAATTCAAGCTTTAGATTAATTTATATATATAATTTTAAGTAATAAATAGTTTCTCGTTTTTTGATTTTTTTTTTTTTTTTAAAAAAAAAAATAAGCAAGTACTTTATAAAAATTTAAAAATAAATTAAAATAATAAAGATAATAGCATTCATTATCATAAATTATCATAAAATATAAAAATATTAAAATATAAAAAAATAACAAAATAAAAAATGAAAAAAAAAAATAAAAAAAATGGAAAAAAAAAAAAAAAAAAAATAACTTAATAAAAATTAAATTATAAAAAAAGCACATAATTTATATAAAATAATAAATTTTAAAAGTTTTTTATTATTTTTCTATACATTTTACTTTAAATATTTTATTTGCTATTTATATATTGAATCAATTATAAGATTTAAATAATGTTATTTTATTTTTTTACATAGTTTAATATAATGAATGAGTTTTTCTTTTTTTATATATAAAAGTATAAAGAATTTAATCTATCTCTATCAAATATATTCTATTATCAGTAATTATTGAAATTTCTGTGTTTTATTCTTTAATTTTTTCCATTTTAAATATTAATTATTGTTAACAATAGATTTAATAATTATTATTAAAAACTAATGTTATATATATATATATATATATTTTTTTAAAAAAAAAAAAAAAAGGTCTAGTGATTAAGGATGACTTTAATATTTGATTATTTATTCTAAATCCATTTCATTATCAATATCTTCCCATTCATCATCATTAATTTCAATATTTTGTTCAGGAATATTTGAAATTTCTCCAATAACGCTGGTAATCTTATTTTTTAATTCTATTGAGTGGTTTAATACTTGTTGATCATCAGGTGATGAAAGACCAAATCTATTTATTAACTTTTTTTTTTTTTAATAATAATAATATATATATTTGTAAATTTTAATAGATTGAACATAATTTAATAGTATTAATAAAATAAAAAGAAAAATTAAAAAGAATATTATTATCAAATATATATATATATTTATTTACACTTTCAACATTTATGAAACATAAACGAGCATCTTCCCAAGCTTCTTTTCTAACTTGTTCATCAATTTTACCATTTTCATCTAATTCTTCACCTAATAAATAGTAACACCAACCACAAAGATAAGATACTTCAACAATTTCATCATCTTCTTGAAGTAAACTTTGTAATAATGATAAAGCATCGGTATTCATTTTAAGTTCAAGCATTAATTTAGCTAAATTAACACGAATTGGATATTCTGGATAGTTTTCATCATCTTTAATATATATATATATAGTTTAAGCAATAAAAATATATTTTAATAATAATAATATATTATAATATAATAATCAGATAAAATAAAAAAAAAAAAAAAAAAAAAAAAAGATTATAGTATAATTATTTATTTATTTATTTATTTATTTATTTATGAATATATATTAACAATAAATTACATACCAACACTTAAATCTTTCCATAAATTAATACTTTTTATTACAAGTTCCTTTGCTTCTTCTTGTCTATTTTGACTCATTCTTACTGAAGCCATAGTTTGATATACTTCATAATTATTATTACAATACTTTTCGGCTTCAAGAATATATTTTTCACAATTTTCTTCGGCATTTGGTTCATCACTTTAATATTATTAAAATGCATATAGATTAAAATATATTTATAAAATATTATTATTATTATTTATATATTTTTATGAATTATAATATATTTTTATTTTTATTTTTTTTAAAAAAAAAATAATTATATATATTTTCATTATATTAAAATATTATAAAATTACCATAAATCTGTCATATACATTTCTACAATTGAACATAACGCTGAAGAAATCTTTTTACTTAAATCTTTAGCCTTAATATAGTAAAAATTTATTTAATAATAAGTATTTTTATATTATTAATATCTAAAATCGACATTATTATAATAATGAATATTTGATTTCTAATAATACTTTTTCGGAATTTGCTGGGAAAGTATTTAATTCCTTTATCATAAGTTCAATTCCCTTTTGGAAGAAATTAACAGCATCTTCAGCCACATTAACTTGACCTAAATACATATATTTTTGATATCCTGTATCTGGACTTAAACTTACACATCTTTCGAAAAGCTTTATTATATAAATTTTTTATTATTATTAAATAATAGGAAATTGCATTTATAATTATTTTTAATTAAGGATAATTTATAAATGTTATATTATTATCATATATTGAAAATAATAAAAAAAAATAACAATTATAAAATAATAGATTCATATGTAAATATAATATTTTTAAGAAAAAAAAAATAATACTTCTTTTGCTGAATCCCAATCACCAAAATCCATGAATATAGAACCAATATTTTCTAAAACTTCAACATTATCTGGTTCCATTTCAATGGCTCTTTTACAATATCTATTAGCCATATCATAGTCATAGTTTTCTTGACATTTCTTGGCTCTATCTAATAAATCATATACTGAATATTGTCCTTTTGAAATTTTTAATTTTGGATTTTTAGTAGCCATTCTAAATTAAATTTTAAAAATTATATAAAAAATAATTGTACAATTTAAATTTTAAAAAAAATGATATATATTATGAATCATTTATTAGTTTTTATATAAATATAATATATATATCATACTTTAAAATATCTACCTTTCAAAACTTTACTTGTATATCAAAAAAGGTTAAGTATAGCTTTGTAATATCCTTTATTAACTACAACAAGAAAAAAAAAATTAATTTGGATAATTTTAAAATAAAAACTTTAATATTATGCAAATGTATCTTTATATATAATACTAATTTATTATGATTATATTGAATATATTATTGGTTTTATTAAATCTTTTAAATACTTTACTACTATATAAAAATAAAAATTATATAAAATTTAAAAATTTATCATAAAATACCCAATCATATAATAACGATTTTACTATATACATATTTAAATGTAAAATGGTCATATATTCACGTGTATTTTCAATGTTGCACAATAATCTATAAAATTAAAAATGTTAAAGCTTCTTTAAAATAACTATTTTATATTTTTTAATTAAATTATAAAAGAATTGAAAATAATAATTATAAAAATTATTGTAAATTTAATTATTTTAAAAATTGAAATATTGAAAAGAAATTTAGAATAAGTTATCATAGAACAACAATAATATAAATTAAAAATTGAAAGTAAAAGTAGTTAAATACAAAAATGTCTCTATCATTGTTAGCAAGTTATGGATCCAGTTCAGAAAGTGAAAGTGATAATGAAGAAATTACTTTTCCAAAAAAAGAAGAAAATATAAGTAATGTAATCAATAACAAAAATAAAAAAGATTCAGAATTTACAACAATAGTATCTAATAACAATAAATTATCAAGTATTCTTCCACCTCCAAAAAAAACAGACAAGTCCATTTTCTCAGCTATAGATAATAATTCCAAAAAGCATTCACTTTTTTCTCAACTTCCTCAACCAAAAAAAAATAAAGAAAATAAAGTAGCGTCGGATAGAAAAAGAAAATATATAAGTTTAATAGCAGCACCAATAGAGGATGACGATGATGATGAAACAGCTGAATTAAAACGTGAAATTGAAGAAGAAAGAAGAAGAAAGTTAAGTAAAAATGGTAATACTAATAATTTTTATGTAGAAAAGAATATGAATAAGGAAGAAAAACAGGGTCTATTTTCTTTGTTACCCTCCCCAAAAAATAGCAATAAAACTGATGAGAAAAAGGAAAATAAAGCAAACACTACTTTTGGAATGATACCATTATCTTTAAAAAGAAAAGAAGAAAAGAAAAAAATGAAAGAAAAAGAAAAGATGGATAATAAAAATGAAGTAAAAGATGAAGTAAAAGAAGAAGATGAAGGAATTGTAAATGATTTCTTCTCATTAGGTTGGTTTTAATAATTTTGAAATTCTTTATTAATATTATTTATAATATTTAATATATAAATATATATATTCTTGAAAAAAAAGAAATTTTAAATTTTATTATTATTATTATTATTGTGTTGTTGTTGTTGTTGTTATATAAATATATTTATGTATTAATTTATTTGTTTTATTTTTAATTTTCCATATATTTTTAAAGATACCCCAGAAAAAACTTTAGAAATTGATTCAAAAGAATTAAATGAAAATTTAGAAACAAATATACAAGAAAATGATGAGAAACCTGAAATAAAAGCAAATCCAGAAATAGATAATTCTAATGAATCTTCAAATAACTATATTCATTATAATAATCAACAAAACTATGACAATAATCAATACCAATACCCACAAAATGTAGAAGCTTATAATTATGATTATTATAATAATTATAATCAATATTACTACCCAGAAGCAGGAGCTTCAAATTCTGATTTTAATAATAATGTAATTTCTGATTATTAATATAAAAAGAAGTCATTTATAATATTTAAATATACTTTAAACTAAAATATTATATATATATAAAGATATTAAAACTTCAAGAAATGGGTGAGTTTAATATAGGCGAAATAAAAGAAGTCAATCAAAAAGATCAAATATCAGACGTATATGAAGTTGAGCGTACAAAACAAATTTCTATGAGTAATCAACCATCATTAAACTTTAGAGGAATATCGCAAGTAAGTTAAAATAAATAATAAAATTAAAAATTAATCTACAATGTATTAAAATTTAACTATTTCTTTATAAAAAAAAAATAAAATAAAATAAAACTAGGGATTTAAGCCATCTTTTAAACAGAAAAGTAAACATAACATTATGTATTTAGCTTTTCAAGCAAAGGCCAAAGAAACAGAACTTTTGGAAGCTAATCTTCAAAGAAAAGCCAATCGTAAAATTAGTGGTAGAAAATATGGTTTTTAAATAATAAATGTTACAATTTGGAAAGAAATGACTTAGTACATGATATATCAATTTTACAACTATATTATTTATGATTATAATGTGATATTTTATTTCTTGAAATTAAAAAAATAGTATTACATCAACTTATTAATATAATTATTTTAATTATTATATTAAATTATTAATGAATTGTACTATGAAAATTAATAGTTTAATAATTAAAAAATAGAAAAATATGATGAATAAATAATTTATTCTTTTATAATCTTCCGCACCTATAAATAAACTTTAGAATAAAGTTAATAATCATATTTAATATAATTTAATTCTTTTATTTTAACCTTGTTTATTTTAACTAATATCACATATTAAGATTTTTCAATATCTGGTTTTGATTAACAAATAAATTAATCTTATTTGTCGTTTTTTGTTATTAAATTATCTGGTTATAATTATAATTAATCTACCACACAACTATTTAAATTTTTAAAAAAATATATTTTCTCCATAAAGTTATATTTTAAGTTAGAATGTGAAAAAGGAAATTAATATATAATAAACTTTTTTTTTTCTATTTCATATATTTATCTTTTTTTTTTTTTATTTTGATCAATTTCTTATATGACATTTTCATACTTATTAATAGAGTTTTAAAATTAAAAATATCATGGTTTACATCTATTATTTTTATATTTAATGCAAAAAAGGATGATACATACAATAATATATATAATAATATATAAAAGAATATACTTAATATATATATTTAATTAAAGAAAATTAATCAAATATATTATAAGGAATGACATAGCAAAAAATAAACATTATTTTATATTGAATAATTAAATAAGGACATAAGAATAAATTAATGCTATTCATTTTTCTAATAAAATTTAATACTATATAAATTTTGTATAATATTTAAATCAAATTATACCTCCCAATTAATCTCATAATTAAAGCAAAAGCATTTGACAATAAATATAATAAATAGAATTCATTTTTAATTTTAACAATAAGATTTTTTTATTCATATCATGCTTAAAACTGATTAAGTTTAATTATATATATATATAATTAACTGTATAACAAATCATCACAATCTATAAACTACTAGAATATATAAAGTAAAAAACATTTCATTAAAAATAAATTGTATAATTAGTTTCATTTTAAATATAAAAAAAATAAAAAAAAAAATGAAATTGTAATATAATAAAAAATTTATAATATATATTATAATAGATTATTAGTTATTAGTTATAAATACTCAATAATAATATTCTGTAAAAATAATCAGTAATTATTTAATAATTGCTGTTAATAAATTCATTGTAAATATTAATATACCAAAAATTTTATTAATCTATTATTATTTTATATTTTTTGTAATTTAATAGTTTTTTTTTTTTTTTTACTTATTAGTAAAAAAAAAAAAAAAAAGTAATATATATATATATAAATATATTGTTATAAATTAATTAAAAATAAAAAGTATATAAAAACATGAAGTTTGATAATAGCTATTCATCAATCAGGAAGGAATTAAAAAATGTACAAATAGATAAAACAATTGAACCTTATAATTATCATAAAAATAATAATAAAAAAGTAAATGATATAATTAAATGCAGTATTACTGAAAAAGAGAATGATTTCATTAATAAAGCAGGAATACCAATAAAGAAATTTATTAATAAAATAGAAGAAAAGAAAAATATTAATAATGGAAATTGGGAACATGTTCCAAAAAATAAAATTGATATAAGTATTTTCGAAAATCCAAGAGAACTTCATAATAGAAATGATACCCTTTACTATCCCTTTAACAGTTATGAAGAATTAAATAATTCAGAGACAAAAAGATATTTATCAAGTGAAAATTTAATCGAATTAAAAACATTCAAAAAAAATATTGAAAAAAGAAATAATGAAGATGATGGTAATTACTTTAAATATTATAATTAATATATTGTTATAATAAGTATTAATTATATTTTTTTTAATTGTATATTATTATAGATAATAAATTTAATATATCAAATGTTGACATTGATGAAAATATTTTTTCAAATAATACCTATAGTGAAAATTATATCAATGAGAATGAATATTTTTCTGATTCGTCAAGTGAATATTTAAGTTCCAGTCCATTTAAATATGACAATGTTACAGGAATTAAAATCCCGAGTCCCAAAAATAATACTATTATATATGATAAAATTGCATCACCTCAGCCAGAGTCGAAATTTAATATTGGTAGTACAATAGCAAGCTTTAATGAAATTGCTGATTTTATTTATGAAACTGAAAGTAAAAGAAAGGATCTTGATGAAGATGAGTTCTTTAATTCGGGAAATAATAATTCAATAAAGAAAAATGATACTTTTATAAAAAACTATCTTAATCATACAAGAAATAATCATTCTAGAAAAAAGGATTATCACTATGATAATAATTATAACAATAATTATAATTATATAACATTCAAATCTCTATCAAACAAAAAGGTTAATTCTAATGATGTAATTGATAGAGGTTGTCTATTCAGTAAGGTTGATCCTGATGAATATTATGAAAATAATAATAATATAAAAAAGTCATTTGAAAATGAAACAACTGAAACAAATTTTTATAGTTATAACAATGTTTTTGAACTTGATGATATAAAAAACAAGCATGAATTATTATTAGATAATTATTTTTCTAAAGAATATATACTAACTGAATCTGACAATTCAGAGGAAGAAATTGAGGAATTAACTAATATTAAGAAAGAAAAATATTATAAAGATAACATTGAATTATGTAAACAAAACATCTATGATGAATGCATTTTTAATATATAAGCATTTATAATAATTTTTTAATTTTATTCACGCTTTTATTAATGATATTAATTATAAAATAAGTATTTAAATATACACTTATATATTAATAAAAGTGAAAATAAATTAATAATAAATCTGTAATATATGTAAATAGCAAAAAATTATATTTGAAAAAATAAAAATAAAAGAATTTTATTTAAAAAGAATATATTATTAAATATTATTTACATATAATTATTTCTAGAAGTTATTATTTTTATCTTCTTTATATAATGGAAAATGTGCTAAAAATATATATAATTTATTATTGTTTATTATCCTTATTATATTAGTATAATAAATAAATTTTATTGGCACTTATAAATAATAAAGGTTTGTGTATTTTCAAATGGATGGTCACTATTGAAAGAACGGGGTGATATTGGTGATAAATTTCTTGCAATATCTAATGATTTAGCATCATCTGAATTATCATCAATATAAAATTTCTCACTCTCTGGCTTTTTACAACACCAAATATCAGGCTCTTCCCAAGATTCAAAAGTTTCTTTATTGATATTATTTTCATTTAAATAAGATACTCTTTGTATACATTCGGTAATTAATTGTTCGGCAAGCTTTTTATAATTATTATTTAATATACATAATTAAAATAAAATTTATATAAATTGAATATTTCATTTTATAATAAATATATAATACCTTTATTGCTCTTTCTTCTTCACCCACAACTACAACGTATTGATAATCTTTATTAAGGATTTTTATATAATTAATAAGTGATGTTGGAAGAATATCATTTTCATAATATGGTATTGAAATTGAATTTTTTATATGCCCTTGTAAAAATGATCCACTTGGTGAAATTACTATATATCCATTATCTTCTGATTGTGTTAATAAAGATTCATTTCTAACATCTAAAATTAAAGATTTATTGTACATCTTTTTAAAATCTTCAATTTTAATTCTTGGTGCAAGCTCATCAGAATGTAACGTATCTAAATCTTCAGTAATAACAATATCATCTAAATTATCATTACTGATTTTTGTTGAATCTATTATATTCAAAAAATCGGGCACAATTGACTTTGGTGACATTCTTAATAATAACTGTGCTTTTTCAAGGCATTTATCAATATTAATTGCTGATAATTCTGTCAATAATAAAACACTCTAATATATATAATTATATTATTATTGTTATTTTTATTATCAATTAATTAATTATATATATATAAACTTTATATTTAATTTGTATTACTTCATCAAAGTCGCCATTCAATATCTCTGATCTTAATTGGATAACAATAGCTGATCCGATAAATAATGGTAATGATGGTTTTCCGATTAAAATCTTGTCCCATATCATATAAATTTTATCCAAAGGAAATACATCTGTATATATATTACATAAATTTTAGTTATCAATCTAATTTTAATAAACAATTATATATAAGTAATAAAATTACGAGTAAACATAGTCATAAACCATGGAATAGCATATATATCAGGTGTAAGATTAATTTTTTTTAAATAACTTCCTAATTCAGGATCATGATAAGAAATAATATGACTCATAGCAATTAAATAACTGAATTATAAAAAAAAAAAAAAAAAAGGTAGATTTTTAGATTTCACAACAAATTTCTTATCAATTAATTAATTCAATAATATCTCAAATAAAGCATCATTTAATAATAGTTTTTTTACCTTCGAATATAATAAGAATTATCTATTTTAAATAAACCATACATATAATTCTTAATGAATTTTAATAAACAAGAAAATGCTATTTCCTATTAAATTTATATAATTATTTTAAAAATTAAAACTTGATTTTTTATAATAATAAAAAATTATAACTCATTACTTCTTCATTGAAATTTAATGCTACAAATGGTGCGCAAACAGAATCAAGACCTAAGATATAGTAAAACGTTAAAATAAAGCAGTTTTTCATTAGTTTCAAAAAATGAAACATATTCATTTATTTATTATTCATTTATATCCATATTAATTTACCTTGCCAATATACTAAATTACCAGATTCTGCAATATTCCAACACTTAATAACTCTTTTTAGTTTATTATGACCAATATCTGAACTTAGAAGATCATTATACTATATATATTTATTTTTTATATATATTTTTAAATATAATGTTACTTAATGAATATTTATTTATTTTCAATATTACTTACTTGATGGCATCTAGGAATATCAGCTTCTAGCTATGAAATTATTATTAAAAGTTTAGAAATAACCGATTAAATAAATAACAAATATATATATAGAAACTTATAAAGATATTATAAATAATATACTAATTTTTAGAAAATAATAATTATATTTAAAATATTAATAATGCATACCTGTCTTTCAAGCTCTAAATTACTATTATTTATATTCGAATCATTATAAATTAAATCACATTTTTCACAGAGAGAATTATATATAACCTTTGAATCACCTGTAACACCTAAAATTGCAGCCCATATCTTTCCTCTTAAATACTTGTATTTATATATAATACATGTAAATTAATGTTAGACATTACTCAAATATATTTTATATTAATAGTTATTTATAATATACTCACTGGTGATATATGAATTTTGGCCTCCTGTATAAATTCGTTCCATGAGGAAGGAAATTGATTTAACAAACGATCAAAGAGTTTTATTCTTCCATATTGAAATACAATATCTTTATCTAAAACTGAAGAATTATATGAAAGTTCAACGTTCGCTTTAATTTCACCTTCTTTATTACTTTGTTTATCATTATTGTCTATTACTTTATTTATTTCATCATATTTACTAATATACTCGTTGTTCTATTTATATTTAGATATTCAAAGTCAATTTGTTTTTTTTTTTTTTTTATGACATTAATTAAATGGTTAAAATTAAAATAGAAATTATATATATATATATATATATATATAATATGTCTTTCTTAAATATAATAATTTTCACTTTTTAATCTTACCTTTATACTTTCAGATGAATTCCAAAAATCTATCACATCATTATTATTATTTTTCATAAATTCATTAAAAGTCATTTCTTTTTCTTGACTTATACCATTTTTTGATATAAAATAATTATTATTGTTGCTATTTAGCATGTCAATTAAATAATCTTGTTTTTTATTAAATTTCTTATACTCATTAAATTGAGATATTAAATAATCTATAGATAACAATATTTTTTTTTCTTGATATAAATTTTCTGGATCAGATACTTGCTGAAATGAATTGTTAATATCTACTGCATTAACTACTTGATTATCATTTAATGTATAATACACTTGAGATGCATTTTTAACTCTATAAATTGATGGTAAACTTATTAATTCTTGTTTAATGAATTCATATTCAAGATCTCCTCCGGCTAGTTTCCATAAATAAAATATTACTCTAGGTTGTAATTTTTCTAATTCTAAATCATTGAAATCCTCATCGGCAATAATATTTTTATATCTAGTTATGTTAGAAATTGATTTTTCAATAGAATTTTCATTTTCATTATCTATAATATCTTTAACCATTTCTGAAAAAAGAAAATCTTTTTTAAAAATTGGTGATAAGACTTCATCTCCTTCATTTGAATTTTCATTTAACTCTTTAACAAACTCATGACACAGTAAATCTGAAGGTGTTGGTCTCTTTTTTGAATCCGGTTCTAAGCATGTTAGCACAAAATCTTTAAATATTTTTATATCTTCATTTTCTTCTTTTAATTCATCTTCGAAAAAACTTAATAAATCCCCACAAAATTGTTTTTTTCCAGTTAAGTGTGAATCATTTTCATTATTTACCTTTTTTATGGATAATATTGCTTCAAATAATTCTTCTAAAAAAAGATTACTATCAACATTAAATGGTAAATGGCCTATATATATGTATATAAGTATAATTCCTAATGCCCAAGTATCGGCCTTTTAATTAAACATTAAATTTTATATAATTATAAATATTAATAAACTTCAATTGAATTTATGATATTATTTGAACTTTATACAAATAATACGTTCTTACTTTTAAATTACATTTATGATGTTTAATAATTTCAGGTGCATAAAATTCCGGATTTCTTTTTTTTTTTTTTTTTTTTAATTATATTAATTAATAAAATATATACAAATTAATGAAATTTAATTAATAGCTTTTTTTTTTTTTTTTTAAAGTGAGTACCCTATTGGAAATTGAACGTCTTTGCCTTTATTAGTAAAATCATAAAAACCCCAATTATCTAATTTAACATTATTCTTTATATATTAAATTATTTAAAGAAAACATTATTTTTCATTTTTAGTATCAAAACAATTATAATTAATATTAAATAGCTATTTTTATTATAATAATCATAATAATTATAATAAAACAATAAAGCAAAAATATGTACATTAAAATCTAGTAAGATATTTTTTAAACTTAAATTTCTATTAATAATTCCATGTGAATTTATAAACATCAATGCACTTAAAATTTGAAATGTTAATTTTCGTATTCTAGAAATATTTGTAATTTTCTTGCTAATATATAATTGTTTTTTTTTTTTTTTTAGAATGTATTTAATTTAATAATTAATGAAATAATAAAAACATTTTAATAACATTATTATGAAAGTTACCATTCTTTTAAATGACTCTCTAAAGAATTTTCAAAATATTCGGAAACAACGAATAGTCTATCTAAAATATTACATTTTTATAATATAAAATATTATAAATTTTAAAATGTTAAAATTATTACATTCATTAACTTTAATTTAAATTATTCCTTTATTTTATATACCTTTTCTATTTTTCGTTATGTTAATATACTGACATAAATTAGGATGTGTTATTTCCTTTAAGTATTGAAATTTTCCAATGATATTTGTTGTTATATTTTTATTAGAATTTATATTACATTTTGGAACAAAGCTAAAAGCAGATAATTCCGAAATCTTGTTATCAGGTTTTAGTTTAAAGACATTGACATTTCTTACACCATACATTTTCTTTATATTTTAATTAAATGCATGTAATTAAGTGTTATAATATATATCTTCAATTGAATTAATTATCCTAAGCTAAACTTTTAATATTTTTTATCTATATATTTTTTAAAAAGAATAGTAATTGGTATTATATTAACATATTTAATATCTAATAAACTATTTTCTAAAAAGCATTTACTTATATATATTATTTTAATATATAAATAAATATTAATAGCAAAAAATTAAAAAAAAAAAAAAAAGGTTTTTAGCTAAAAGAAAAGTATCGTTATTTTATGAAAAAAGTCTTTATTTGTTTTATTTAAAATTTTAAAATTTCATAATTATAAATATTAATATTTTAATTATATTATTTTTAATATTATTATATTACACAAAAATTTAAATTAAAATTAAAATCATCCACACAAAAATAATATTAAATACTAATATTGTAAACAAAAAACTTGAACAGGTTTATTTGAATTAAATTAATTTAAATATATATGTGATAAAGGATAAATTCATAAATATATTTATTTAATAAAGATGATTTCCAATGAGAATTGTATAAATTTATTAAAGAAAATAAATATTCATAATCATATAACTAATGATGATACAATTATTACCAAAAAAAGAACTTGTGAAGAAATTCAAAATGAATTGGATCGAAATAATGGAAGAATATCTCTAATAGAATTAGTTAATAGAATACATGTTGATATATTACAAATTGAAGAAGATTGTGAATATTTAATTCAAAAAAGTAAAAATAAAATTGTAATAATTAATGGGGATTTATTAAGCAAAGAATATATTAATAATTTGATTACTAAAATTATTGATGCATTGGAAATCTATGGAATTATTTCAATACACAAATTCTCTCAAAAAAACGTTTTAAGTGCAGATTTTGTTTCCAATTTAATTAAAGAAAAATTTTCTTATAAACCTGACATTATAATAAATAATAATGAAATTTACACAAAAGAATTCATAGAGCAGCAAAAAAATATTCTAAATGGCATTTTAAATAGTATTACTGTACCAACAACTGTATCAAGCATACAAAGTCAATATCAAATTCATAATTCAGCAATTCAGGGTAAAATTATAAAAAATAAGAATAAATATGTTTTGTTTCTTGATTAACATTTTTATATATACTTTATATACAAATGAATTAAAGTTATTTTATTATTATTATTATTATTATTATTATTATTATTATTATTATTATTATTATTATTATTATTATTATTATTATTATTATTATTATTATTATTATTATTATTATTATTATTATTATTATTATTATTATTATTAATTATTCCTTAAATGATGTTTTTTATTTCCAATGTTAATTTAATTATAATAGAAATCTTGGGAGGTACAAATATTTATTATCCAAAATTATACACCAATGCACAAAAGAATATCATTCAAAATTGGTTAATTCAAAATAGTTATATTGAATTTGATTTTGTTAAACAATATAACATTGATAATCCAAAAGAATATTTAAAAAGTATTCAACCTGATATTCATTTTTGTTCAAATTATGGTTTTACAAAATCTTTTTGTGAACAATTTGAGGCAAATTTAAATGAAATTAAACACGAAAGCTTTATAAATGTTATGAATTATCTTCCTTTGTTCTTTCAAATTTCAGATGTATCAGAATTTCTTAATTCATTATCATTATTAAATATCCTAAATAAAAATATTGATAAGGCAGATGATAATTACATTAAACAACTCAAAAACTTTCTCATAAAAAATATTTATATTAAAAATTGTTATACTATATTAAAACATTATGTAGAAAAAAAATCAGTAGCATATGCAGAAACAAAAGAATATAAAATTGAAACCGATCAAAAAAGAAGTGCATTTTTAATTCAAAAAGAAGCTAAAAGACTAAACCAAAAAGAAGTAATAAAGAATTATATATATAAATCATATATATAAGTTACATACAATAACTAATAATTAAAGTTAATAATTAATTAAAATTTTAATGCCTTTTATATTTAAATAATTAAATAATAGTTAATCGAAGAATTAACAAAACAAATAGAAGCAACAAATGGTAAATTAAAAACTGATGAAGATGAAGTTATTGTAGAAGTAGTTAAAATTTTAAAAGAAAACTTAGAAGAGGATTATAAAAACTTATTGAAATCAATATTTGTTCCACAAAATAATGAATATAAAATCAATGTTAATGAAAAGCTTAAACTTGCTGATTTAATTAATAGAAAATTCATTAATGCTGGAATGAAATTAGAAGCTATTGAATGCTTTGAAGACAAAAATATTAAAAATAAACTAATTGAAGAACTATTTAATACAGATTTTGAAGAGTTTTCTATTATTCTTTTAGCTTATTCTTTAATGATTAATCTTCATGATCATACATTATTTATTGATGAAAAATATAATGCAATTAAAGTTGATACAATTGAAAAATTTTTAGCTTTAAAGAACTTAGATAAGCCTCTTTCAGATCTATTAAAAGAATTATTTGAAATCTTAAATGAAAAAAAGGTAAATAAACAGTACATAAATGAATTATTTATTTATTTATTTATTTATTTATTTATTTATTTATTTATTTATTTATTTATTTATTTATTTATTTATTTATTTATTTATTTATTTATTTATTTACTTATTTTATTTTATTTTATTTTACTTTAAAATAGAATACAACAGAATTTATTAATAAATCTAATTCCATTCTTACTGACTTGCAAATTAAACAAGATAATGAAAATGAAGAAATCATTAAAAAAGAAATTATTAAATTAAATAAAACATCATTAATTCAACAATTAAAAGAAAACATCAACAATGTTGATGAAAATTCAAATCATCCATTGATATTACATTTAATTTGTTTATTAATTTTCCAAGATTCCTATCACCTACCACTCTTTGTCACTGGTAAATATGTACCTAGTTTACTCAAAGGACCATTAAAGGAAAATGAGCATTATTCAAACTTACTTTGTTATCAAAAATTAATTATAAGTAAACTAAAGAATAATATATCAGAAACAGATTTAAAAAAATTACCTGAACTATCTCAAGCACTCGCTAAATTATACATTAATTGCAATAAATAATATAAAAAAAAAAAGTTGAAATATAAAATTAAAATAAAAATATATTATATTCAAAAAATGTCAAATTAAATAAAATCTTTAATATCAAAATTTTCATTTTGATTTAGCCTTTAAAATATGTATGTATATATATATATATTATATATGTTTGTTTATTTATTTCTTTTTATTTATTTATTTATTTGTTAATTTGATAATTTAATACTATACTTTATATTATATTAAATATTTATTATTGTTGTGTTGTTGTTATTGTTTTATTATTTTTCCTATTTCTATTATAATAACTTTTATTTTTTTTTTTTTTTATTTCTTTATTATTATTTCTATTATTGTAATTTGAATACAGTTAATTTATAATTTATATATATTTAATCATCTAATTGAGAATTGTTGCTTAATTATATTTATGTTTGATTATTTATTTACTACTATGTATTATTTATTGAAAATATTAAAACGTCTAGTCTTTTAGTAATTTCTATGGTATTGAAACCATATTTAAGGAAGAAATATATAATTAATGTCTATATCTATTTTCTTGAATTAATATTTTTTTTCAGCTTGTTTATTATTTTCTGGTTCCTTTAATAGTTCACTAATTTCATCAGTGATGGTTTGAAGCTTATCAGCTGGGAAAACTAAAACTCTTCTAAATGGATCAATACCATAATCATAGAAAGTTCTCTTTGAATCAGTATTAGTTGCCTTAGCCATACGGAAATCAACCTTTAAAACAGAATACTATTGAAATAATCAAATATTAATAGTTAATATATATTACCGCCTATGAAAATTTTACATATATTAATTAATATAAACCTTTTCAATTATCTCATCTTCTGGTTGGAAGTAGAAAACTTTATTTAAATCTTCTGGATCAATTTTTTCCATTTTAGACTTTTTATTTTGGTTAACAGAAGTTTGTGGAGCATTTTCGTCCTTGTCAACTTTTGATTCAACCATACGATATAATTTTGAAATAACCATATAATAAGCAAATTCATATGGTTCTTTCTATTAAATTCGGAAAAAAAATATTTATAAAGTATATAATTATTATTTTCATATAAAATGTTTTAAATAATAAAGTAAAAATAAAATTTTATTAGTTATTTTATTTAAATATCTAATCAAATTTCCATAATTTAGAATTAAATAAATTTATAAATAATCATACATCTTCAATAGCCCATTGAATTTCTTCTAATAACATTCTAAACATTGGTGGAACAACTTGTGGTGGCATATTAATTAATCTTTCATTTAATAAAATACCGACAGGTTTAGATTCATCATCTAAATAAGCATTTAATTTCTTTAATGAAATTTGTTTTTTTGTTAAACGGCTATTTAAATATTTTTTAATTTGTTTAATTGATTCTTTATCCTTTGAAAATAATAATGATTATTAAAAAAGAAAATTCATTGAAAATAGAAGATTGTTAAATTTTTATGTGAATTTGATATTTTATTTTCTAATTATATTATGTGAAATTTAAATTAAACTATTACTTTGTGTTCTTGCATGTTTAAAACTGAAAGCATAGCATATGGATCTTCTTTTTTTGGATCTTCACTTTGAACCTTTACAGAACTTCCAAGTAAAGGTTGGGATAATACTAAATCAGCTAAATCTGATAAATTAATATATTCATGGTCATTACCGAAAATTTGTTTTAATAAAATTTTATAGCCATAGAAATCTTGTGGCTGAGGATCAAAGAATTCGAAATCAACATCAATAATTTCCTACATTATTCATTATATTATATTTTTACATCAAATAAGTTAATATATATATAATAAAATAGATATAATATACTTTTGAAATAATTATAATTATTATAATTATATTGCAGTTTGCAATATGTATATAATTACTCCTTTTTTTTTTTTTAACTATTATTATAATTAATATATATTTACGTTTATTTCTTCATCTTCATTTTCAGATTCTGAATCAGAAGCTTCTGCTTTTTTCTTGTTTTTAATATCTTCTTTTTCAATAATTTCTTCAGCTTTTCTTTTTTCACCAGTCATTTTATAATTAAACTTTTGTATCTTTTAACAGTAGAAAATTTTTTTTTATATAATTATTATTATTATTTCTTTTTTGAATAAAATTATATTGATCTATAAAAATTTTAAAATTAAAAACCAATTAAATATTTTGAAAAAAAATGTCAAAAAATTAACCTTTTGGATAAAAATTAAGATTTAAAGAAATTTACTGTAAATTTTTTATACATCTGAAAGAAAGTAACAAAATGGCAATTAAAAATTTTACATATTCAATATTACTTTCTCATAAAATAATAATAATAATAAAATTGAATTTTGAATTAAAATATTTATATAGAAATTTAATTGAGTTTAAGCATTAGTAAATAATAATAATAATAATAATAATAATAATAATAATAATAATAAGAAGAAGAAGAAGAAGAAGAAAAATGAATTTTAAAAAGGTTAAATTTTTTACAATAAAATTATATTTTAACTCTATAATCCTTTAACAATAATTTAATATATAATGAAAATATAATTAAAATATAAATATATTACAAGACAATTGTTTGATGTTTTTATCAATTATTTTATGTGTTGAACTATTAAATTAAGGTATAATTTTAAAGTTATTAAATAAAATAATCCAAAAAAACATACTATTCATTACATTCTGTTTAATTTTTATATTTATTATTACTATTTTTTTTTAATATTAAACCTTTATTTGTATTAATTAAAAGATATCCATCTGTAATATTCAAAATATTAATTTTAATTTTAATAAATAATATTTAAAAAATTTAAAATTTTCATAAAACTTATCAACAAAAAATTAGTTTCTTGAAATGACAAAATACAAAATAACAAATAATATAATATAAAGACAAAAAAAGAAGTTGGATGTAAAAACGTCTATACCTTAAAAACATTAATCTATTATTAAAACGAATAAAAATATTTTTATAAAAAATTAAACACAAATATTTATATAATTAATACTTTTATTATTATTACTATTATTGTTTATATAAATTATTTCTAAATAAAGATTAAAATGAAATAAAAGTAATTAAAAAATAATAAAATAAAATAAAAGATTTTTAATTCTTAAATAATTACAATAACTATTATTAATGCTTCTAAAGTTTTATTAATTTGTACAAAAATAATTATAATAAAAATAATTAAAATAAATATATTAGAAAAAAAATTATTTGAGTAGACCATTACATAAATAGGTATATATTAAAGGTCTCCAGACTAACATTATTATAAATAAAATGAAAATTGGAATAATAAGAAAAAAAAAAAAAGTTAAAAAAAATTGATACAATTGTTAATATTATAATAGCAATACTACTAATAAATAATGAAATAAAAAATAAATAATTACCTTGAACGCATGAATTTTTGGAACTTATACTTGATTTATCAATACTAGCGATAGTTCCTTCTTGATCATAATAAGGATTCCATTCAAAGTCAACCTTGACTGGTGAATTAATTTGACTATAAATAATCATAAAAGAATTGATAATAATAATAATAATAACAATAAATTAAAAAATTAATATTCTAGCATAATGATTTATTATATAAATAAATATACATACTGCTCTGCATTTATCATTAGTGGTTTATTTTCAATTAATGAATTCAGAGACCAAATAGAAAGAATACCATTTTTCGAACTACAACAAAAAACATTACCGAGATGCGGACACCACCTTAGTTTACTTATACCATTAGAATAATAACAACTAGAATGTAATTCGGTAGTCTATTTTTAAAAAAAATAATCATAATTATTATTAATTAATAAAAAATATATAATAATTACATTTATTACAAATATATGAACATACTGTATTTCTTAAATCCCAAAGTTTAATATAATTATCATCACCGCCTGTAAGAACATAATAAGAATTAATTGAATTTATATCTATAGTGGTAATTTCCGAACTATGGCCATTTAATATCTATTAAAATAAAAATATATTGTTTTTATTAAATTATTATTATTATTATTATTATTATTATCATTATTATTATTATTATTATTATTATTATTATTATTATTATTATTATTATTATCATTATCATTATTATTATAAAATTTTAAATAAGTGATAAAGTTCAAAGTTCTATTTTTGAAATATAGTTAATTTAAGTAATTACATTATTCACTGGTTTAAAATTGTCATTTTTTAAATCATAAAATATTATATTATTATTGGTTGTAAGTCCAATTAATTTTGCTTGATCTTTATTATTATTAGAATATGTTTTTATCCTTTTTATCTTTTCATCATTATTAAGTTTAATAATCGATTGAGGATTAACTGAACAAATATTCATTTTATTCCCTAACAAAAATTTTAATAAAAAATTTTTATATCAGTATTATTTCTAATATAATTTTTTTTTTTTTAAGTTTATAGGTATGTTCTGTACCGTCATTTAAAGATGATAATGAGTTTAAATCCCATCTTGCTAGATTCCCTTCAAAATCTAAACCAAATACAGATGATTCTGATATAGTAATAGAATCACGTAAGTTATTATTATAATGTAATCTTTATATTAAAATAAAAAAGGTTAGCATTTTTTTTAAGTTGAAATACAGTTTTACTTATTTTACTATAATGAAATATTAATATTTACTTTAAAGAAGGCTCTTTTAGATTATTAATAGAATTATTTTCATTATTATTATAAATAGGTAATTGATTATTATTAAAATCCCATATATAGTATTGTTGATTGTTGATATTGCTAAGTAAAATATTGGAATGTTTTGAATAGCTAATATTTATTATTTTTTTTAATAATAATGAAATACTAATTAATATAACCTATTGAATAAAAATTTATTTAAAAAAATTATACTTACATTAAATTATGATTTATGGATCTGTTATATTGTACATCACCTATGTAATTTATATTCTTTAAACCGTAATATTTATATAATATATTAATAGAATATTTATATTAAAAACTTTTTATAAATCATTATATGTAAATAATTATGTAAATAATGTATTACCTTATAATCAACAATTTCATCAAAAGCCATTTGACGAATAATAGCTGGATTATTAGCAGAATATAAATCAGTAGTTAATACAGACAATGAATAATCGCTGTTGTCTACATATAATTTATATTGTTTATATTCTTCACATTCCTTCACTCCACCCCAAGTTATAGACTCACAACGCTTATTACATTTAAATTTGTATAAAAAATGATATTGATAACTATATTTTGATATTGTGACATTTTCAAATTTAACAAAATTATAACTTGTAGATACAATTTTATTGTTATCTATTTAAATTAGAATGAGTAAAATAAAAAAAAAAAAAAAAAAAAAAAAAAAAAAAGATATTAATAATGTTTGAATATATAAATAGTGATTAATTAAATAAATTATAGAAATATACCATTTCTTGAATTTTTCCTTATTTTTGTATTATACTTTATCTATTAAATTTATTATCAAAAATATAAAATTATTATTATTATTATTATTACTATTATTATTTGTTATTAATCTTTTTCTTTTTTCAAAAAAATATTTATGAAATGTACTTTAATCTGATCATTATTACTGTTGTATTTATTGGGTGCTATTTCGTGTGAATATAAAAAATATATATTTATATATTATCAAAAATGTTATAAGTTAATATACTATATTATTATATGTGAATTTACTTAATAGTAATTATTAGAGATTCAACTCACTTGTTTCCACCAATGAAATTTCATTGTTATTTTTAATTGATATATTGTTACCACTTATCACATTATTACTATTATTACTTTCTAACTTTGATTGATTTTGGTTAAATTTTGTATTGCTTATATTATTCGTCATCTTCACAACTCCTGAATCTAATAATATTGTATCGACTTTTGTAATATTAAAATCTGGACTTTTGGAATTCAATGTTTCATTATTTTTATATTTAGATGTTTTTTCTTTTTGAATACTTGATATCTTATCAGAAATATCTTTATTTTCGCTTTTTTTTTGCTTTTTTGCTAAATGATTCTTATTTCTAGAATCATGATTATCTTCAAAGGATCTTTTATGTTGTTTATCAATATCTATAATATCAATATTTTTATTAACTTGTACATTATTATTTTTATATTCATCAACTATTTTCTTTTTATCATCATTGACTTTATTTATTTTTGTATTAATTTCCTTTTCTTTTATAACAACAATTTCTTTTTTACTATGATTATGATCATTTTTATTTGAATTCCTATCTTTATTACTATTTATTTTATCATTGATATTATTTTCTTTACTATGATTATGTTTATTATCCTTGACGTTCTTATTCTTAATATTTTCATTGCTTTTATTCTTTTCATTTTTTTTATGATGATTATCATTCTTTTTTTCTTCCTGCTTTTTTTGACTTTTATTTTTATTTTTTTTGTCACTCTTTTCGCTTTTTTTTTCTTTATTTCTATTTGTGTCATGCACTCTTGCTTTTACTTTTACATTATTAATGGTTGTATTATTGTCATTTTTATTTTTGCTACTACTACTACTACTACTATTATTTTTTGACTTATCCTTATTTTTATTATTGGAAACAGTAGATGAATTATTTTTACTACTGGTATTATTAGTATTATGGGTATAAGTACTATTTTTGTCATTATTCTTATCATATTTTGTATTATTTGAATCAAATTTAGTAACGTTTTCAGTTTTAATAGTAGCAAAATTATTTTTCATGTGATTTTTATTAAAATTTTTATTATCCATATTATAATCATTTATCCTAAAATGATTAACATGAAATGGTTCCTGAAATGGAGGTGAAAATCTGTCATATAACAAACCATTATTTAAATTCACATCCAGTGAATATGGTCCAGACATAGATCTATTCATATTCACATTATATGGATATGTGGGAAAATGCATAGGATAACTGTAATCATTAGGTAAAGGTGCATCTAATGACATAGGTTTAAAATTATCTTTAAACTGATGATCCTCATAGTTTTGAATATGATTGTTTTGAGATGGCTTTTGCATTTGTAGTTTTGACTGTTTTTTCACATATGGTGACAAATTCGATTGATTTTCATCATCTATATTACTTGGCACTGGTATAGTAATGGCATATGCTAAATTAGTTAGTTTTTGTGAGTTTTCGTTAAATGGCGATATTACATCAGTCATAATTCTTGAGGTGTTTGGGAAAATTTCTAATGAACACTGAGTATTGATATATTGATAAAAATTACCAAAAACTTTAATATAATAATATATTATTTTTAATATTTATTACATTTATAAAAACGTATAACATACTTCTATGGCATTCTGTAATAATTAGAATTACAATCAATTATTTTATAAAAAAACAAAAAAATTATATATATTTATTATTATATTTTCAATAATATGATTATTTTTTATAAATATTTATTATGTAAATATAATATACCTTTTCGGCAAGTTTAGCTTCACTCTGTGAAGGATAATAAATGTCTATTCGATTTCGTTCATAATTTTTTTCAATTCTAAGAATATCACCATACTGTATAAAATTATAATATAATGATTTATACTATATATGTATATAAAAAGAATATGTATTTTTATATTAAAATTAGAATTGTTTATTATCTTTAATTAATGTATATATAATTAATTTAATATCTATCATTATTACCGTAAGATTTACAAAATCTTTAGAATTCACTTTAAAAATTGAAAATCTATAAGCTCGTTTCTTTAAATAAGTTCTAATTTTAATTAAAATTTAGAATTATGTATAATAAAATAATATATATATAATTATTATAGTTTTAACAATCTATATTTACAATTTAAAAAAAATAAAATAAAGAAATTGAATTTAATAATAATATTAAAATATTACAGATTAAAATGTAGAATCAATTCTTTATCCTTTATTTTCTTAAACATATTAGATCTTATGGTTTCCACCGCCTAATTATCATGTTAAAATGAAAAATAAAAAATTAATAAATAAAATATCTTTTTAAATAATAGTATAAAATTAAACAAGAATTTATGATATTAAAACTAACGTCTTTCATATTATTATAATATGCCATTGCACGATAATTATCACGAACATCTATTATCACTGTTTTAGGTGGATACGGATTTTGAATAGCTTTATACAATTCCTTTTCTGTTGTTCCTATAGGAAAATTTTTCAAAACGATAAACCAATTAATATCATTTATTGGTTTATTATAAAAATTATTTCGATTCATATTGGGATTCAATATTTATAAATAAAAAAATTATAATTATTATATTTATAAATAAATTTAAAATTGTTGGTGCGTAATAAATTTAACGTTATGGATTTCATTATTTATATAATTTTAATATTTAGTTTCCTTTTATTCTTTTTTTTTACAACGACGATGTCATTAAAAAAAAGTATTTGTTTATTTGATTAATAAAATTGAAGGATGGTTATTAAATTAAGATTGAAATGTATAATATCAAAAAAAAAAAAAATTATAATACTATATAATTTATTAAAATCAAAACATTTATGAGGCTTGATATAATTCAAAATAATAAATCAGCCACAATAATATCAAATAAACTGTCAACTTAAAGAAGATATATAGTCTTAAATTTTCAAATTTAATAATAATAATAATAATAATAATAATAATAATAATAATAATAATAATAATAATAATAATAATAATAATAATAATAATAATAATAATAATAATAATAATAAAATATTATTTAAAAAATAAAAAGAAAATATTTATAAATTTTCTTTATATCAATTATTTGCTATTAATAATATATATATTTTTTATTTAATAAAGTAATATTACATATTTTACAATATTATTTGTTTTAAAAATCTTTAAACTTCTTTCTAATTCATAATATTAATTTTATTATAAGTTATTTTATCATTATTAGAATAGTTGTTATTTATAATAGAAGATAGTATATTATTAATTATTAATGTTTAAAATTTTGCTCTAATTTTGAATAATACATAATTATTTGATTATGTTATTTATAATAGAAGATAGTATATTATTAATTATTAATGTTTAAAATTTTGCTCTAATTTTGAATAATACATAATTATTTGATTATTAAAATTGGTTGTATTGTTATTTATTAATATATAAGTCTTCCTTCTTTACAGCTTAACAAAAAACTTTATTAATAATTAAAGTTTATTATTGAATTTTTTTTATATATTTTTTTATTGTACAAAAATACATAATAAAAAACTAAATATTATATATGGCGTTTAATAATTAGTAATAATTTTTCTATAATATATTTAATATAAATTTATATATTAAAATATATATTTAATATATATTTTTTAATTATTGATTCATACATAATATATAATTTAAATTATAAAGAATATGCCGTTTTTTTTATTTATATAAATAAAAAAAGGTATATAAAGACAAAAAGAGTATTTAAATTTTTATTTAATTATTTATTTTGTTTATAGTTTTTGTATAATATTTATTAATAAGATTATAAAAGAAAATAACTTAAATTGTATATAATTAATTATATTATCAAAATAAAATAAAGTCTTCTTAAACTATTATATATAATTACAATCAAATATATAAAAAACAAATTATAATCAAACTATTTAGAAAAAAATTCAAAATGCGTTACTCATTTGTCTTAGCTGCTGTTGTTGCTATATCATTAAAATCTTTTGTTACTGGTTTACCTGTTCCACCAGTTGCAGCTGTTGAAGCCATTAATAGTTCAGAAAGTATTGGTGATGCTGGTGTTGAAGTTAACCTCCAAACTGAGGGACCTACTACTAAAACTATTCCAGATGCCCCAAATCCACCAGTAATTGATACAACTCCTTCTGAAACTACAGCTGCTCCAGAAGCTCCAACAACAAAAGAAGTTCCAACATTATCTACTGATACTCCAGCCACATTACCAGCAAAGTCTTTACCAGAAGTACCAAGTAATCCAGCTCCAGTAGCTCCAGCCCCAGCCCCAGCCCCAGCTCAATCAACTGAACCTACTCAAGGTGGTACATGGAGTTGGAAATCAAGTATTAGTCCAGATGGTAAGGAAATTATTACAACAACTACTACTTGTTCTAATGGTCAATGTACTGATGAAGTTACTACTACTCCAAATCCAAATTACCAACCACCAACTGAACCAACTGAAGGTGGTACATGGAGTTGGAAATGGGTTTCTAAGAACGATGGTAAAAATACTATTACTACTACTACAAATTGTACCAACGGTGAATGTAAGGATGAAGTAACTACTGTTCCAAATGAAAATCCTCAACCAGTTGCCAATAACAACAAAGTATCTACCTCTTCAGTAGCTAAATCTCAACCAAAGTCAACTCAAGTTCCAGTTCCATCAGCTGCTCCAAAGTCAGTAACCACTGCTGTTCCATCAGCTGCTCCAAAAGCAACTTCAACTAAAGTTACACCAACCCCAAAAACCACTAATGCTACTGGAGGAGGTTGTGTTAACGGTGTTTGTGTCACCAGTAATAACAATATTACTCCACCAAAAAAGATTTAAATAATAGAAAGTGATTATATTATATAGCAAGAAAAAAATTAGACGATTCATTTGGAAAAATAATAATTAAAGTATATAAAAATGAAATTTATAGTACATATTTCATGTATATATAATCTATTTATTTATTATTATTGTTCTAAAATTATTATTTTAATGAAATAAGAAATAATTTTTTGATTTATAATTTTGTAATAAATTTTAAAAAAGAAACTATCCTTTTATTCCTTTTTTTTATTATTATTATTATCTATTTTTTGTATTATATTTATTAAATAAATTTATTAATAAAGCATTACTTTTATAAAATAAAATTTTTGCATTACTATTTTTAAAACTTTTTGTTCTTTAAATATTTGTAGTTTTACAATTAATATATTATTAAAAATCAAAAAAAAAAAGTTTTTTTTTTTGAAATTTATTTTATAATTCTACCATAAATCATAAATAAAATGTGTTACTTTTACAATTAAGATGAATAATTTTATTGTGATATCACATATAAAAAAAAAAAAAACATTTTTTAATTACAACATTTTATGCATTTTTATAAAGTCGTACGTTATATATATTATTTATAGGTATCAAATTCAAACTTTTATAATGAAAATCCAAAAACAAAACTTATAGTTATCAAATATATGTATATATTTTCTTTTCTTATTTCTATTAATGGCATTTTAATAAAATGTACAACAATCAATTATTCAACATGCTATTTCTACTACTATCACAACAAATTGAATAAAAATGGAAATTATGAAGAATATGAAATATAAATCATATCATATTATATAAATACTTTTATAAAAAAAAAGGATATTTTAACTATCCTTAATCTTATTAATTTTCTTTTTTTTTTTTTTTTTTATTCAGTATCATACAATTTATTAATTTTTCCAAATTTGTTCAAATTATTGTATAAATTTTAAATATGATATATTAAATTCCAAAGATATACTATTGGTCATAATTAATTTTCTATTTAAACCTTATATTATAATAAAATTTAAAATAGATTAACTATTGTTTTTGAAGAATTAAGATATAAATTAAACATTTTGAAAAGAGCCAATAATATTAAATTATATTATATTATATATGCCGTTTTTCTATTCAACTAGTTTTTAATGTTAAAATAACAAATTGTTGCCGCTCTCTTTATTTTATCTTTTATATCAATTCACTATTAATTTCAAAAGTTGGAACAAATAGAAATTATTGGATTAAATAAAATGATAATAAGAAAGAATTTTTGAATTTTTACAGCTTGCTTACACAATGTATCATTCATAAAACTTGAATAAAAAGTTCCAACGGTGTAATTTTTAATAGGCATCTATAAAACTTTTTTATTTTATTGAATATTTTCTCTTAAATAATAATTATTTTTTTTAGTAATTAAAAAAAAAGTTATTGAAGGTATCTTTTCATTTATATCTTTAAAATGACTTATAAAAAAAAAAAAAAAAAACAGTATCATTTTAAAGATATAAATGAAAAGATACCTTTAATAAGTAATAACAGCAACAACAATAATAGCAGAAAACTATTAGTGATATGAAGATAGTTAAAACTTGTATTTTTTATAATGTAGTACTGATTAATAATATAGTTAATTTTAATTTAACAAATTTCTTTTTTATAATTTTAATCTCTATTAATTTATATCCTATTTTCTATGCTTTACCTAATTTATACTATAATAAGAAATTAACAATTAATGAAATTAAAATAGAAAATTATGGCGTTTTCTCTTTATATTGAAAAAAGCTATTAACTTTGATTTAGGATTATTTGAATTATTACATATTTCCATAGTAATTATTTTTAAAATAAGTAGATTTATTATTTAATTAATATTCTTTTATTATATATAGTATTCTTTTATTAAATAATTATTTTTTATAATAAACCCTTCTTTTACCTGTATTTTTAATAATTTATTAAAAATACCTTTACCGCTCTTTCAATATATTTAATAAAATAAAAGATATTATAAAGAATTATTAGAATTTTACAATTATTCAATTTTAATATACTATTATAAATACTACATTATTCAATTTTAATATACATACATTAAGTCTATTTTATCCTCATTTTTGACTACAATTAATATATTATTATAAATAAAGACTGCCGTAATCATCTAATATTATTTACAAGATACCTTTCTTTTTTCCATTTTTTTTTTTTTTTTTTTTAATTCTTTTTTATTATTTTAATTATTTATTATTTATATTTATTAATTAAAGTTATTAATATTTATTAAAATAATAATTGATTATATTAACTTTCAATTTAATAAATAAATTAAAAAAGTTTATTATTAGAAATTATTAATTTTGGTGCCATTTTTTATTTTTAACTGTAGCAAATATGTCTGTATATTTTAAAAGCAATATAAATACACAAAGTTTTTTTTTTTTTTTTTAATTCAGTCATTTCAAGTTTTAAAAATAATATTATAATTACTGAAAAGTAAAATAAAAAAAATAAAAATCGTTGTTATATAAAATTAATTATTAAAAAGTTGTATCAAAAGTATATCATTTACTTTTCTTTTTAATAATTATAACTTTTGTATATAAATTCTTTTTTCATATATAATATTTGTATATATTATAATTTATTTAAATAATTTAATTAAAAAAACAATTATAATCTTGTAAATAAAAATTATATATAATTATAAAAAATTATATAAAAATTTTACTTAATATATCGACTATCCATTTAAAGCAAATATTTTTATTCAACTTTTGGTAAAACAAAAATGCGTTACAACATTATTTTAGCTGCTATTGCATCATTAGCTTTAAACGCTGTAGTTCAAGGTTTACCACTTCCAGGAGAAAAAATTCCATGCACTGATGAAAACATGGCTAATTGCCATAAAACTAGTTGGAGTTGGAGTTGGAATACCACTAATGATGGTAAAACTAGTACTACTACTTCAAACAATTGTACTAATGGAAAATGTACTTCTGAAACTACAACTAGTACTTCTGGTTCTGCTCCAGCCAATACTAAACCATCTTCTGATTGTGACAAAGGAACTGGTGTAAATTGTAAGAGTAACAGCTGGAGTTGGAGTTGGACTTCATCTAATGATGGTAAGAATACCTCTACCACTTCAACTTCTCAAAATTGTACAAATGGTCATTGTAAAACTACTACTTGTACAGGTGATAATTGTAAGGATGAAGAATCTACTTCACCAATTAATACTCCATCTGGTAATACTCCATCCGGTCCAAATGGTGAAACTCCAGCTGGTCCATCTGGTCCATCCGGTAACACTCCATCTGGACCAAATGGTGAAACTCCAGCTGGTCCATCTGGTCCATCCGGTAACACTCCATCTGGACCAAACGGTGAAACTCCAGCTGCTCCATCTGGTCCATCCGGTAACACTCCATCCGGTCCAAATGGTGAAACTCCAGCTGGTCCATCTGGTCCATCCGGTAACACTCCATCCGGTCCAAATGGTGAAACTCCAGCTGGTCCATCTGGTCCATCAGGTAATACTCCATCTGGTCCAAACGGTGAAACTCCAGCTCCAAAGAGTATTCCAGGTACTCCATCAGGTAATACTCCAAATGGAACTACTCCATCCACTAAGACTCCATGTGGTTCAAATGGTGAAACTCCATCCGGTGAAACCCCAGCTCCAAAGTCTGTTCCATCTGGTCCAAATGGTGAAACTCCATCCGGTGAAACCCCAGCTCCAAAATCTGTTCCATCTGGTCCAAATGGTGAAACTCCATATGGTGAAACCCCAGCTCCAAAGTCTGTTCCATCTGGTCCAAATGGTGAAACTCCATCCGGTGAAACCCCAGCTCCAAAGTCTGTTCCATCTGGTCCAAATGGTGAAACTCCATCCGGTGAAACCCCAGCTCCAAAATCTGTTCCATCTGGTCCAAATGGTGAAACTCCATCTGGTGAAACCCCAGCTCCAAAGTCTGTTCCATCTGGTCCAAGTGGTGAAACTCCATCAGGAAATGGTGAAGGAGGTGAAACTCAATGTGTTGGTGAAGGTTGTGTTCCATCTGGTAACACTCCAGCTCCAAAGAGTATTCCAGGTACTCCATCAGGTAATACTCCAAGTGGAACTACTCCATCTACTAAAACTCCATGTGATTCAAATGGCGAAACTCTACTTACTCCTCCAAGTACTTTACCACCAAAGGATGTTGTTCCAAATGGTGAAACTGAAGAGTCAGGAAATGGAAGTGTTTCTGGTAGTAATGTTCCAAGTGGTCCAGTCGAAGTTCCAGGAGGTCCAGCCTCTCCAAATGGTGAAGTTCCAACTGGTCCATCTGGTGAAACTCCATCTGGTGAAACTCCATCTGGTGAAACCCCATCTGGTGAAACCCCATCTGGTGAAACCCCATCTGGTGAAACCCCATCTGGTGAAACCCCATCTGGTGAAACCCCATCTGGTGAAACCCCATCTGGTGAAACTCCATCTGGTGAAACTCCATCTGGTGAAACTCCATCTGGTGAAACTCCATCTGGTGAAACTCCATCTGGTGAAACTCCATCTGGTGAAACTCCATCTGGTGAAACTCCATCTGGTGAAACTCCATCTGGTGAAACTCCATCTGAAGGAAATGGTGAAGGAGGTGAATCTCAATGTGTTGGTGAAGATTGTGATAACAACAGTGATGATGAAGCTCAATACAGTGAATAAATATAAAATAGGTTCATCATGAACAATGAAATCTTAAATCTTTAAAACTTTTTTTTTTATATTTAAATATTTATATTATTTATTAATAAGACAGTAATGTATAAATGTAATATAAATAATTTATTATTCTTTTAATTTATAATAATTAATTATTTAATATAGATATGTACTATCCTATCATAATATAAGACAACAAATATTTTTATTATATAATTATAATTAATAAATCAATTAATTATTTTATATAACTTTTCTTTTTCATATTGAAAGCTTTATTACTATTATAAAATATATTTAGAAAATATAATTAAATGTATATTATTAATATAAAAATGTATGTAAAAATTGTGTTTTCAGAATATAAATAAACTATTTCATTATTTATAATTTACAATTAAAAAAAAAAAAAATTTTTTTTTAATACTGTATGACACATTTAATACTTTTTTTGAAAATTACTTTAAAAAAATATCCAAAAGTGTAGATTAATAGAATTTAAAGTAATAACAATAAAAAAATGAAATGGGTCGTCGATAGTAGTATGAACAATGAGATATTAAATATTATCAGCACAACCAATAATTTTGTACCTCTCTTGACAAATTTTGGTATTGAATTTTTGTCCCATTGAAAGACAAACGCTATTGTTATACTTTATAATTGTCCTTTTCATATTTTTAAACCCTCTTGGGAACGTGCCTTCATTTATTTAATAAATGTAGTTTCTCAAGGGGGTCTACTCATGCTCATGGTACTGAGAGAGTAGAAAGAATTAAATCCAAGTATTGCGCAATGGATGCTTGGTTAGTCTTTAAGGGAAAATTATTAGGACTAAGCTCATGGTACTGAGCGATTAAAAAACATTTTATTCATCGAATTTAAGTATTTGATGAATAAGTTGAATGTTTGATATTCAGGTAAGTTTGTATAGTATTTAATTAGAAGAGTAATACATTTTGTTGCTGTATTTTTTCTTTTATTCATGTATTCATGTAGTACTACTCTTCTCTTGTAAGAATCCAATGTAGTCAACTTTAGCATTTGCATTGTATTTTTATATTCATGTAGCTATTGTTGTATTGTTTCTTGTAAGAGACTGATTCACTCTACATCATGTAAAAATACTATTCACAAGCTTTCTGGTGTCGACATTCTTGATTCAAATTTTTTACCAATTTAAATATTTAATGAAAAGTAAAGTCAAACAAGTTTAGTGTCAAAAAGCGAATCGAATTTACTAACAACAAACCAAAACTAGAATTTTTAAAGAAAATTTACAACTAGAATTCAAAAAAAAGAAACTTTAAACAAAGCATCGTAACAATTTTTGTACTATCCAGTACTTTTAAGAAGAGAGAGAGAGACAGATTTTTTTTCCATATACGTTATATTTATAATTTTTATTAGTATTTATTTTATATTCAATATTTTTAATTAGAATTTATTATCATGTCAGTCCTTTATATTAAAGATAAGAATTATATCAGACGTGGTACCCGGTCTTATGGTATCCCATTAGATGATATTCGCTCCTTCTTTATCCGTGGTATTCGATCATGGTCAGTAAATATGCTATGGGAAAAACTCGAGGTTATTCTAGAAGATAAATTTAATTCAGTTATTAGTGTTAAATATTTTCAGACTTTCAATGATCACTTTTTCTTAGTCAAGGTTCATGGTTCATCGAAAGATTGTATTAAAATCTTACACATGTTAAAGAAGAAACTTTCAGTTACCTCAATTTCCTTTTCAGCTCGTAGTAGAAGGAATCACAAATACACTTTTTCCACTCTCAAACGTAAAATTTTAGTTTCTAATAAACATCAACATTCTATTCAACAATCATTTCAACAATCAGTTCAACAATCTCATCAACAATCCGATCTTCAACTAGATCTTCAACAAGATCTTCAACAAGTTTCCAATCATGAAAATATTCCAGATCTACAGCAAACACAATTTCAATCTCAACATTCAGCAATTAATTCTAATAGCTCTATCAACTCTGATAACAGTTCAATAGTTGATAGTTCTTCAGTTTCACAGCCATCTAGTAATAGTTCAACTTATTCCTCTGATGCATCATCCATTAATAACGATGACTTTAATAATAATAATAATAGCAACGATTCTTCCTCATCCAACAAGCCTGATAACTTTTCTTTTTGTCTTAGTTGGAACACCAATGGGTGGAATCACGAAAAGAGAGATAGTATTAGCTATTTCACAGCTATTTTCAAACCATTATTCTTATGTTTCCAAGAAACTGGTAATGGTTCTGGTTCGAATACAGATTATCCTTGTCGTGTTACTTTGCGAAACTATAGACACTTTTTCAAGAAAGCTGACGAATCAGTTCCGGGAATGAGAGGTTTATATTTAGGTTTTCACAATTCGTGTCAAGCCTCACTTGAAAACTTCTCTGGAAAGTATATTATTTCTATTTATACTTTTAGTCTTTGGAATAGATTCAAATGCTCGATTGGAAATGTTTATATGCCTCATAGTCATCACAACATCTATGTTGATCATGCAAAGTTAGAAGTTCGCTTGTGGTTACAAACTCATTCATCCCATCCATCGATTCTTGTTGGTGATTTTAATATGTCTAAAGTAAAATTATCCAACTGGTTATCAACTAATGGATTAGGAGATTGGGAAATTCTTCCGCTTAGAGGGTCTACTATCTCTTGGACTCGAGGTGATCAATCTTCCGACATTGACCATGCTCTTATCAATTCGAAGATGAAAGATCTTATTCACTCAGGATCATTTATAAATAATTTTTATCCTGTATCAGACCATAAGCCACTTCTTATTAATGGTAAAATTATTCCTATGGAAGATTTTTCTAATGACTTTAATGTTCCTAAGAAAATTATGAAATGGAATAGATTAAAATGTATTGAGGAAAAGGAATCTATTCTCAGTCATAATAAATTCCAAATTCTTTCAGCAAAATTCAACGATCCTAATGTTTCTACAGATGAACTTTCCAAAGAGTTTACTTCAACTGCTTTTTCAATTGCAGACGAGCTCAGTATTACCTCAGCTAATAATGTTATAAAGTCTTCATTTCATATTTCACAACAAATTTTTAATCTTCAAAAAATCAAAATGAAGTTGTATAAGAGATTTAAAAAAGAAAGAATTTATGATATAGATGAATTTATTAAAAGAATTAAAATCTACCGTAAACTCATTGATTACATCCACAAAAGATGTAATGAATTTAGGAAGCAAGAATATCTTCATTGGATTAAAACAGGATGTGAGTATATGAAGAGTCATAATCCTAAGAAGGCCTGGAAATGGATCAAGAAAACTGCAAAAATTGGAAAAGATTCTTTCTTTATTGCTCAACCAATTAAAAATAAAAATGGAGAATTAGTTGTTGCTACGGAAGAACAACTAGATGTGTGGCATGATCATTTCGAAAATCTTGCATCAGACCCAAGTGGTGTAAGTCTTGATTTGGAGCATTGGTATGAAGAACCAACGAATAAACGTTTTTCACTTCCTATGCTTGATGAGTGGGATATCAACCAAGATATTAGTATTGATGAAGTCAAGTCAGCTATCCTCACTACTCCAAATTATAAAGCATCAGGTCCGGATGGTATTCCAATTGAATTTTACAAAGCATTAGTTCCATCAAGTAATGATTCTAATAATGCTACAGATAATAATTCTTCTGGTAATACTACTTCAGATAATGATGCTCATGGTTTAAATTTTATTCTTAAATTATTCAACCGTATTTGGGATGGAGATTTCCCCAACTCATGGAATGAATCCAGTATTGTTTCTATTCCTAAGAAGGGAGATTTGACAGATTGTGATAACTATCGAGGTATATCACTTATCAATAATGGTATTAAGTTGATTTCCAAAATTGTCACCACTAGAATCTCAGAATATGGTTTAAAGAATAATTTCATTAGACCTGAACAATTTGGTTTTCGAAAAAAGGAAGAAAGTATTAGTCTTTTCATTTCAATCCAAGAAATATGCCGTAGACGTCAATTAGATAATAAAGAGACATATTTGGCCTTTTTAGATCTCAGGAAAGCATACGATTCAGTCCCAATCGGTAATATTCTCCATAAATTAGATTGTTTAGGAATCCGAGGTAAGAGTCTACAATTTATCAAAAATTTATATTTAACATCTAAGGCTAATGTCAAATTAGATGGACAATTCTCGAAATCTTTTGATGTGAAGAAAGGAGTCCGTCAAGGTTGCCCTCTTTCTCCTATTCTCTTTAATCTCTTTATTAATGATATATTTAGAGAGTGCGAAGATCTAGGAGTCAGTTTAGGTGACACTCGATGCTGTGGTGGACTTTTTGCAGATGATATAGTTATTTGTGCTCCAACAAGAGGATGCTTAAAAAAGATGCTTAGAAGAGTTAATGAATGGGCATTGTATAATGAAATGGAATTTGGTATACAGAAATGTTCAACGATGGTGATTCGTCCTGAATCAATAGAAAATCAGAACAAGAGAGATCCAACATTTTACTTAGCAGGACAACCCATTCCAACTACTGATTGTTATACTTATCTTGGTGTTCCATTTGATAAGAATCTGTCCCTTAAACCAGTAATTAAAGCTCTTAATAACAAGGTTTTGAAAGGGCTTTTCTCAGTCAGTAAATTCTTAAGAAATCCTAATATTCCTATTCCTTTCAAAAAGCTAGTACTTAACTCACAAGTGATTAGCAGAGTTTCATACTTTGCACCATTACTTGGATCCAACAAAGCTAGGTCTAGGATTGCTCAGAAGCATGTTAACAAAGGAATACGATGGGTTGCCGGAGTTCATAAAGCTGTATCGTTTATATCTTTATACTCTATTTCAAAAGATTTGAATATTCCTCCATTGTCAGCCAAATGTGCGTTAGCTCAGGTTAGATGTTTTAACAAATGGAAAAACTCAAATTGTATTATCTCACACCTTGTCAATTACATTCCTAAATTTAGAAAATACACGTGGTGCAAATCAAGTAGGACACTTGATAAAAAATTAAAGAAACATGGAGATGTTAAAGCAGTTAAAAACTTTTATTGGAAAGATCTCAAAGGGAATTCAATCAAAGCGCAATATTATGATGATAATAAATTTATTGAAACTAAAGATTTTATTAAATTATGTTATGAGTACCCAGAGTTTGCCTATGGCTTCTACTGGCTATTGAAAGCAAAAAGCGGATACAAGTTGGATGCTAGAGTTGCCAAAGCTGCCAAATTTGTTGATCCAGTTTGTCCTAACTACTGTCCATGTTGCAAGTGTGGAGATCAAAGTATTAAACATTGGTTATTAGATTGTCCAACATTTAGAGATATCCGTATTAAACATTATGATTCTATAGTCCAGCTATTAAATTTTTTCAGTCAACGTAATTCCAATAGTCCTATCAATAATAATGAAATTGATAATATCAGTAGAGATAGTAATAACATTAATAGTAATAGTAACAATAGTAGTAATAACAATAGTAATAGTAACAATAGTAATAGTAACAATAGTAATAATAACAATAATAGAAATAATAATATTAGTAATGATAGCAATAGTGAAGATAATAATTCTAATTTAAATAGTAATTTAGTTAATGATAGTAATAGTTCTAATAATCCGGTGAATATTAATGTGTATGATTATTCTAGTGTGTGCAGTAAAATATTTAAATTCCTTCTTGGGGGAAGAAGTTTTAACAATATTAATTACAATTCAAGGGAATGGAAAGAACTTTGTAAGCGTCAGATTCAATCTGGTACTAACGAAGGAACACCATTCTTGACGGTAACCGCGGAACTTCTAACCAAAATCATGCCTTTTGCTATTGGCCAGCAATGGTCAATGTTCAAAAGGTTTGAAGCAACATCCAAGAGTGTCAATGCTGAAGAAACAGTAAGACAGGCCAGGAGGGCCAGCGCAACCAATGGAGATCATAATTTTGTTCCATGACAAAATTTTGATCTTTGGCTCGGTGTCCCATTGGAAGTCAAATACAATTATTATACTTTAGTATGATAGTGGCTTTCTTACTTTAATTAAAATTACTAGAATACATTATACCCGATTTTTATTCATTTGTGTTTATTTAAACATATTTTTTTTATTTTTATTTTATTTTAATTTTTATATTACATGTATTATAATTTTAATTAAATTAATAATAAAGTTTAAAATATTTGATGCCGTTAAAAAAAAAAAAAAAAAAAAAAAAAAAAAAAAAAAAAAAAAAATTTCATATTTTTAATTAAAATTACTAGAATATGTTATATCTTTCATTTTTTTTTTTTAATTTTATAAAATTTCATTATACCTTTCGCAATTGAGAAAAAAAATTTATATATATATAAAATTTTCTATAGTTGTTGTTTAACATTATATCTTTTTATTATACAAACATTTTTTTTATTTAAATTATTAATTATATAAAAACTAAAAAAAGAAAATAAACCAACTCAAAAAAAATAAAGTAATGATAAAATTTGTTTTTCTTTTACACACCTAAAATGAATATTTAATAAATAACTTAACTTTATAAAAGTATACATATAACATATATAATATATATTTCTTTTACTTGTTTATTAAATAATATAAAACTTTGATCGATAAATTTATTTAACAAGAAAAAAGAGAGAGATATTATATAATCTATTAAACAAAGTTTTATTATTTAATAAATAAGGATTATAATAACATTTTACACGTTATTATAGGAGAATAGGAGGATGATTTGAATAAAGCAAAATTATTATATCCCTAAATTTATTTTGATAATATTTGATTACTATTTGATAAAATCATTAATTTTATATTTTTACCTCTTTTTTTTTATTATTATTATTCCCTTTTTTCGTAAATAAATAAATAAATAAAAATAAAAAAAAGGAATACTTGTTTATATAAAAGGATAATTCCATAATATAATAAAAGTTAATTTTATGATCAGTAACATATGAATAACAAGCATTTAAAAAATTTATGTTCAAATATATTAAAATTTTAAAAATAATATTAAAAAATAATTTATAATAATGAAATATTTGTAACACTAATAAAAATACTCTAAAGAAATAATAATAAAATAATATTTTTCATTATATTAGTTTTTTCTCTTTTTTTTATATTAAATTTTCTTTTTTTTTCTTTTTTCTTTTCATTATTTTATAATAATATAGGTGTATTCATGTATTTATATTAAAAAGAAAAGAATTGATCTGTAAATTTTAATTTTAACAATTTTATATATTTAGAATTTGATAATGAAAAAAGTTATTTCCTTTAAATAATTTGTTAAAAAAGTTTTTTTTTTTAATAATTATTTGTTAAGAATAAATGCTTAAAAGTATGTATAGAAATTAAAAATAGCTGGAATAATAAATTTCAATAATAATAAAGTGGTTGATATTTATAGATAAAATAAAAGCGTTCAACCATTATGTTAAGTCTTTTGAAATTATTTAAGGATTATTGGAAAATATTAATAAGTTTGTTAAACCAAGCTTTAATAAAATATATTAATGTAGAATCTATATATTTATTATTTATAATATTTAGAGTTCTTTATTTCAACCACCACAACCACAACTATGAAAAATTATATAAAAAAAATATTATTTTAAATAAAAAAACTTGTTGATATACTAACCCTTTAAACATTTATTGAGATTTTCATATGTGGCACATTTAATTTGACTTACCGCAAATAATTAATTTATTTAAAAATAGAAATAAAAAAAAAGGTTACTCAAGTAAATCGTGTAAGTTTTAATATATTATTCATTATATATATATTTTTATTTATTGATTAACTACTATCTATAATTATTTTTAATAATTATTTAGGTATTGTAGAAAAAAAAATTTAATTTATTTTAATAAATTTATAAATAAAAATACTAATAATATATTAAATTTAATTGAAATAATATATTTATAATATATTTCAATATTTAATATGTTTATAGGATTTAATTAGGTAAAGAGGATGTGATGATGTGATTCTATTTTAATATAATAGAATATTATATGCCCAGGGTTTTCATTATTAATTATTAATTAAGAAATATTACAGAATAATATAAAAAAAATTAATAGAATATTAAAATCCTTAATATATGTAGAATTGACATAATTATATATATATTAAATTTAATATTGAAAATACTATTTTATATATTTAATATTTACTATATTTATATTATTTAAAAAAAAATAAATAAATACCCAAAATAGTTTTTTTTTTTTTTTTCAATGTTTAGTTTTAAAAAAAAGTTGAAGAGATTAAATAAAAATCATTAATATTTGTAAAATATTAATTCATTATTCTTTAGAATATTGTAAATTTTGTAAATAATATTTTTTATTTATTTGTATTTATTTTATATTTAATTTGTAAATTAATTTAATAATTAATCAATTTCTAAACAAGAATAAGAAAGACTACAATTATTTAATTTTTTTTAAAAATAATCAACATTACTTTTGTTAATAAGTTATCTTGTTTTAACATTATTTTTTCAGAATTATTAATAAAAATATTATTTAAAAAATAAAAACTGGAAAATATTTAATAAGATAATTTATTAATAACACAAAGAATTCATATTAAATTTTGGTTAATATTAATTAATTATTTAAATAGTAAAATAATTACAACTCTTTATTCTACACATAAATAATAAATTGTCAAAATGAATTACAAAATCACTTTATTATTCTTTGCTCTTAATGTCTTATACCTTGTTAAGACAATGCCAGTCCCATTTAATGGTTTCAAATTCCCAGGTATTACTAGTACTTTTTCTAACTTTTTCGTAAATAACAATAACAATTTCTTTGATAACTTCTTTACCAGCGGTGGCTGGGGAGGTAACAACTGGGCTAATAATAATGCTGCTAATAATAATTGGTGGGGAAATGATGGAAAAGACAAGAAAAAGGATGATAACAAAATAAATTCATTCAATTGGTGGGACAATAACAACAACAATAATAAAAATAACAACAACAATAATAACAATAATGGATGGAATTGGGGAAATGACTGGTGGGGTCTTGGTAATAACAACAATGGCAATAGCAATGGTAAAAGCGTTGGTAGTACCGCTAGTACAACTGAATTCGATACCTCTAAAATCACTCTTGAATTATATGATGAAGATGCTGATGTTCCAGTTATTAACTAATTTATCTATCTATAATACATACAATTCCACTTTTAAAAATATCATTAAATCATCAATTCTTAGTTTAACACTTAATTGAATACAAATAATATCAATAAAAAATTTAAACAATTTATAAATATAACCTATTGTTTATATTATAAATGGTTTATTTTTTAAATAATTATTATATATCATAGTTTGACTATTATTAGTACATCTTTTTTTTTTTTAATATTACAGTAAATTATTTTTATTTAGGAAATAGAAAACGAAATATTTTTATTATTCATAATTTATAATAATAAATATAAACATTTTATAAAGTATTTATAAAAATTAATAATTCAATTGTTTTTAAAAACATAAAGTGTCGTCTCTTTAGTAGGATATACAGTGTTAATAAAATTATAAATGTTGACTTTTAAAAATGAAATAGAAATGGGTGTAATAAAAAAAATATTTTAGGATATTATTATTAATGACTTTGACATTTTATTGATAAAAAAAGAAAGCAATGGATAAGTCAATAAAACTATTGTTTTTTAATAAATTTTTATAATAAATAATTAACTATTATAAATCAACTGTATGAAAAAAAATATATATATATATAAATTCTACAACAAAAGCTATTGATAATTTATAAAAAGGTAATTCGACATATAAATTTCTTATTAAAAAATAACAATAGATAAAGAAGCGATACTTTTTTTTTTTTCTCATGTAAAATAAATGAATGTAGCTTTAAAAAACAAGTTCAACCTAATAAAATAATCACATATTATTATTTACAAAATTTTATATTACATATACATTATATACATAAATAAATTTAATGATGATCATTAACCAAAAAATTTTAATATTCTATAATATAAATTTTAATTAATATGTTTAAAAATAATTTAATTAATAGGATAATCATTTATAAATTAAAAACGGTAACATTTTCCTTTTTTTAACTTGTATTTTTTTTTTTTTTTTAATGAAATCAAAGAGTCTTTTTATCCTTTACAAAGGTTATAAAGAAGGATAGATTTAAGGAGATTAAGAATATGAAATAACATTAAAAATATAAATATTAATAAATATTAATATTAATATATTAATAATGAATGAATAATATTGAAGAAAATGAAAAGAAAAGAAAAGAAAAAACGGTTGATAAAAAAAAAAAGATTTATTCATTATTAACAAAGAAATATTAATATAATTGTATAAATGGATGAGGAAAATATATAAATTATAATATTAGAAGGACTAACTTTAACTTTATATTTTTTATCTATGTTATACTTTTATGTTTTTTTTTTTTTTTTTTAAAAAAAGCATTATATTTAACCAAACTAAACAATAAATCTATTCATTTAAACTTTAACATATTAAATCTGAACTTATTTTCTGAACTTTTCTTATAATTGAAATACCTTCTTATATCTTCCTTTTTTTTTTTTTATTTGAATTGTAAAGTACACTAATTTATGTTTAAGAAAAAAAAAAAAATAATTGTAACATAAAATTTTTAATATGTTAAATTTTAAAAATGGAAAATTTTTAATGCGGCAACTCTATATTTAATTATATATTAAATTTGATAAATATTGAATAGTTTCATAAACTTTATTTATGTTCAATTGTTTTATTTTAACATTTTTTTAAACATTATTCTTTTATTATTAATATTTGAATGAAAACCTTATCCTTTAACTTTTTTTTTTTATAATTATTAAAAATTAACCAATTATATATTATCAGTATCTATAATAATTAACAAAATATGTTATACAAGATAGATAAAAAATTTTAATAGGAAATTTTTTTCTGTCTTTATTAAAATGAAACATATATATATATTATATATTATATAGTACTTTTTGTAAAAAAAATTTATAATTTACCGTTTTCCTTGTTACATAAACATTTATTACTTTATTACGAATTTATAAACTATTATTTCTTTTAGTAACAATCATCTTTTGTCTTTTTAAATATATAAAATATAACGGAATCTCATCATAAAAGACGATAGAATGAAAAATTACCGTTAATAAATGTTTATTAGGATTCATTATACCATTTTTTCTTCTATTAGATATATATATTTTTTGAATATTGAAAATTTCTTTAATTATTTCAATATATTACAAAAAAGTCAAATATTAATTAAAAAAAATCATCTTAATTAAATTTTAATAATAATTTTTATAATTTATATATAGAAATATATTATTCATATTCAATACATTATAATATATTGAAGAATATTTATTATTATATATAATATTCCATTCCCATTCAATATAGTTTAATATATTTATGTTAAAATAATGATATAAATAATAATATATTAATATTGTATTGATTACAAAGTATAAACATTAATATTAGATAATAATGAAAAATTTTATTTTTATAATAATTAGAGTTTTTATATATACTTTTAATAATTATTTTTAAAAAAGAAATAAATAAAGTTATTTTCTTTTTTTTTTTTTTTTTCAACTTTTTTTATGTTAATAGTAATTGTGTATAGCTAAAAGCTTGGTATATTTGGAAAAACTAATTTAAACTATTTTTGTATATATCTATTATAATATATTAACACACAAAAAAATAATATACCATTTAGTTTGTCTTGTTATTATTGCGACATAATATAATTTTATGTTTATATAATAAAATTATAATATAATAATAATCAAGACAAATTTAATAATTAAAAAACATACTTACTGTAAATAATACTTTAGACAAGTTTTTATCCTAAATAAAAACAAAGTTATTCTTAAAATACAGCAAAAATAATAAAGATTTTGTAATATATTCAAATTATTATAATTCACTTACAAATAATTTAATAATAGCAATGAATTCAAAAATAATAAAGGCTCTATTAATTGTCTCATTGACTTTAAAAACTTTCACTATTCCAGTTTATTATAAAAGAGATGGATTGTCTCTTAATATTGGAATAGATGATAGTGAAGTTATTGCAACTGATGTTACCACAAAATCAGTTCCATCTGAATTTATAAATACAGTATCAACAACTAAAACCATTCCATCTACTACATTAAAACTTACTAATGTAATTCCTGACGAAATTACTGAAACATCATCAAAAACTGTTCAAAGTATGACTAAGAGTGTACCAGTTTTAGCTACTGATTCTGCTAAAACTGTTCCAGATGTTATTATTGATAGTAACGATGATCAACCTCAAAGCAGTAAAACTCTCCCATGTCATATTAATGTTCCAGCAGGAAATAGTAAAACTGTCCCACCTGCAGTAGAAAGTAAAACTATTCCACCTGCAGCAGAAAGTAAAACTATCCCACCTGCAGTAGAAAGTAAAACTATTCCACCAGCTACAAGTGGTAAATCAATTCCAACAATATCACCAAAAACTCTTCCTCCTACAGTTGATTCAACTTCTGGCGTTAAAACCATTCCAGTTAATGTAACCCCATCAAATCCAACTTCAACTTCAGGTACAGTTCCTACAATTACAATTCCTCCTGTTTCAGTTCCTTCAGAACAAGCTAATAGTGGTAGTAATAGTAATGGTGGTTCTGATGGTGATTCTCTTGTTCCAGTTGATGATAACAATTCTGAAGAAGAAGATGGTGCCTCAGGAGCTAATGCTGAAGCTGGTAATAGTTCAGATGATGAAGCTGATGCCTCTGGTATTAATGCTGAAGCTGGTAACAGTTCAGATGATGAAGCTGATGCCTCTGGTATTAATGCTGAAGCTGGTAATAGTTCAGATGATGAAGCTGATGCTTCTGGTATTAATGCTGAAGCTGGTAACAGTTCAGATGATGAAGCTGATGCCTCTGGTATTAATGATGAAATTGGCAATAGTTCAGATATTGAATATAATGAACCAGATACAACCAATACTCAAATCACTACTGACAATGATTCAAATGTTGATATTGCCGATGTTTCTCCATCCACTAAAACTCTTCCACCATCTCCACCATCTCCACCTTCTCCACCATCTCCACCATCTCCTCCAGCTCCAGAAGCTTCAGCCCCAGAAGATTCTGATGATGAAGTTAATGTTAATGCTCCACTTGTCAATGATGTTGATTCTGCTGATGAACAAGACAATGTTGATAGTGCAGACATTCTTAATAGTTCAGAAATTGAATATGATCAAATTGAGCTTAAAGATAGTAATGAAGAAGGAATAGAAAATGCACCACCAATTGAAACTACTGAAAATAAGCCAACTCTCCCACCAAAGACTCCAAATTCTGCCCCACCTGCCCCATCTACTCCATCTGCCCCATCTGCTCCAGTTGTTCCAATTTCTCCACCTGCTCCATCTACTCCACCAGCAACTAAAACTCTTCCATCAGCTTCAGAAGCTGAAATTGAAAATGATATAAATATTGATATTGAAGTACCATTCCTTGAAACTTTAGGTATTGAATTACCAGGTATTGGTGGAATTGGTGGTGGAGTAAGTGCCGAACCAAAGGAAAATACTAATACTAATAGTAATGGTAGCAATAACAATATATTAAGCAGTGACAGTGGATTTACTATTCCAAAACCAAGCAATAATAAAGAAGATGGTACACCAATTCAAGCCCCAGATCTTAAAAATCCTTCTGACCTTACTCAAAGTGAATATGAAGATTATTTAAAAGAAGTTAACAATAACATTAAAACTCCACTTAACTATGAATCTGGTGAAGACAGTGCTTTTTAAATTGACAATAAACCAAAAAATTTATAATATTTAATTTAATCCATAGGTTTTGAAATTAAAAGAATTTTTTTTTTTTACTTATTCATCTTAATGTAATAACACTATCAATTTCATATTTATTTATTAAAAAAAATGTATCTTTTTTTTTTTTTCTTTATAATGTTATATTTTTATAATTCAATTATATAGCTACATTATTATCTTTTTTTATTTTTAAAAAAAAAATATAATAAAATGTAATTATAATTATTAGTAAATAAATAAAACTTTTTTAGCAATATTTTTTTCTCTTATTCTCTTTGAAGTTTATATATTTGTTGATATTACTCTATAAAAAAATTAATAAAAATTTTTTTGTTTTACAATCTATTATTAATAATAAAAATTTAATATAGTTCTTTTTTTTTTTTTTTTTTTATCAAATTAGTGTATTAAAATTAATGGTTTTGTTGAAGACCTTTTTACCCTTTTTCATAATAAATGTATAATAAATACAAGGATTAATTTATTACACCCTCTTGGGAACGTGCCTTCATTTATTTAATAAATGTAGTTTCTCGAGGGGGTCTACTCATGCTCATGGTACTGAGAGAGTAGAAAGAATTAAATCCAAGCATTGCGCAATGGATGCTTGGTTAGTCTTTAAGGGAAAATTATTAGGACTAAGCTCATGGTACTGAGCGATTAAAAAACATTTTATTCATCGAATTTAAGTATTTGATGAATAAGTTGAATGTTTGATATTCAGGTAAGTTTGTATAGTATTTAATTAGAAGAGTAATACATTTTGTTGCTGTATTTTTTCTTTTATTCATGTATTCATGTAGTACTACTCTTCTCTTGTAAGAATCCAATGTAGTCAACTTTAGCATTTGCATTGTATTTTTATATTCATGTAGCTATTGTTGTATTGTTTCTTGTAAGAGACTGATTCACTCTACATCATGTAAAAATACTATTCACAAGCTTTCTGGTGTCGACATTCTTGATTCAAATTTTTTACCAATTTAAATATTTAATGAAAAGTAAAGTCAAACAAGTTTAGTGTCAAAAAGCGAATCGAATTTACTAACAACAAACCAAAACTAGAATTTTTAAAAAAAAATTAACAACTAGAATTCAAAAAATAAGAAACTTTAAACAAAGCATCATAACAATTTTTGTACTATCCAGTACTTTTAAGAAGAGAGAGAGAGACAGATTTTTTTTCCATATACGTTATATTTATAATTTTTATTAGTATTTATTTTATATTCAATATTTTTTAATTAGAATTAATTATCATGTCAGTCCTTTATATTAAAGATAAGAATTATATCAGACGTGGTACCCGGTCTTATGGTATCCCCTTAGATGATATTCGCTCCTTCTTTATCCGTGGTATTCGATCATGGTCAGTAAATATGCTATGGGAAAAACTCGAGGTTATTCTAGAAGATAAATTTAATTCAGTTATTAGTGTTAAATATTTTCAGACTTTCAATGATCACTTTTTCTTAGTCAAGGTTCATGGTTCATCGAAAGATTGTATTAAAATCTTACACATGTTAAAGAAGAAACTTTCAGTTACCTCAATTTCCTTTTCAGCTCGTAGTAGAAGGAATCACAAATACCCTTTTTCCACTCTCAAACGTAAAATTTTAGTTTCTAATAAACATCAACATTCTATTCAACAATCATTTCAACAATCAGTTCAACAATCTCATCAACAATCCGATCTTCAATAAGATCTTCAACAAGATCTTCAACAAGTTTCCCATCATGAAAATATTCCAGATATACAGCAAACACAATTTCAATCTCAACATTCAACAATTAATTCTAATAGCTCTATCAACTCTGATAACAGTTCAATAGTTGATAGTTCTTCAGTTTCACAGCCATCTAGTAATAGTTCAACTTATTCCTCTGATGCATCATCCATTAATAATGATGACTTTAATAATAATAATAATAATAGCAACGATTCTTCCTCATCCAACAAGCCTGATAACTTTTCTTTTTGTCTTAGTTGGAACACCAATGGGTGGAATCACGAAAAGAGAGATAGTATTAGCTATTTCACAGCTATTTTCAAACCATTATTCTTATGTTTCCAAGAAACTGGTAATGGTTCTGGTTCGAATACAGATTATCCTTGTCGTGTTACTTTGCGAAACTATAGACACTTTTTCAAGAAAGCTGACGAATCAGTTCCGGGAATGAGAGGTTTATATTTAGGTTTTCACAATTCGTGTCAAGCCTCACTTGAAAACTTCTCTGGAAAGTATATTATTTCTATTTATACTTTTAGTCTTTGGAATAGATTCAAATGCTCGATTGGAAATGTTTATATGCCTCATAGTCATCACAACATCTATGTTGATCATGCAAAGTTAGAAGTTTGCTTGTGGTTACAAACTCATTCATCCCATCCATCGATTCTTGTTGGTGATTTTAATATGTCTAAAGTAAAATTATCCAACTGGTTATCAACTAATGGATTAGGAGATTGGGAAATTCTTCCGCTTAGAGGGTCTACTATCTCTTGGACTCGAGGTGATCAATCTTCCGACATTGACCATGCTCTTATCAATTCGAAGATGAAAGATCTTATTCACTCAGGATCATTTATAAATAATTTTTATCCTGTATCAGACCATAAGCCACTTCTTATTAATGGTAAAATTATTCCTATGGAAGATTTTTCTAATGACTTTAATGTTCCTAAGAAAATTATGAAATGGAATAGATTAAAATGTATTGAGGAAAAGGAATCTATTCTCAGTCATAATAAATTCCAAATTCTTTCAGCAAAATTCAACGATCCTAATGTTTCTACAGATGAACTTTCCAAAGAGTTTACTTCAACTGCTTTTTCAATTGCAGACGAGCTCAGTATTACCTCAGCTAATAATGTTATAAAGTCTTCATTTCATATTTCACAACAAATTTTTAATCTTCAAAAAATCAAAATGAAGTTGTATAAGAGATTTAAAAAAGAAAGAATTTATGATATAGATGAATTTATTAAAAGAATTAAAATCTACCGTAAACTCATTGATTACATCCACAAAAGATGTAATGAATTTAGGAAGCAAGAATATCTTCATTGGATTAAAACAGGATGTGAGTATATGAAGAGTCATAATCCTAAGAAGGCCTGGAAATGGATCAAGAAAACTGCAAAAATTGGAAAAGATTCTTTCTTTATTGCTCAACCAATTAAAAATAAAAATGGAGAATTAGTTGTTGCTACGGAAGAACAACTAGATGTGTGGCATGATCATTTCGAAAATCTTGCATCAGACCCAAGTGGTGTAAGTCTTGATTTGGAGCATTGGTATGAAGAACCAACGAATAAACGTTTTTCACTTCCTATGCTTGATGAGTGGGATATCAACCAAGATATTAGTATTGATGAAGTCAAGTCAGCTATCCTCACTACTCCAAATTATAAAGCATCAGGTCCGGATGGTATTCCAATTGAATTTTACAAAGCATTAGTTCCATCAAGTAATGATTCTAATAATGCTACAGATAATAATTCTTCTGGTAATACTACTTCAGATAATGATGCTCATGGTTTAAATTTTATTCTTAAATTATTCAACCGTATTTGGGATGGAGATTTCCCCAACTCATGGAATGAATCCAGTATTGTTTCTATTCCTAAGAAGGGTGATTTGACAGATTGTGATAACTATCGAGGTATATCACTTATCAATAATGGTATTAAGTTGATTTCCAAAATTGTCACCACTAGAATCTCAGAATATGGTTTAAAGAATAATTTCATTAGACCTGAACAATTTGGTTTTCGAAAAAAGGAAGAAAGTATTAGTCTTTTCATTTCAATCCAAGAAATATGCCGTAGACGTCAATTAGATAATAAAGAGACATATTTGGCCTTTTTAGATCTCAGGAAAGCATACGATTCAGTCCCAATCGGTAATATTCTCCATAAATTAGATTGTTTAGGAATCCGAGGTAAGAGTTTGCAATTCATCAAAAATTTATATTTAACATCTAAGGCTAATGTCAAATTAGATGGACAATTCTCGAAATCTTTTGATGTGAAGAAAGGAGTCCGTCAAGGTTGCCCTCTTTCTCCTATTCTCTTTAATCTCTTTATTAATGATATATTTAAAGAGTGTGAAGATCTCGGAGTCAGTTTAGGTGACACTTGATGCTGTGGTGGACTTTTTGCAGATGATATAGTTATTTGTGCTCCAACAAGAGGATACTTAAAAAAGATGCTTAGAAGAGTTAATGAATGGGCATTGTATAATGAAATGGAATTTGGTATACAGAAATGTTCAACGATGGTGATTCGTCCTGAATCAATAGAAAATCAGAACAAGAGAGATCCAACATTTTACTTAGCAGGACAACCCATTCCAACTACTGACTGCTACACTTATCTTGGTGTTCATTTGATAAGAATCTGTCCCTTAAACCAGTAATTAAAGCTCTTAATAACAAGGTTTTGAAAGGGCTTTTCTCAGTCAGTAAATTCTTAAGAAATCCTAATATTCCTATTCCTTTCAAAAAGCTAGTACTTAACTCACAAGTGATTAGCAGAGTTTCATACTTTGCACCATTACTTGGATCCAACAAAGCTAGGTCTAGGATTGCTCAGAAGCATGTTAACAAAGGAATACGATGGGTTGCCGGAGTTCATAAAGCTGTATCGTTTATATCTTTATACTCTATTTCAAAAGATTTGAATATTCCTCCATTGTCAGCCAAATGTGCGTTAGCTCAGGTTAGATGTTTTAACAAATGGAAAAACTCAAATTGTATTATCTCACACCTTGTCAATTACATTCCTAAATTTAGAAAATACACGTGGTGCAAATCAAGTAGGACACTTGATAAAAAATTAAAGAAACATGAAGATGTTAAAGCAATTAAAAACTTTTATTGGAAAGATCTCAAAGGGAATTCAATCAAAGCGCAATATTATGATGATAATAAATTTATTGAAACTAAAGATTTCATTAAATTATGTTATGAGTACCCAGAGTTTGCCTATGGCTTCTACTGGCTATTGAAAGCAAGAAGCGGATACAAGTTGGATGCTAGAGTTGCCAAAGCTGCCAAATTTGTTGATCCAGTTTGTCCTAACTACTGTCCATGTTGCAAGTGTGGAGATCAAAGTATTAAACATTGGTTATTAGATTGTCCAACATTTAGAGATATCCGTATTAAACATTATGATTCCATAGTCCAGCTACTAAATTTTTTCAGTCAACGTAATTCCAATAGTCCTATCAATAATAATGAAAATGTTAATATCAGTAGAGATAGCAATAACATTAATAGTAATAGTAACAATAGTAGTAATAATAATTACAATAGTAATAGTAACAATAGTAATAGTAACAATAGTAATAATAGAAATAGTAATAATAACAATAGTAGTTATAGAAATAATAATACTAGTAATGATAGCAATAGTGAAGATAATAATTCTAATTTAGATAGTAATTTAGTTAATGATAGTAATAGTTCTAATAATCCGGTGAATATTAATGTGTATGATTATTCTAGTGTGTGCAGTAAAATATTTAAATTCCTTCTTGGGGGAAGAAGTTTTAACAATATTAATTACAATTCAAGGGAATGGAAAGAACTTTGTAAGCGTCAGATTCAATCTGGTACTAACGAAGGAACACCATTCTTGACGGTAACTGCGGAACTTCTAACCAAAATCATGCCTTTTGCTATTGGCCAGCAATGGTCAATGTTCAAAAGGTTTGAAGCAACATCCAAGAGCGTCAATGCTGAAGAAACAGTAAGACAGGCCAGGAGGGCCAGCGCAACCAATGGAGATCATAATTTTGTTCCATGACAAAATTTTGATCTTTGGCTCGGTGTCCCATTGGAAGTCAAATACAATTATTATACTTTAGTATGATAGTGGCTTTCTTACTTTAATTAAAATTACTAGAATACATTATACCCGATTTTTATTCATTTGTGTTTATTTAAACATATTTTTTTTATTTTTATTTTTATTTTTTAATTTTTTATTACATATATTATAATTTTAATTAAATTAATAATAAAGTTTATAATATTTGATGCCATTAAAAAAAAAAAAAAAAAAAAAAAAAAAAAAAAAAAATTAATTTATTACTCCTTAATATAGAAGTTTAAAAAAAAAAAATTATAGTAACTATATTTTTTATGTTTCTCTTTAGTAAAATTTAACTTATATGATAAACTACAAATTAATAATGGCGAAATAAAGACATTGGGAATGAACAAATTTGCAGTTCATCAAAATCTTATGTTCCATAGATAAAAGAAAGACTTTTATCTTTTCATGCTAAAATAATTTCTATCAATAGTAGCTCTATGAAGTTACTTTTTGATAGGTTTAGTAAGATGTGTCGTTCCAGTTTTTATCCTGGTTGTTAAGGCGTTTCCTTAGCATACATAAGGCTTCTGGTTCGACCCCGCAGATGTCAGTGCCTGTGGATTTTCCCACTGGGTTTGCCATGGGTTGGGTTATGATATTCAGGTAAGTATAAATGAACTTTCTAATTTACTACTATGATAATAACACTCGTCTAGCCGGCCTGAGAGGGTCTAGTGTACATGGTACATTCCAAATTAGAACTTAATAAGTGGTGACTTAGGCTATGCCAAAAACACATAATATTCCTTAATCAATTTAAGTGTAAACATTAGGGGGCGGTTGACACGTGATCAAATTGACTATAAGAGGCTTAGCATTGTAGTTGTGAAATATCGTACAACGACATGCATCTAATGTACATGGATTAAGTGAGCGTCGAAGCTGAAGAAACAGTATGACAGACCAGGAGGGTCACAACCACCTAGCAATAGGAATGAGCCAACGTTTCTCTAAGAACCACCATTGGAGCTAACTCTGATCGATGGGAGAAATGCACTCGGAAGTTAAAAAAAAAAAAAAAATTAGTAAGATGTACCAACATGGCAAAAAAATATTCCTAATACTTCATTCACATGATCTAATATTAGTATTTTATTGAATGAAAATATTAAAGAGTTTAGTAAACACCAAATCCTACCTGATATCCTGATATCACTTTTTTTATATTTTGTTTTTAAGTAGAGATCAATCTCATATAGTAAAAAAAAAAATTGTAGAGTTTATCGAACTATTATGTAACGTAAATAACCTTTATTCTGTTAATCTTATCAATACATAAATTTTATTAAATAAAAAAAAAAGTGTATTTTCTTTCCTGGAAAAAAAAAAAAATAAAAATAAAAAAAAAAAAATTATTCAATGATATATTAATTACTATTTTAAAAAAAAAAAAAATATTAATAAAAATAAGTGACTTTTCTAGTTTTACTATCCATTCAATATTTTCTAAATAAATAAATATTTTAATTTAATAATATATTTTATAATTAATATTAGTTACTAGTATTTTACACCTTAGATTAGGTACACTTTTATAAAGTAATAGGAATAACACCTTAAAATGAAAATATATATATATATATATATATATATTATTTCAAATTATTTTTTTTTTTTTTTTTTTATTTAATAATGTTATATTTTATTATTTGAATTAAAATTAGTTAATTTATAAATTAAATATACATTTTTAAAAGAAAATGTAAAAAAAAAAAAGAAAGAAAAATAATAATAATAATTTACAATAATATACATTTATTTTAGTATAGCATATAAATATTTTAAAAAAAAAAAATAAATTTTATTATTTTCATAACAGTATCTATAATGAAAGAATTAATCAAACTATATATTGAGTTTAATTAGCATTGTTAACAATACCAATAATACTTTCACCTTCATCATCTGATTGCACTTCTTCAATTGAAATATTGGAATTAACATCAACGACTTCTTCTTCTTCAGCTGATTGTTCTATTTGATTATTATCTCCATATGTATTACCTTCTTCTTCAGCTGAATTTTCAGAATCATCAGAGCCTCCGGCATTAATATTATTACCGTTTCCATTTTCTACAGATGGGATGGTAATATCATCGGATGGAGCTGGAACTTGTGGTGGGGATTTAGAAGATGAACCTTCTGGAATTGATTTAGGAGATGGACTACTTTCTTCTGGAAGAGATTTTGTTTCATTAGATTTTGTTGGAGGAGTTGAAATAGTTTTACTACCTGAATTATCACATTCAGAGTTTGAATCACATGGAATTGATTTAGTGGATGGACCGTTTGGAATAGATTTTGGTGAATTTGAATCACATGGAGTGGATTTAGTTGATGGTCCTTCTGAGACTGACTTTGGTGAAGATGGAATGGTTTTACTACCACATTCAGAGTTTGAATCACATGGAGTGGATTTAGTTGATGGTCCTTCTGAAACTGACTTTGGTGAAGATGGAATAGTTTTACTACCACATTCAGAGTTTGAATCACATGGAGTGGATTTAGTTGATGGTCCTTCTGAGACTGACTTTGGTGAAGATGGAATAGTTTTACTACCACATTCAGAGTTTGAATCACATGGAGTGGATTTAGTTGATGGTCCTTCTGAGACTGACTTTGGTGAAGATGGAATAGTTTTACTACCAGAATTACCACATCCTGATTCACAAGAAATTGACTTTGAAGAACCTTCTGGAAGTGATTTTGTTGAAATGGATTTTGTTGTAATAGATTTTGGAATACTGGATACAGTTTTACCACCACTAGATTCACATGGGATTGGTAAACAAGAAATTATTGAAGATAAAGAAAGTATAAATAGGAATAAAATAGATGTATAATTCATTTTGATCTTTTTATAATACTTAATATTTGGATTTTATATATTATTGTATCGTTTATGCTATGTCTATATGTCTATATGTACAAAAACACTAAAATAAATATATATATTTATAGTTTGGGTTTTTATTAGATGTTTTTTGTTTTTTTTAAAAAAAAAATATTATAAAATAGGTTTATAAGTATTAAAGATTACAATATACAAGAATTTGTAAGTTAACACTATTCAATAATAATAATAATAATAATAATAATGTTATTATTATTAAACTAATTGAAAATGATGAATTAAAAAAGAAAAAAAAAATAAAGAAAGTAAGAAAAGAAGAAAAAAAGTTGTTATAAAATAATTTTCCTTTTTTTTTTTTTATAATAATTTAATTTATTTAAATTAAAATTTATATTAATTTTTGATAATATCAAATTTTAGTTATAATAAAAAAAAGATATTAATGATAAACATTATGATATATAATGTAAAACAAAAAAATATGACCGTATTATAAAGAATTTCATTGGTTGAATTATATATTACATGATAATCTCATATATTAATGAAAAAATGATTTTCAATGTTACATTATCAAACTTTAATATTTATTCTTTAAATAATAATTTTCATATACTTTAATTTTTAATAATCCTTATATGTATAATAATTATTTATAATATTGAATACTTTCAATAAGATAAAAATTATCTATTCATCCATGCTTAGGCTTACTATGTAATATATATGTTTTTAATTTTATTATTTTTTTTATTTATTTAATATTCCAAAAAAGAATATAAATTGTTCAATAAATTACACAAAAAAATGATAGATTTTTATATTAATATGTTAAATTTTTTAATTTATTGGCATAACTAGAAAATGATATTAATATAATTTAATTTTTACCATTATGACTAATTTTATTTTATTAATATAAATATAATGTAAATATAATTGAGTAGTTTTAAGTATATTTTATGTCTATCAATGATAATAAATATTTTTGTAATTAATATATATATATATATTCGGCATAATCAAGACATATAGGTACTTAAAACTATTAAAACGGGATTTAATAGAATAAAAAGTATTAAAAGTAATTTTTAATAATTATATTAAATTTTTAAAAATGTCACAATTTGTATAGAATCAAAGTTATGAGTTTTATCTATTTCATATTATTTTAACAATATTGAGTTACTGAATGATCGTTTAAGTTACTTTATATATTGTCTGTTGAATTATTTAGAATAGTCATAGTAAATTCTACATATATTTGACTAAGAACCATAAAATTCAATCGAAATTATCATCAGACCCTGAAGCATAATAATTTGGGATAACAAGGATTTCTGATTTAACTTCATCTATATTTATATCTTAATTAATATTCCATTCTTTAAGTATAGAGAATAAGAATCGTTTACTTGATACCTAATCACTCCTTTGTAAAAATAACTAGTTTATTTTTTTTTATTATTATTAATTAGTTGTGCTATAAAGAATATTTTTTTTTAAACTTTAGTAATTTAATTAAAATTATAATACATGCTATAAAAAAATAAAATTAAAATTAAAAATAAAAATTGAAAAAAATATGGAACAACTTCTGGTAAATAAACACAAATGAATAAAAATTGGGTATAATGTATTCTAGTTTATTATTTTTTTATTCTAAATTAGTTGTGCTGTAAAGAATTGTTTTTTTTTTTTTTTTTTAACGGCATCAAATATTTTTAAACATTATTATTAATTTAATTAAAATTGTAATACATGCTATAAAAAAATAGAATTGAAATTAAAAATAAAAATAAAAAAAAATATGTTTAAATAAACACAAATGAATAAAAATTGGGTATAATGTATTCTAGTACTTTTAATTAAAGTAAGAAAGCCACTATCATACTAAAGTATAATAATTGTATTTGACTTCCAATAGGACACCAAGTCAAAGATCAAAATTTTGTCATGGAACAAAATTATGATCTCCATTGGTTGCGCTGGCCCTCCTGGCCTGTCTTACTGTTTCTTCACTGTAAAGAATATATCTTTGCTAACAAAATTATGATCTCTATCGGATGTGCTGGCCTGTCTTACAGCTTTTCAATTGACGATAAACCTAACTTTATTAGAACTAAATAATGGAGCATAATATGAGATCTTTGTTGACAGCTACATATAAATTCAATACTATGGTTTTAAAAATTATAATTGTAAGCTCTTGATTATTAAAGCGAATAGGTTATTACCATTCTAACTAACTTTTTTTTTATAAAATGTTAAAAATAGTTTTTATGTTGAACATAAAAGATCAAATTAATGTTTTAAATCATAAAAAAGAACACTTTATTTCAATAAATATAAAATAGGATTAATGTTTTAACTTTTTATTTTAATTTTTTAATATATTACATTTGATTTAATTTTTATCTTTTATATTTTACTTTACTTTTTATTAAGAAACATTTATAATATTATTTATTTTCTATTTTTTATTAATAAAATAATAAAGTTACTTAATAGTTAAAGTAAAAAAAAAAAATATCTTTATTTTAATAATACAAGATTTTCATTAATAACATAGCAATTAATTATATCATTAATATTAATTATTTTTAAAATTTTAATATTAAGCTTTATTTATTATATAATTAATATTTATATTAAAAAACTTATAATCTTCTAATTTATAATAATATTCTTTTGATTTAGTTGGTTTCAACGATAGTTGGTAAAGTCTTGGTAGTCTTAATGACTGGTAAAGTCTTGGTAGTCTTGATAACAACAGTCTTAGTAGTTGGAGCAACTGGGGCTTCTGGAGCAACTGGAGCTTCTGGTAAAGCCTTTGGAGCTGGAGTTTCTGGAGCAGCTGGAGTTTCTGGAGCAACTGGAGCTTCTGGTAAAGCCTTTGGAGCTGGAGTTTCTGGAGCAACTGGAGCTTCAACATCTTCTTCAGCAGTTAATTCACCAGCAACAGTTGGTAAAGCCTTAGCTGGTAAAGTCTTAGTAGTTGGAGCAACTGGAGCTTCTGGTAAAGCCTTTGGAGCTGGAGTTTCTGGAACAACTGGAGCTTCTGGAGCAACTGGAGCTTCTGGTAAAGCCTTTGGAGCTGGAGTTTCTGGAACAACTGGAGCTTCTGGAGCAACTGGAGCTTCTGGTAAAGCCTTTGGAGCTGGAGTTTCTGGAGCAACTGGAGCTTCAACATCTTCTTCAGCAGTTAATTCACCAGCAACAGTTGGTAAAACCTTAGCTGGTAAAGTCTTAGTAGTTGGAGCAACTGGAGCAGCTGGAGCTTCTGGAGCAACTGGAGCAACTGGTAAAGCCTTTGGAGCTGGAGTTTCTGGAGCAACTGGAGCTTCTGGAGCAACTGGAGCTTCTGGTAAAGCCTTTGGAGCTGGAGTTTCTGGAGCAACTGGGGCTTCTGGTAAAGCCTTTGGAGCTGGAGTTTCTGGAGCAACTGGGGCTTCTGGAGCAACTGGGGCTTCTGGTAAAGCCTTTGGAGCTGGAGTTTCTGGAGCAACTGGAGCTTCAACATCTTCTTCAGCAGTTAATTCACCAGCAACAGTTGGTAAAGCCTTAGCTGGTAAAGTCTTAGTAGTTGGAGCAACTGGAGCTTCTGGAGCAACTGGAGCTTCTGGTAAAGCCTTTGGAGCTGGAGTTTCTGGAGCAACTGGGGCTTCTGGAGCAACTGGAGCTTCTGGTAAAGCCTTTGGAGCTGGAGTTTCTGGAGCAACTGGGGCTTCTGGAGCAACTGGAGCTTCTGGTAAAGCCTTTGGAGCTGGAGTTTCTGGAGCAACTGGAGCTTCAACATCTTCTTCAGCAGTTAATTCACCAGCAACAGTTGGTAAAGCCTTAGCTGGTAAAGTCTTAGTAGTTGGAGCAACTGGAGCAGCTGGAGCTTCTGGAGCAACTGGAGCTTCTGGAGCAACTGGAGCAACTGGAGCAACTGGAGCTTCTGGTAAAGCCTTTGGAGCTGGAGTTTCTGGAGCAACTGGGGCTTCTGGAGCAACTGGAGCTTCTGGAGCAACTGGAGCTTCTGGTAAAGCCTTTGGAGCTGGAGTTTCTGGAGCAACTGGGGCTTCTGGTAAAGCCTTTGGAGCTGGAGTTTCTGGAGCAACTGGAGCTTCAACATCTTCTTCAGCAGTTAATTCACCAGCAACAGTTGGTAAAGCCTTAGCTGGTAAAGTCTTAGTAGTTGGAGCAACTGGAGCAGCTGGAGCTTCTGGAGCAACTGGAGCTTCTGGTAAAGCCTTTGGAGCTGGAGTTTCTGGAGCAACTGGAGCTTCTGGTAAAGCCTTTGGAGCTGGAGTTTCTGGGGCAACTAGAGCTTCTGGAGCAATTGGAGCTTCTGGAGCAACTGGAACAATAGTAGCTTCTGGTAAAACCTTTGATGGTAAAGTCTTAGTAGATGGAACTACTGGGGCATCCATTGGACCGGCCATTGGAGCAATTGGTTCAATACCAACTTGAGTTGGTTCTTCGTCTGGAACTGGTAAACCAATAGCATTTAAAGATAAGGAAAGAACAATACCAAGAACAAGAGAGAAACGCATTTTAATTATTTATTATTTTTGAAAACTTTAATTTTGTTTTTGTTATTTTTAACTTTAAATTATTTTATTATTTATTATTTATTATTTTAGATATTAATATATCTATATCTTAATTTATCTTTTTTAAATAATTATTAGAAAGAAAAGTAGTTTATACTTTTATATCAACTTTATAATAATTATATAATTATTATTTTTTTTATTTTACAATAAGAATATTATTATACAAGTTTTAATTTGTACTATTAATATAAAAAAAAAAACTAGAAAAATTATTGCATATTTATATTTCGATAAATTTAATAAACTTTTTTTCTATTATATTATTTGTGAATATTATTCAATCCATTATTCTAATTATTTAATAATATTAAATTAACTTTATTATTAATTATTATAAAAAGCCAATAATATTTAGAACTAAAAATTATCATAAAAAATATTATCTTTTGTATATGAAACATAGATAAATTAAAAACAAATAACGATATCATGAAGTTATGACTTAATAAGAATATATAATAGTAATTAAAGTTAATAACTATGATATTAATATATAATAGAGAATGAAAATCAATGAGAAAACGAACTTTAAAAATAGTTAAAATAACAAATAAAGATGATATGTTATGATGTACATGACACAATTATATCATGTAATTATTTTTCAAATTAAAATATTTATTAATTAGTGATAATTATTACACAATATTTATTAAAGAAATTGTTAAACTTTAAAATAATATAAAATAACCTTTTGAAAATGCATAAAATTACCATAATAAAATTTTCTATATGAATCATAAAGATTATTAATTTATAGAAAAAAGTTTTATTATAATATGGTTTTTTATCCCATAGTCATAATTTTATCATAATTTTATCGCATACAAAGTTGCAGATCCTTATTAATTGGTTTGTTACATCCGAGTATTTAAATTAAAAATAGTGAGAAATTTTTATTTATTAAAAAAACAATAGTATTATTTATTTTTAAAATAATAAATTATAATGATTTTAATATATTATTAAAAGTGACATGATATGATGTGATGTGATGTGAAACTAAAATTTTGATAAGAATGCTTTTTAAAATAATAAACCATTTTATAAAACATTTTATAAATCATCAATTAATAAACAAAAGATAAGGATAATACATTATAATATATTTATGTATTGAATGTAATATAACTCGGTTCAATGTAATTTTATTTTTAAGGTCTATGATTAAATAATTTATTTACTAATTAATATTATAATAAAAAGAGTGTTTTTATATAATTCATATTTTTTATAATATACTAAATATTTAGATTAATATAAAATTTAATTTAGAACTAATAATATATAAATATAATAAAATTAATAATAATATAATATAGAAACATTAATAAAACAAGAAATAATATTTATTTATGTACAATAATTCTTAGTGACAATCATATATTTAAGTATACTATTTAAATATGCGCCATAACTACAACTTTTTATGTAAACTTAATATTTTTGTAGTGAATAAATTAATAATATAAGCATAATAAATTAAAAAAAAAAAAAAAAAAAAACATAATTTTTTATACTTTTAAAAGTTTACATACACACACACAAATAATATGTATCATTAATTAATATAAATAGAAAATATCTATATATGATATCTTTGTGTTACATGCATCACAAAATATCATTTTATTTCTTTTTTTAATTATTTTAGCATTTTCATTCTTTATTATATCTAATTTTAATTATTATCAGTTTTTTAGATAAAGAATAATATTTTTAATTTCATAATACAAAACTTATTATAAGGGTTAGTTTTATGTTATTAATATAAAATAATAATAATGAGACTTTAATATATTTCAATATATTTTTTCTTCCTATATTACTAAAATAAGAAGTATTTTAATTACAATTATTCAGTTGTTTGCTTATATTAATATGAGAATAATATCATAATAGTTATACAGATCATATAAGATCACATTTACATTATTTTGTTTACATTACAATTTAATGTGTATATAATTATATTTTTTAATATTTTTTTTTACATTAGATTTCTATAATGTAAATCAAACAAATGAAATAGTATTGATAGATTAATATAAAAATAAAAAGCAAAGTTTTCAATTTTTAAACAATATATTTAAAAATACATTTATCTTTTATTTTCGATATTATATTTTCTTTATATTTAAATGATATTATTTTACCTGTTCTAAATAAAGTACCAATTTGTTATGAATTTATTGTTATAACAAATTTCATTAAAATCAGTTATAATCTTTACTATCATAGGCTTATTAAAGAAATATTATAGTTTAGCTATTTTATTATCAAAACAAAAACCATATAAAATTTTACTAATCAATATTATTGTGTTAGAATTATTTAAATAAAAAGGATATTATTTTATTAATAAATAAAAAAAAATTAAAAATAATAAAGAAAAAATGATAAAATCATATATTTATCAAAATATAAACATTAGTCTTGGTAATAAAAAATTAAAATTAATTATAATAAGAAATAAGAAATAATATAGAACATCTTTTAAAATAAATTCTAATTTATAATACATTTTTTGTAAAATTATTATTTAGTTTAGTATAATATAATGTCCGTTCTTAATTTATTTAATTTTTAATTATTTCATCTCTTTTTTTTTTTATCTTCAATTTTTATTAGTTGGTACATATATTTTATTAACACTCAAAATCCATCAAATTTCATTAAAGAATTGTTATATACTATTTACAAATAGTATGGTTATAAAAAAACAAATTTTGAATAATAATCCTAACCCATATGCATATTAAATAAGACCAAGAATTTAAAATGAATTCTATATATATATATAAAAAATAATCCATCAATCAAACTTATAATAAACTTTAATTAATATTAAATTTCTTTAATTTTTTTCCTTATTAATTTTTTTTTTTTGTTTCTTTATTATCAAATTCATAAATTCATGATATTATTTTTATTTTATTTTATAAAGGATTTAATTTCTTTAACAATATTTTGAAACTATATTCAGAAGAAAAGAAATATATTATCTCAAAACTTCATATTTTTTATTATGTAAACTATAATTATGATGTAGCTTCTTTTTATGTTACTATTTTTTTTTAATTATTGTTATTATTATATATTAATTTAAAAGGCTAAGCAGTAAAGTATTAAAAAATTATTTTATATTTTTTTTCCCACCAACTATTTATATTATAATAAAAAAATAAAGTTATTTTTTTTTATTTTAAATAATATATATATCTTTTATATAAATAAGAAATTAATAATAAAATTTTTTTAAAAGTTTTTATTGGCTAGAAATTAACCATATATATTTATTTATTTTTTTTTTAATTTCTTTTAATCAATTTAAATAGAGGTATAATAAAAAATTGATTAAATAATTATAAATAAATAATTTAATCTTAATTGATTTTTAAAAAAAAAATAGAAAATGGCTACCAAGGAAAATTTAAAGAGAGTTATTGCTATTAATGATATTTCATGCGTTGGTAGATGCAGTTTAACTGTTGCTTTACCAATTATTAGTGCTGCTGGTATTGAATGTTCAATTTTACCAACTGCCATTTTATCTACTCATACTGGTGGTTTCACTGGTTATACCTTCAAAAATCTTAGTGATGAAATGGATAAGATTGTAGATCACTGGAAGAGTCTTAATTTAGATGTAAGTACTATTTACTCAGGATACTTAGGTTCTGCTGATCAAGTTGAAAAGGTTAAAGCTATTTTTGAAGCTTTCCCAAATGCTGCTAGAGTTGTTGATCCAGTAATGGCTGATAACGGTAAACTCTACGCTGCCTTCGACAATGAATTCCCAAAACACATGGCTCGTTTATGTGAAGGTGCTGATGTTATTTTACCAAACATTACTGAAGCCTGTTTAATGACTGGTATTGAATATAAAGAAGGTGTTCACACTATGGAATACATTGAAAAGTTATTAAAGGCTTGTCTTGCCTTAGGTGCTAAGAATGTTTGTTTAACTGGTGTTAGTTTAGAACAAGGTAAAATTGGTGCAGCTTCTATTAATGAAAAACAATTAGAAGTCAATTATTACGCTTTAGATTTAGTTGATGGTTACTTCCATGGTACTGGTGATGTTTTCGGTAGTAGTTTTGTTAGTGCCTATACCTTAGGAAAGGATGTTCAAACTTGTGCTAAGATTTCATGTGATATCACTGTTAAGGCTATTAAGGAAACCGTCAACCGTCCACAAGAAGTTAAGTATGGTGTTAACTTTGAATTAACTTTAACTGACTTATACAAAGCTTTACATTAAATTTTACAAAGTAAAAGTATTCAATAACCGAAAAACAAAAATATTTGGTATTTCACTTTATAATAATGTAAAAAATTTTATTGATATTAAATTCTAAATTTTAAGTAATTTTTTAATAATACAGAAAATCAAAAGATTTAGGGTCAAACAACAAATTAAATGGAAATGGAACTCTCTAGAATTAAATAATTAATTTAAGAGTAAAATAAAAAACAGAAACAAAAAATTAAATATTGATATAAATAAATAAATAAATAAATAAATAAATAAATAAACAACAACAATAAATAATATATTTATCATACAATCATACAAAATAGAAAATAAACATAATAAAATAAAATAAAATATAATAAAAATTTACAGAAAGTTGAGTTAGTTATTTTTAATAACTAATTTTTGATCTATCTTTTGATAATAAGTGTGTTTGAATTTACATACGATATAAGGTATAAGACTTTTTTTTATTATTAGTATTAATAATAATACTATTTGTAATAATATTTTTTATGTAAATTAATACAATTCTTAATACTGAAAGTATATTAAAAAAAAAAAAAAAAACAAAGTAATTATTAATAATTTATGAGGAAGTTCATTAGAATCAATTATTACTTTAAAATATTTTATTTATTTTATTCTAACAGAGTTAACTTTGTACATTTTGTTTTTTCTCCTCTTTGAAAGTTTCACATTTTCCCATTTATTATATTTAATTAACAAAAGGCATTAATAATTTAATTTAATTGAAAAATATTAAGGAATTAATATATTTATAATTTATTTATATCTCTCTTAAAAAAGAGATAGTAATAAAAATAATTTAATTACTTTTTTGTATCCTATAATTTTTCTTATATTACTATTAATTCATTAAAGTAATGAAAAATCGGAATATTATTAATATTTTTAATATATATATTATTTTAAAAGTTACTACATTGATAATTTTTGATTTTTTTATGAATGTTAATAAAATAATACTCAATAATATTTATAATAGAATATCACAAAAAAAAAAAAAAAGAGTAATTCATAAAAAGTTTAGTGATGATTTAAATAATACCATTAATAAATAATATTTGACAATTTGTCAGTCTACCTATATATCAATAAAAATAAATTTAAACTAGGAGTGTTTATAAAAATGTTTGTAACATAATAATTTTAGTAATAGTATAAGTAATATTGCTTATTAACAAATTAATTAATTGACACTATTATTAACAATACCAATATTTATTTTTTGTAGTTCAGTTTCACTTTTTGATAAATTATTAAAAATGTATCTATCTATATATTACATTATAAGTTTTATAAATATTAGTACTTTTTTGTATAAATTATCGCAGCAACACATTTAAGTGGTTTGAAATGATACTTTATCACTTATTCTTGATTGCTATTTTTTCTATAAAGTTTGTTCATAATATATTATTGTACATGTTTGTAGTACAATTAATAATAAAAATTTTAAATATATAAAAAATATACACACAAATTTTTAAACCTTTTGTTTCACCAAAAAATGATAGAGTTAGCTTCTTTTAATTTGCATTTACTAATAAAAATAATTAATGTTAAATTATATATAGTATATTTAAGAAAATATTTAATGTATTTTCAAAACTTGAAATATATAATAAACAAACAAATGATTTATTAATAAAGATAACAATAATAATTTATTTATTTTTTATTATATAATTATTGAATTTTTATTAAATCTATAAATGTTTTTATTTTTATAAAGAAAATACCATAAAAAATTTTGGAGAAATAAATAGACATCATTCATACTTTTAATAAAATTTAAATATATATATCTTTTTTTTTTTTCTTTGACATATGATTTTGATGAAATATTTCTATAATTGAAAAAAAAAGGAGATAATATTTAATTTGAGTTAATATTCTATCACATGCTTTTTCGAATGTATGTAAAAAATATTTTTTTTTAGTGTATTGAGGTGAATTAGAAAAACTGCCTCTAACCTTTTTAATATAATATAAAATACAGAAAAACTTTTTTTTTTTTTCCTTTTTCTCTCTTCTTTTTGAAAAGGTCACATGTTATTAAGATAAAATATTTTAAAATAATAGTGTTTTAAGATATAATATTTTAAATTAATGTAAAACATATTTTTTTAATAATTTAATTATTTTTATCTAATAATGGATGGTTAATATACCTAATAATAATATTTTTTGTTAAGGCATTCCCAGTTTTAAATTGAAATCTTCCTATAGATATGTAAGCAATTTACTTTTAATATATTAAAAATTGGAAATAGTATTATTATTATTTAAATATTATTAATAAAATTTACTATATTATAAATATATAATATTATAAAAAAAATATATGAATCAAATAATAATACATTATATAAGTAACTCATTTGTAATATATGAATATTTTGTATTAGCATATGAACTTTTTTTATATTTCCTAGATTCTAATATAATTAAGTATATTTAAATAAATATAAAATTATATTATATTTATACAGATAGATTGTAAAGTTTTGATATATTAAAATTTTATAAATTTAATAAAACCGATTTTATAATATATTTTTATATATTGTTAAATATATATTAAAATAAATTATATACATATTATTTTTTAATCTTTTTATAAGAGGGTTTGTGTGTGTGATTTTCATATAATTAGGTATAAATATATAAAGACACCATTTTTTTTCTTTTTAAAGTAACAATATTTAATCATTAAATATTATAAAATTCAATAGAAATTTTAAAATAAAAAAGTAAATTTAAAAAAAAAAGACAACTTTTTTTCTCTATTATTTGAAATAAGTTTTAATAAATAAAAAAAAGGTAAAATAGAATAAAATAGAATAAAAACTCTGGAAATGTTGTTTATTTATAATTTATATAATATATATATATGTATATATATAAAAAAAACAAAAAAAATACGATAAAATATAAACCTATAAAACAGTTTTCATAATATAATCATAAAATTTAAAAAAATTATTAGTAAATCCTATTCAATTTTAAAATAGTCTAAAAAATAAAGAAAAAAAATATTAATATTTACAACTTTCTTAATAATTAAATTTAAAAATATTATAATTGAAATTGTAGTAATTAAAATGGCCACTTTTAAGAAGATTGATCCAACTAACATGGCTGAAACCGCCAATCTTGTTCAAGTTTCCAACATTTCTCCAGATTCTACTGAAAAGAAGGTTATTGATTTTTTCCAATACTGCGGAGATATTATTGAATACGAAATTGTTCAAGTCGAAAACGGTTTTGAAGCTTTATTATTATTCGACAAAGGTAAATAATATATAAATAGCAATAAATGAAATAAAAAATGAAATAAAAAATAAGAAATTATTTTATTATTTTTAAATAAAATTATATTAAATTATTTATTTTTTTTTAAAATATTCAAAAAATATAAAACTCCATCTTGCATTTGAATTTTAGCTTCTTGTATGTATTTTTTCTATTTATTTTTATATTAGTGTTACATTAATTTTATGTTATTTAAATAATGTATTTATAATAATTATTTTTTATTATTATTATATATAATAGCTGTTGATACCGCTGTTTTATTAAACAACTCTAGAATTGATGATCGTAACATTATTGTTAAGAAATACGATGATACTGTTAGAGTAAATAATGGATAAATTAATATATTGATAATAAATGTTATATTTAATGGTATAAATAGTGGAAAAATTTAATAATGTCATATTTGTATAATATTATTATTTAAAAATTACAGGAATCTGTTGAAGCTGTTGCTGCTGCCGCCGATGCTCCAGCTGATGCTCCAGCTTCTGGTTCTAGTAAGCTTGCCAATTTCATTGCTGATACAATGATTAAGGCTGAAACTCTTGGTAAGTCTGTTGATACTAAGTTAGGTGTTACAGAAAAATTCCAACTCTTAGTTGAAGAATCAAAGAAACTTGGAAAATCTGTTGATGCTAAATATGGTATTTCTGAAAAAACAGCCAAGGCTACTACTGCTATCAATACTAAGATAGACGAAATCAAAAATAATGAAAAGGTCTCTGCTGCTAGAACTGCTGGTCAAACCAGAGTTGCTGCTGCTAAAACTGCTGCTCAACCAACTATTGAAACCATTAAGCAAAGTACTCCAGTAAAGAAGATTCAAGATGTATACACTCAAGTTATTGGTAAAGTTAATGAAGTAACTCAAGAAACTATTAAAATTAAAAAGTCTAAGACTCTTAAGCCTTCTCCAGAAGGTGCTGCTACTCTTGCTGAATCTGAAACTGCTCCAAGTGCTGCTGTTGCTGCTGAATCTAAGGAATCTGTTACTTCAGAAACTCCAGCTCCAGCTGCTGCTGAAGCCAACACTACTCAAAATTAGATTTTTTTAAATTATTATTATAAAAAAATTCATTCATCATAATAATATTTATTAAAAATAAATATAATTCGTAATACGCCATAATAATAGATTAAATGATTAATTTAAATTATCATTCCTTATGAAAAAAAGGACGCATTTACTAAAAAAAAAAAAAAACAATTTTTATTATTTATATATATCTATTATAAAAATTAAATAATTTATTTTTAAATTTAAATAGGAAGGAAAAGTTAATAATAATAATAATAACAACAACAACAACAACAACAACAATAATAATAAAAAAGATATAAAGAATATTATAATGTAAATATAAACTAGAAAAAAAAAATAAATAAAAAAATAAAAAATAAAAAATATTAAAAATAAATATGTTTTTATTTTTTGATTTAATTTACAAAAAGTGGTTGAATAGTTAAAATAATTTTGGAAATAGTTTTGGAAGTATTGTTTTAATAATTAAGGTAGGACAATAGGTCCAGTACAATTCCTATAAATTATAGTTTAACAAAATTTAATTTGGGTAGTTTAGTTTCATTGAAAATCAAATATTAATGTGTATGATTATTCTAGTGTGTGCAGTAAAATATTTAAATTCCTTCTTGGGGGAAGAAGTTTTAACAATATTAATTACAATTCAAGGGAATGGAAAGAACTTTGTAAGCGTCAGATTCAATCTGGTACTAATGAAGGAACACCATTCTTGACGGTAACCGCGGAACTTCTAACCAAAATCATGCCTTTTGCTATTGGCCAGCAATGGTCAATGTTCAAAAGGTTTGAAGCAACATCCAAGAGCGTCAATGCTGAAGAAACAGTAAGACAGGCCAGGAGGGCCAGCGCAACCAATGGAGATCATAATTTTGTTCCATGACAAAATTTTGATCTTTGGCTCGGTGTCCCATTGGAAGTCAAATACAATTATTATACTTTAGTATAATAGTGGCTTTCTTACTTTAATTAAAATTACTAGAATACATTATACCCTATTTTTATTCATTTGTGTTTATTTAAACATATTTTTTTTATTTTTATTTTATTTTAATTTTTATATTACATGTATTATAATTTTAATTAAATTAATAATAAAGTTTAAAATATTTGATGCCGTTAAAAAAAAAAAAAAAAAAAAAAAATTCATTGAAAATCAAATTCAATATTTTACTTTAGTGTAATAACCGTCTTTTTTACTTTTTTAGTTAACATGACTAGAATCCATTATACTTTTTTTTTTTTTTTATTTTAGCTTATATTCATTCTTAATAAATTAAAGTATATTTAATTTATTTAATTATTTTCTTTTTCATGGAAAAGCCATTTATGTTGCTTTAATTGACCTCAAAAAAGCATATGATTCTGTTCCTATATTTAATATCCTTACAAAGTTTTATAAATTAGGTATACGGGGAAAATGTTTTGATTTTCTCAATAATTTTTCCCCTACCTCAAAAGTTAATGTACGTTTCTTGGATATGTTCCTCTAATGAATTTCCTATCAACCGCGGTGTAAGACAAGGAAGTCTTCTTTCTCCTATACTATTTAATCTCTTCATCAACGATATTTTAAATAAATGTGAAAGGCTTGGTATTAGTTTAGGAAATAAACATTACTGTGGTGGCCTTTTTGCTGATGCTATTGTTCTGATTACTCCTAGCGAGAAGAACCTTCAAAAGATGCTTAATTTAGTTCTTGATTGGGGCTAGTTTAAATGAAATGTCCTTTGGAATAAACAAGTGTGTAACCATATCAATTTTAATAGATCCCCTAGTTATGTAGACCCAACAGTTTACATCGGTAGGTACTCGATTTCAAAGGTTTCTTGCTATCTTGGAATCCCATTCAACAAAGATCTTTCTCTGTTTCCTATTTTATCAAGTATGTAAAAAAGTTCAAAATTTTTTATTCTTTTTTAAGAGCTTTCTTACTAACAATTGTGTTCCTATTGGTTTAAAAAATATAGTCATTCATTTCTATATTTTAAGTAAAGTCTCTTATGATGTTTCATTACTTGGTCTCAACAAAAATAGAACTCGCAGAGTCCAATCTCCCATCAATACTGCTGTTTTATGGAGTGTCAATAGCTTTCACAATAAAAGTCTATATAACAAGGATTTTATTTTGGAACGAAATTCATTTATTAGTCTAAATGTTCTTACAAGGGATTTGAGGATTTCAACACTTTCAGGTATTTGTGCTACTCAATAAGCGAAATGCTTTGTTAAATGGAGAAAATTAGACTGTATTATTAAAGATCTCGTCCGATCTATTCCTCCCATGGCTCATTAATCTTGAGCCAAAGATTATATTTTCTACATGAGAAACTTATGAAAATAAATATTAAAGGTACTAAAGATACTATAGAACATTATTGGAATAATAGTAGCCTAAATAATGAAAATAAAGCCCTCAGGACAACGAATTACTTAATTCAACTTGCCTAATACGTATCAGTATCAACAAACCCCACTTAGGAATTACTTGGATTATTTGTATTTGATGCGGTTATGAAAATACTACCAGAGTTGCTATTGCTAGTAATAGAGTTACTCCCGACTGCCCTTGTGTCTGTCTATATTGCGAATATGAGGAACAATCTTTTTATCATTGGATTTTAAAATGTTCTGCATTCTCTGAATACAGAACTTTTTTACTTTGCTTTCTTGGCGATCTTTTTACTTTTCTTCGAATGAAAACATTCTGAACTCATGGGAGAATTTAGTGAAATACCACACTATCATACTTGATGTTCTCTTTTTTATTTCATTTAAGTTATTAGGTAGGGACCAATCCCACACAGGACAAATTGCAAAGTTCATTGAACTTTTATGCAACTTAAATGATTATTTTGTATTATTTTATATTTATATTTTATTATTTTTATTTATCATTTATTATCTCAATATGTATTATCACCTAATATAACGTAAAATCACAAATTAAATAAATAAATACAAGAAGTGTACTATTTTCCTAGTCTTAAAAAAAAAGGTTTTATTTTATATAAAATGATTAAAGGAATATTTAATATAAATTTTTTATTAGCTATATAATCGTTAAAGAAATAGTAATATATATGTATAAATAAAAAGCATAATTTTTATTTTTAAAACGATTTCAAAGTTTAATTTTTTTTTATGATATTTTATTTATATTATTTTTATTATACAGATTTTTTTTATTCTATTTTTTTTTTTTTTTTTTTTAAATGTATATATTTAATATTTCCTTTTGAATAATTTTCGTAAATATGCTATATTTTTAGGAATATTGGTTTTTTTTTTTTTTAACCATTATTTTTAAAAATAAACATATATATTGTATAAATAAGATTCTTTAAAAATATATTTGTATAATATATATATATTTGTATTTATCATATATTATAAGTAGTATATTATTAAATATACTATTCCTTTAAAATGTGTTATTATATTTATTAATATACTTATATATTTAATATTATTTAATAATTACTTTAGTGGTTTTAATGCAATTGTTTATTTAAATAATATAAATAAAATTGCATTTAACCCTATAGCAATATATTATTATAATATAATTACCTTTTTTCTTTTTTTTATTGTATAATATTTATTTTATATATTTAGTATAGTATTGTAGAATATTTTATTAATGGATATGTTTTAATTATTAGATAAAATGAAAATTTGGGATAAAGATATTTCATTATCATAAGTTTCATTTTATATAGAATTAATAATAATAATATTATTATTAATCAAATCCATTTATTATAAATGACTTTTAAGAAAATTCTGTATGGTAACAAAAAAATTATGGAATTTATTGTTACTCATAAAAAATAGATATTAGATAGATATTTAATATCAATTAATTCGTTCCAGATAGTTAAAAGAAATATTAAAATTTATATACAATTATAACTGCTAGGAATGGATTCATAATTATTAAAATTTATATACAATTTTAACTACCAGGAATGGATTAATGAATATTAGAATTTTTATATCATTTTAATTTTCTTTTTTATAAACCATTATTGCATTTATGTTTCAATTTAAAAGAATTTCTTTACATAAATCATCTAGCATATGTAAAGCGTTTTGAGTATGCATTAAGTAATCTAAAATATTTTTTTGTTTATTTTCAACCGCATAATGAAATATTGTTTTATTATTTTTATCCGTCGTAGTACAATTAAATTTATTATCAACTAAAATCTTTAGTAATTCCTCTTGCCCATTTTGAATAATTAATTCTAATATACCATAATCCATATATTTTTGGAAAATATCTGGATTATGTTTTTGAAAATGTGTTCTAACAATAAATTTAAAAAGATCAATATAAGTTGAGATGTTACAATCGTAGTCGGAACTATCTTCATTTTTGATGTCTTCTAATTTATTAATATTATTTATGAGGTCTGTTAAAATATTGTCGTTTTCGTCTTCAGCAAAGACATCTGCTCCACACTTAATTAAATATTTTGCAATCTCATATTTATGATTTTCAATTGTGTATGTTAATAATCGTTTGGGAGTGTTCATATTTATATATATGTAATCAATATTAGCGTTATTATTTATCAATAGAGACAATAAATTTTTATAACAAAATTTATAGCTTTTTTCAGATGGAAATAAAAATTTCTCATTTGGAGCTATAGGAACAAACTCACATGGCAATAAAAATCCATCATTTAAATTGCACTCATAATCACAAATATATTCATCTTTAAACACCTTATCTGAAGCTAAATCAATGACATGCATTAACAATGATTTATTATTTTTCAGATTAAAATTAACATCAGCACCTGATTCAATCAATAATTTAATAATTTTTAGATTTTTAAATTTAATTGAATACATTAATACTGATATGCCAGTTTCTTCTTGTACATAGTTAACATTAGCACCTGATTCAATCAATAATTTAGTAATTGCTTGATTTTCAAATTCAATTGAATACATTAATACTGATATGCCAGTTTCTTCTTGTACATAGTTAACATTAGCACCTGATTCAATCAATAATTTAATAATTTTTAGATTTTTAAATTTAATTGAATACATTAATACTGACATGCCAGTTTCTTCTTGTACATAGTTAACATTAGCACCTGATTCAATCAATAATTTAGTAATTTCTATATTTCTTAATTTAATTGAATACATTAATGCTGATTCTCCTTTATTAATATGTTCCATGTCTGCTTTATGATCTATTAAGTATTTTGCCACTTCATATGAAGAATATTTAATTGCATGTTTTAATGGTGTAGAATTTCTATAATCAACAAAATTGATTATATTTTTAGTAGCATCATCTATATTTAATATTTTTTTATGGTCTATACAGAGTAGTAAATATTCTATTAATTTAATATATGAATTTTCAATGGCTCTTGAAAAAATAGTATTTATATATTTGAAATAATTTTCCTTATTTACTTCTTCTTTAGCTTTTAAAAAAATATCTAATGATGTATCAATTATTAACTTCATAATATTAGATATATCAATCCTTTGCATTTTCCTGATATTTTCTTCTGAAACTAAGTCTTGATAAGTAAATGCTTCTTTATAGTTCAATATTTTTTTTAAGAATTCAAAAAAATTATTTTTTACCTTTTCATTTTTTTTTCTGTAATTATATTTAATTCCTAAATCTAAAACTTCTTCTAGCAACTTATACTTATTAATTTTATGAATAATATCAAATTTATCACTATTGTCATTAAAAAATAAATTTCTTAATAAATCATCATTTTTTAACGCTATTGCTATTACATATAATTCCTCATCAATACTAATTTTGTAGTCTTTATTCTTTACTATTATGCAAATATATTTTATATCATTACTAGAAATATTACCCTTATTTGCCAACATATCTAAAAAGTCATTTATATAACAGATATCAATTCCTTTGTCTAAAATAAAATTTAAATTTTCTTCATTGAGTATTTTGAGGTTATATAAAAGAATAATAATATTATCTTTTAACTCGATATTATATTTTAATAATACATTAACACCTTCGAAATTATTTTTGTATAATGCAAAGGCTAAATAACAAATTTTTGTTTTGTTACTGCTTTGTTCAAATTGGCATTTGTTAACTATATACTCTATCATATCTACAGAACATTTTTGTTCTAATGAAATAAGTAATGGATTAAAATTAGTACTTAATATCAAACCATCATGAAATTTCAATTTTGTTGCTTTCATTATTTCGTTTAATATAATGTTGTGCTTTTTTAAATATCTTTCTAATTTTGCTACATTATTAGAACGGATAATGTTCATTAACTTTTGTTCTTGCTTATTGGGGGTTTCTTTGACTCTTTTGATTAATCTAGTATCATGACATGTCTTGTTATTTTTTCTCTTTATTAAACATGTAGCAATATTAGATCTTATTTGCTGTAAAGGTTTTCCTGAATTAATCATTTTCTTGTATTTTCTAATTAAAAATTAAAATAAAAAATCAAAAAAAAAAAAAAAAAAAAAAAAAAAAAAGAAAAGCAATTCTTTCCTTTTATATACTTTATTTTTAATTAAGGTTTTATATTTAAATTTTAATTATTATTTGTTAATATATTAAAAAAATAATAATATTTAATATAATAAACATTTAATGTATCTTTTATTTTATATGAGGTGTGTCCAAAGACTTTTTTTTATTTTGTAAAATATAGTCTCTTTGAGGTTTTCACTTGTAATATGGTTAAACAATTATAATATTTGTTAATAAGAAATTATATGAAGATTTCTCTTTTCTTTTTTCAAAAAGAATGTTTTATACTTCAACTCATTACAATAATGATACCTATTTATAAATTCTAGTTTTATCAGTAATACTTTCTACAATAAATATAAACCATGTCCATTTTTTAATATTGCCACTTTTTAAAATTTCTTTTTTAATATAAATTTGAAATTTTAATTAATATTAAAATTTAATATATATATATTTTTATTATATTTTATTATATTATGTATATATTTAATTATATTTTATAAAAGTTGATAATATATTTTAAATAATATATTGGAATATATTATAAAATATAATAAATTTTTTTCATAATAATACTAAATAGATAAAATGTACAATCCATAACACAAAAGTGTAAGAATTATTTGAATATCTAAAAAAATAATAACAGCCTTCCTTCTTTAATTACTATACTCAAATTATGTCTATTCAAAAGCTTACTAAAAATCCATAATACCTGAAGATGTTTGATATAAAACGCTAATTATTTTTTATCATTGTTTTTTTTTTCCCCAAATATTAAAATGATGTTTAGGTAATTTTTATTTAATCATTATAGTATGATACATAAAAAAATATGTATCTTAATATATATATATAATTTTAAAATCATTCATAATATGCTATGAAATTTCAAAAGTTACAACAATAAAGACTTTACTAGTATGAATTTTATTGATTTTATATGGTTTGTCATAAATCCACTTTTAAAATAAAAGGGTAAAAAAAGATAAATGTAACATTTTTAATCTGTGGCATTTGGTAACATTCTTTATTGGTAATTGTGCAACCTTTGAAATAATTTATGTAAAAACAAATAATTTTAATGTTTTTAATATTATTGATCTATTATAATAAAATAAAAAATGAATATTTAAAAAAGTGCTTTATAACTATTATTATATTATTTAAAATTATATTTATCATTTTATTATAACTTTTATTATACTATTTAAAATAATATTTATCATTTTATTTATTATATTCATCAGTTATCAATACAATAATGTTTCATTCTTTTAATATTAAAAAGAAATGTCTCTATTTAATAAAGTTTTTTATTTTTATTAAATCTCATAAAATACTATTAGAAAAATAATCTTTTTTTTATCAAAGTAATAATAATAATAGTAATAATGGCAATAATAATGCTACTCCATTTACCTTTTTTTCATCATTACTTTTTGACTATAAATTTGTTAAAAAAAATTATTAAATAAAATTTTAAAACTTTAATTAATATTAAAATCATTGTTAAAATTTTAATATTTTATTTAATATATTCAAAAATTATATTTGATTTTTTAAAACCCTTAAAATTAATTTTTAACAAATAACGATTTCATATATTATTATTATATTAAAGTTGGATTCTTTTGACTAATTTTTAATTAATTCTATAAAGGTCATAAAGGAAATTTTAATATATTAATATATTATATTATCCAATATATAACAATATATTGAGTATTCATTTAATTTTTGTGGAACAAGAAAAATTAAAGAAAATAAAAATGAAACAATTAAATGTTACTTGTACTCTAAATCCAAAATCATATAAAAATTTTTTTTTTTGTAGTTTAAAAAGAAAAAGTGAAGAAGAATATAACAAAATGAATAAAAAACTTATTAAAATAAAAATGATAGTAAAGTCATTATAGAATCATTATTATATTTAATATATAACAAGACAAAACTTTTTTATATTTATCATTTTTTTTTATATTTAATATTTAAATTTAATTGTAATAATCAATATTATATCATTTAATATATTAATTAAAAACGAATTTTTGAATTAAACTTTAAATAATAATATTTTAAAATTGATATTAATAAATAATCTACCAATAAAAACTTTTTAAATATTTAATATTAAAATAGTTAAAATTCTTTTTTTTTTTTTTTTTTATTTTTTTATCTTTTTTTATAAAGTGTTAATTCCACAATTATAATTTAAATAATTTGATAAATAATAGTTTAAAATCAAAAAGTTAAGCATTGTTAATTTCCGAGTTCAATAAGGATAATCAAATTCTTAATAGTATTACATTTACTGATATTAATTGATTTTAATTCAGGAATAAAATATTATATAATTTTTATTCAAATTGAATACTTAAAAAGAAATTGAAATAATCAAGTAAAATTAAAAGATTATTCAATATAAAATAAAATTATAATTTCGTAAGGTGATAGTTAATTCTGTATTATTAATTACACATTTCAATTAAAATAATTTTAAAAATAATGAATAAAGAAAATTCTGAAGATATGGTAATTTTTTTTTTTTTTTTTTAAATATAAACTAGAATTTTGAGATTAAATCCAAAATATTTTCATTTTAAAATATTATTGATGAAAATAAAAAATATATTGTATATATTTTATGCTTTATATTTTTTTTAAAAGTAATATT